>CM055274.1:26015860-26100861 GCA_029237695.1 Conchocele bisecta
CATTACATACCTGTTGCAAAAGAAACATGTTACATGTAGTTTATCTGTACAGTCTCAACCGACATTTTGCTTAATCGATAATAAAATTTAGCATTTATGTTGATTCAATATGATATGTAATAAACTCGTTGACTGATTTATAAATGTATTAAACGCATTTAATATATATCATATTAAAGCATACATCATGTAACGACACCCTATTTGTTCCACAAGCTTCTTCTAAGCAAAACATACATTGTTTCAAATTCAGGTGCTCATATCTTGGCTAGTCCATGGACAAACTCCGTATCGATATCATCAGATACATGATTTTATCCCGTCAACACAGTGCGTATGTGCCGTGAAACACGGTGCCGTGAAACATTTTTGATATCCAGTCAATACAATTTTTGCATTTTACAGCCATTTGAAGGTGTTGACGGGATAAATAGAATAGTAAGTTAGTGCCGTGAAGGGGAAAAAATATCAGGCGCGGCACGGAAACGGGATGTGCTCGGCAGAGCCTCGCCCATCCCGTTTCCTGAGCCTTGACAGATATTTTTTCCCATTCACGGCACTAACCTACTATTCTCTATGAATACACTGTGAAGCATGTCCTTATTTTGTAACCGCAGTACATGGTTCGGCGAATTGTACTGTGGCCTTTAAGAGTTATAAACTGAATGAAATGGCAATTATATTGTAACATCGCAACGTTGGAATAGTTTATTACAATCCCCACTTCCGATTCGACCGGAACGTATGTGGTAGGTACAACGTTACACCGTGGATGTCTATACGAATTAAATCAATTATGCAAAAGGTATGGAGCGAGCATATAAATGAAAAGGTATATATGGGTGACAGTCGCATCCTGTGACTGAATATGAAGCAATACAGATGATTGTAATTACGGAGGCAAAATGTACATGCTGTGATCAACAGTTAACATGATTGTTATACAAATAATTTATACGGTTTCCATATACAACAAGTCGATTGCGATGCAACATATATTTGGGATGTACAAACTGTGCATGGAATAACAGCACGTATGTATGTCGTCGCTCTTAGCTATTGGTATCTGATTTAATTAAATATCCCCGTGACATTGTATAACTGTACACATGTACAATGAGCTCGCTGTGCACACTTGTGAAATGACTATAGAGTTAACTGTATTGTAATTTTTAAATTTGCGGCGTATATCAGAAAATGATAGGTTGGAAAATCTGTTTAATGGCGACGCGCTAGCGGAGCCATTAAACATGTTTTCCGACCTATCATTTTCTGATATACGCCGCAAATTTAAAAATTACAATGCGGTTAACCAATTTATCATGCAGTCGTTTACTAATGGCGTACGAATACATATTGAAATAATTTGCGACCATTCATCAACAATGATGTACCTGTAATGTATGACCATCATCCAATCAGATTGCGTGATATTTATAGAGTGCATTATAAATAGTTATCATGCATCGCTCACCATGGCTATCTGTATTACGTGTTACGAGCACGGCGGGTGTCGAATTGATGGAATGGCGAACAGTGCAGATCATGATCGGACTGTGCGGATGCACAGGCTGATCTGGATCTACACGGGTCGCAAAACCCATAAGCCCCATTTCTGGCATGAATGTATGCCCGTCTTTTAGCACTTAGGAGAAAACCTCATCGGCTCACGTGGCTTAACAGCACTGACCAACGTACTGACCGGGGGGAAGCGACTACACACACTAGATATATCAGGTAAGTGGCATGGTAATGAAAGCTAGAACACTCAACGCTCATTCATATTACAAAGGCTATAAGTGCATTATAATTGCATCGCCCCACGATCTTGACGCTAAAGTTTGTCAAGCTTTAGCATCAAAATCGTGGGGCGATGACATTATAATGTACTTATAGCCTTTAAAATATGAATATCTAATATATAGAGTTTAATCATCACAATTGTCATTTTGAAATACCGGATTTATCTCCCGAGACATCTGGAAATCCGATATAGAAACGTGTGCGGAATGTTGAATACTTTGTATATTAGTTGCTCTTCGGAAAATGTGAAATTAGCTCTTAGACCAGCTTATATCGTTGACATTGATAATTTTGACGTTAGCGTATGAATTGTTTCTTCGCCTTAAATGACGTCAAAACGCGACGTTGATTACGTCTCACGAACGTCTAGAAGGAAATATTGATTTCATAAATCCTCCAGAATCACAGTAAATCACTGGGTAGCATATAATATATTATGTTGAATCGTGCATTTGAAACGGACTTGTATCTAATACGCACCATATTAAATTAGTTTGTGTGTCAGCAATAATGCATCAAACCAGTGGGAGGTCGGTTATACACGACGTAGAAGACATAACTACAACAATTTCATGTTGAACGTTTTTCCACATTCACCAGAAGTATACATGTGACCGATGACGTGGCTATGTGAAGATGACTACGCACGTTTCCATGTTTCAGGTTGTAAGCTAGACGATACGGACGCAATACACATAGCAAACATACTAGAGGTATGTTGGATATTCATACTTGTTACCCACCCTATATAAGTGTGACGTATCGTGTCGATAAGGTGCTGCCATGCTATTTCTAGAGATTGGGGACAGAAACAGTGTGCATGTACCCGAAACATATAAATAAGAAAGGCCAATGAATCCCGCTCACCCCACAGCGCATTACAAACAATAGTCCCCAGAATTATCCTCTTGCTTCATGTTATCAGCAGGACTCCTGAAATATCAATATAATAGTTTGTAACATGTAATAAAAAAGGTTGCATGCGATCGAATAGAAAGGTGTCAGTATTATAGTTCTATACACAGCGAATAGTATAATGCTGAAAATAAAATATATATAGTTTGCTTATCGGTTAGTGTGTTACAACATTGTTGATGTTAATTTCGATTGTTTTTTATGTCGATGTCCAAAGCGTAGGACACAAATATGTTGCTATGTCTTCTCATTTTAGACGAACAGACGCATTAAAGTTCTAAGAGTTGCACATAACCGTCTGGCCGACGTTGCGGGGTATCAGCTGGGCAAAGCTATAGGTAACTACAGCCCGGATTTGTTTATGATTCCCCAAACGAAGGATTGAATATCGTTCACAAATCGTTTTTACATCGTTTTATTTGTATAGTTAGCAAACAAACGATGTTTTCCTTGAAATGGTTTAAAACCAACGGGAACAGCTTTCTAATTAAAAACAACAAAAACGATGTCAAAACTGTGGTTTAAATAGTTGAAAGCCTGGTATTTAAACTAACATGTCGTTTTCATGTACGAAAAAGACAATCGACACTGTTTTTATAAATATAATTGTATCAAACGATAGTTTTTACATTAATGCAAGATACTTGCATATTGTACTTGATACCAAACAACTTTATTGGCTGAGCCTGATCTGTGTTACAGATCAGACACAGTCAATCAAACTGATTGAATTCGAATGAATAGTGTCACTAGATGTTCAGACATCCGGGAAAAATTAACGCATGCGTTGGTAAATAAACACACATTGCTTTTATGGATTAGAGAGTTCCACTGTCCAATAATGATTGTATGCCATTTCAGCTACCAATGAAACACTCCTTGAATTAGACCTCAGTTGGAATCACCTCCGCGGTAAAGGAGCGACGGCTATTGCGAATGGAATCAAGGTATAAGTACTAGTACAATATATTGCTAGCTCTCCGATATTGTATGCGCCTAGTGAGTGCAGTCTCTACTGTTGCATACAGTGGGGTCAGCGTGTAGGTGCACACACGAACGAACACGACAGGTTGGTTCGAATCAACCTGTCGTGTTCGTTCGTGTGTGCACTTAGACGCTGACCCCACTGTAAGCTTCTGATGGAAATACCCAGCTATCATTCTCGTTGAATGCAATATATTGTACATATCAGAAATAGTGTCTACAATTAAGGAATTACTGGGGTGCATATACATTTGACCTTTTTAAAGAACCTGGAGTCCGCGCAAACTGACCAAATGTACTGTACACCCCAGTAAAAGCAACAGCCAATGGTTTTATTACTTATATTTACAGTGCGTTTTACGATAGTTTCAAAAATGTTAACAACCAAATATGGCGTTCAAATTAAGAATAATATTGTGTTACGTCAATTTGTCGCAATTCCTTAAACAGCGACGTTGCCGGTCAATTGCATGCAATTATTGACAACCTCGTGGAATATATGTATGTGTCAAACGAAGTTTAACCAATCAACAATATGGCGCGACGTCACGTGGGTCTAATGTATTGTATTGGGATGTAAACGCAATACATCGAATGGGAGTTGCATTATGAATTTATAGAAGGTGTAAATATTAATGAATCTGCGGGTAAATAGATGTATAGTTGACCACCTCTCCCAGCCAAAAAAAAACACATTTCCCGAACAGAGCCAGTTTTCTGTCACATCCATATTTAAATTTCCCAATTTAATAAATAGAGAATACCAGGCTACTGTCATTTGATATCCAGTTGATGAGGCAAGGCTATGAAACGCGCATGAATTCCTACCGTTTCCGAACCGAGCCTGATAAACTTGATATCAGAAGACAGTAACCTGGTATTTTATTTATCAGGTAACGTTTTATGCTCTAAAATGACAACACATGACGCCGTTATATATGGACAGAACGCGGACTTGTCTATGTTTCGTCATTACACTTACGGCTTTCGGTAACGTCACGTGGCGTCATCCGACCAATGGAACGTCAATTTTCGCTTCATTGCAACCCGGATTGTATCAGGTCAATGCCTGATACAACAGTATGTTATCATTCAGTACGTATTCGGTCAATACAGGGCAGGTTACCTGATACTTATCCTATATTTAACCTCACTATCCCTACATGATCCACCTAGTATGCATGTATATAAAATGTAGTTGTATGTTATCATATGTATGACTGTTATGGGGAGTTTGCACTCTATGCTATATTTTTACTTTTACCATTTCAGAAAAACGTTGGGCTTAAAAGGTTAAACATATCGTGGAACGGTTTTGCCAAAGAAGGCTGTTTCGCCCTGGGTCACGCGTTGCATGAAAACCGAACGCTACAAGAACTGGACATGGTCAGCAACAGAATATGCGTGAAGGCGGTGGGTGTACTGATGAAGGGCGTACAGGACAACGATGGTCTCAAGATCCTACGGGTGAGTTCATTATAGTGTTGTATAGAAAGCACTTGTTCTACTGTCTGTTCCACAACTTTCTGCCGACCCATGTTAGATTATTAAACACATTTAAATCTAGACAAATATTTAAATGTACGTAAGTCATCAACAACAAAAACTTCACACTCCCAATTTGTATCTAGTTCATGAAATACCATTAAATATTGATTGTATTGCACAAAAATGGCAGTTACGGTGGGGGTCGAAACACCAACACTTTTAGTGGCTCCCAAACATGGCCAGATAGCTTAGAAATGGTGTAACTAAGAGAACACAAGTTATGATGCTAACATGTATCCACAAATTCAACATTATTGTAAACAAATCTATTTTAGTTAATATCTCGTAGACAAAATATATTGTCCATATTATTATAAAAAACAAAATGTGACGAAATCACCATCACCCTTTTTTAGAGTCGTGTCTTATTACGCTACCTGAAAAACATAGTGACGACTCGCCCACATTTTGGTAGTTAAAATTCAAACCAATAGCGACTCCGAACAAGGAATATGTGTACACTCTTCCACTATAGGCAGTGGAACGTCTAACGCCCTTTGTTATCTATTTTGATTTCATTGATACAATGAGTATACTGCATTATGCAACGCTAATACGAACGTACGCAAGTCTTGCTGTAAGTGTATTATACTGGACTGGCGGTGGAATAGATGTTCAGTAGCCCATTTCATCAACATTGCAAAGTATACTTTAGTAGCAAAGTATACTTTGAGGGAGAAATTTTCAATTTTTTGATAAATATATTAATTTTTATTATACTGAATTTATTACATTATCACAGCCAATTTGGCTGTGATAATGTAATAAATTCAGTATAATAATTCTGCATACTTTTAATCATGACATATATGCATTTGTTAGTTCTATGTGAAATAATGCATTTCAGGAAAAATAAATGATTACTCCCTCAAAGTATACTTTGCTAGTAAAGTATACTTTGCAATGTTGATGAAATAGGCTACTGGTGTAGTTACATGCATTGACATTTGATGTATGTCTGTATGTTGCCGTTGTATTTGTAGATGGGACTGGGGACAAAACCCATTTTCCCCAGAGGTGGCGCTAACCATTCTCAAGTGCATTGGTCAGTCGGAGAAATGTGTCATCAACACTCTCGACCTGTCCGTAAGTAAATAAATCGAGAATGCCAGCCTAGTGTTTGTTGTTGTCATGTTTATCAGACAAGGCTAGGAAACGCGTAGGAATTCCAAGGCTTGCCGATGAATTCCTACTGTTTCCGAACGTAGCCATTTCTTATTATATAGAGAATACCAGTTTAGTGTATTTTTATATCAAATTTGTCAGGCAAGGTTAGGAAACGTGTAGGAGTTCCGAGAATTGTCATGTAATTCCTGTCATTTCTCAGTGGAGCCAGATAAACATGATATCAACATATACTAGGCTGGTATTATATTTATCAGATAACGTTTTATGCTAGCAGATGGTAAACTATGAAATAGTTTTAGTTGAAAAGAATGCGGGACCTGTTTACCTTGCGTCATTACCCTGACGTCAATGGGAAACGGTATATTGTGCCGTTCGACCATTTGACCGTTGTAACCGTGATGTTTGTATCATATACGACATTATGCTATCAGTCAGTATGTATCCGGCCATTATAATGCACCGAGAATAGAAAGCGCGCATCTGATTGGTCAATTTAAATTACAGCATATCAAATATTAAAAATAACAGCATATGCAATGTCCGTTTTACCAGTCTGGGTTTTAAAACTTGCAATATGTATGTAACCCTATTCGCTTTTGTAAACAATGGCCAATATTTCCCAAATCATTTTCGGTACATGTTCGGTTAATCATTCTGCCATATTGACCTGTAAAACTTAAAGCGGAAAAGAGAATCGACCAATGACTAATAAACATGACTTCATGGTGGCCCTTCAACAAATTCCCAAAAATTTTACCCCACCGCCCAAAACACAGAAGGATTTACTAAAATGCTCAAATGCAAACTCAATATTCCAGTACCAGACTATTACTTTAAGAATTATAATGTGAACGTGCATGACTATACATAATAAACTGTATTGTAGATGGGTACTCACCTGAATTAGGTGTAAATCTAGCGAAATCCTGTTGACTCTTTTTTGCATTTCCTTTATAAAACTCACACGAACCAACGGCAGAAATGTTGATATTTCTTTATTGAAATTAACTGTTGCAACTACACATAGAAAAGCAGTACAATTGCTAAATAAACTTTAGAGTTGAATTCATGTACTCGTTTCTTAGAAAAAGTCCTGTTAATTTCAATTTGAAATTGGAATATTATTTCCTCAAATTTATTTGGTGTGAGGCGGTTATCGATGACGACAACAACCTGCTGACGTATTGAAAAATATCACTTTTCATTGTTTACTGTTGATTATTCGCAGAAAGTAGGGAGCACACAAGGTGCATTATTATAATGGTGATAACCATGCTTTGTTTTTCGATTTGGAACGGTATATGTTTTATGGCTACTATTACGTGCACATATTTGCGCAGGATATCGTTGTGACGCAAGATTTTATCAAAAGCTGGGAAGAAATTAAGAAGACACGGAAGCTACAAGTCGTGTTTGGAGCCACAGTTAAAGGGGCGGAAGTCCCATACACCGATCCCAATGCGATAGACTGGCACGATCCGATCATGCTCATGTTCAAATACATGAACCAACAGGGTTACCGTGTGATTGACCTGCTCAAACGACTAGACCGCGATAGAAGTTTAAGCATCGACAGAGAAGAATTTAAGCAAGGAATGATTGTAAGTGATATGTACGGAGCCCAACAGGGGATATGGAGATGTATAAACCGCTATAGCGGACATTCGGGTTCAAAGGGTTAAAAATGGTACAGTGTAATTCAGATACATGTATATAGGTGTCATTAGAGAAAACAGGAGGAGTATGTTATTCCTGTACATGCTATCAGGAAATAGCAATACCAATGCTCCAGTATAACCTTAGACTCTCCGCATTTGACAATCAGAAAGCCTCAGTGATGTTTATCGAGTGTAATGTATCAGACGGATATATAACACTGAAACTAATTACACTTAACGCTTTCAATCTGAATATCCTACATCATGTTTTCATATTCTTTCTTGAACTATTCCATAAATGACAACATGTATATGTTTTAGATGTAAACACGAGTGAAAAATACTGCAGATGCTTGTGAGACGGCTCGTTATGAGCCGGCTCATCTGTATCTCAAGTGTTTGCACAAGTTGGCTTTCAGTTTCTTTGCCCGGTTTAAAGAGGTTGCAATGTATATATGTCTGATCGTGATACACAGAGTGTGAATAATTAACCTACTTTCGGGCGTAATCCTTTTTCAGAGCGAGGGTATCCCGCTCACGGAGAGCCAGTTGGATGATATTGTCAATCGTCTAGACGCGGATGGCGACGGTGAGGTCGACTTCGGGTAAGGCACCATGATTACAACGTGTTTGGTGTTACTGTAGTGAAACAATTGCATGAAAAAATGTGCGTCTGTGATTGGATAACTGTGGCTTACTAGTATGGGAGTTTCTTTCCTGATCAAATAACAAACTCGTATAGCCTGACAACATATTGATTGTTGAAAGCATGACGGGCTTTTCATTGATTGAATGGTGAACAGTGCAGATCCTGATCAAAGTGTGCTAATGCAAAGGCTGACTGGATCTACACTGACCACAAAGCCCATAAGCTCCATTTATCCAGTCACAGCTACATATATATAGTCATAACAATATAACATGGCAACTTGAAAATGGCCATTATACATGCGGTTTTACTACGTCCAGATTAGTTTTAAATTAATGAATGTTAGGACATTTGACTATTCAGATAAAACCATAACTTATAGTTACAATCTCACAGTTCTGATAGCGGACCGCATACATTCTAACACTGGGGGCCGTTTCACTAAATTTCGTAAGACAAAAAGGTTCGTAAGTCCAAAATTATGATAGTCTGTAAAGTTCACATTTAATTTAACAATGTTTTCTTGTAAACAATTAATGGATTTACATTTATTGAGCATATGATGCATGCTCAATAAATGTAAATCCATCAATCCAAATTTCCATACGATCCTAAATTTGCACTTACGAACAATTTAGTCGTACGGAGTTTAGTGAAACGGGCCCCTGGTACAGTGGGGTCATCGTGTAAGTGCACACACGAACGAACACGACAGGTTGGAACCAACCTGTCGTGTTCGTTCGTGTGTGCACTTACACGCTGATCCCTCTGTACATAGTATTATTATGATAGCAAATGTATGCATTTACACATACAAATCAAACAAATACAATCACATGTATATCAAAACAAATACGCACAGCAGACGATTTAGTACATATGTCTGCTGCATTTGCATACAATCAGGAAACTAACCCTCCAGGACAGTGCTCATATAAGTCATGTGATGCGCTACGTATATAATTGGTTGTATGGTATGCATATGTATGTGTGCAATACATCGCAGGCTATTCGTTGGAATAATTAAATAAAAGGCATATTTCGTACTGTAACTCTATGCAATATTATACTACTGTTTGTTTCACGAAAGCTGCCCGAAGTGTACAGCTATAATATATAAACAAATGAATGCAAACACAATATTGTTTTCGATAATATTAAATTAAAGGAAAATTTAAGAATGTGCCTTCTTTTTATTTCGTGAAATTCGGTCCAATATTGATTTTATTACGAAAAAAACATTTCCCCATGTTAAATTCCCATAGAGTGAAGATGTCTAAGCGGATTTAACATGGGGAAATTTTTCTATTTTCAGAAATACCGGACTTTTCTTTTCTTAGTTAAATAATTTCCAAGCTATCTAGCCAGGTTTCGGAGTCAATTTCCAATTTTTGTCTGTTTTTTTGACTGCTCCCTCAGCTACTCCACCTCATTTTCCCCCATGTTAAATTACAATACAGAAATTATGTTTTCGTAATAAAATCAATATTTTGATAACATTTAATATTATTGAAAAAAATACTGTTTTTGCATAGTGGATATATCCGTAAAATTTGGGAAGGGTTTCGTGAAACAGACAGTACTGTTCATGTTTATGTTATATGTATGTATATTTATCCAAGGGAGCTGGACAAGATATTGGTAAGGTGTTATGTGATAGATTTTCGTAGAATACAGTTTAGAAATACTCTACTTTGATAGCGATTATTTATTTTGCTAATTCATTAGCATACAGACACACACGAATGCAAACAGAAACTACCGTTGTGTGTGTCACTAATTTCTGTATTTCATTGTGTCGTAATTGATTTTTCCCAATTCTGCTTATTATTTTAAAAAGCTATATACATGTACGCGAAAAGGCAAAGAGAATACATGTATATGTGATCGCAATTTTATTTTAAAGTAACATAAATGTAGGTCCATATAATGAATACAAATAAAAATATGAAAACATATATTGTCCGTCTTACATGTACATGTACATGCACAAGGGAGCTGAATTTGTTAGTGTTATGCAAATGGAAATATGTTCACGTGTGATGCATGAACATGCAGTAACGCAGTAACGTGACTGGGCTAGTGCAATGCAAAAACATGCACGTAGCCGCGTGTATTATCGTCTATTTGCGTAGATGCTAGACTAAGTGTAGATGTATGTGATGTGGTTGTTTTCAAGATTTACTATAGGAATGAATGGCATATTTGTGGAATTTATCGGGGTATAAACTTGGAAAAGTAGCATGAATACTGGAAGGAAGGCCTTCGTCCAGTATTCCCGCGACTTTTCCTAGTTTATATCCCCGATAAATTCAACAAAAAGGTCATTCATTCCTTATAATTCCAGCATTTTAAATAAATCCATCAAGAAAATGTGTTTATTTTCCGTTTTCTTAAGAATTATTTTAACTGGGCCTCACGGTTACGGAAAGTAGTTCGGCGTGGGAGTTTACTGGGATATGAATTTAGGACAGAGAATTGCTACGGGCCAATCAAATGTAAGGGAATTTTGTAAATATTTTTCTGCTGGAATTATAGTAGCATACACTGTTGCAGTAGTATTGTTGAAATACAGAATTGTTTCATATAAAGTACAGTCACATTAATGTATCCAGGTTTAATATTAACACTTTCATTTACGGAGAAAAAATCAAATAATATTAACAATATTAACAACCGGTACAACGCATGAATAATATCACTTTCCTACTCAGTCTGACAAGAAAGTACAATCATCTCTCTGTCTCGCTCTTTCTCTCTCTCTCTCTCTCTCTCAATCTCTGAAAGTGATTGGGATGCTACATGTTTGCAGTCATAACTTCCGTCCGAAAGCAAATAATGAGTTACTACATGCAGTATGCAATTATATTATAATGTGTATCGGGTGGATAATAAGATTGACCTCAACTTTCAAGTTCCCAATTGTACATACTATGTACAGTGGGGTCAGCGTGTAAGTGCACACACGAACGAACACGACAGGTTGGTTTCCAACCTGTCGTGTTCGTTCGTGTGTGCACTTACACGCTGACCCCACTGTATAGTATCTGAATATAATTTCTCATAACATCAATTCACGCAATTTTATATATATGAGAGCTGAACTTTTCAACCCTATAATATATGTACTTATAATATTACATGTATATTTGTTGCGCTGCATTAAATAAGCACGGTCAAAAAATTAAAATGCCGGAATTCATTGAATATCAAATTCAAGAGAATAATCTTTCATATCAACTTGTTACAATGTACGCACTAGAACGGAGGTACATGTGCATGTATAAACCAACTGGGTGGCGTGTATGATTATAAAGGATAGTAGTTTCCAAAACGGATTCTAAACGGCAACTGGTACTATTAACATGTTTAACTATGGGGGTGGTCAGACACGTTTTGACCAACCCTGATTCAATTAACTTCGGCATTTTAGGTTTTCGATCATGCTATTGGATTGTATCACCACATGATTATTAACGACGTTATTAAGCTCAAACCAATTGCTTGACGTTATGGTTTGAGAAAATATACTGAAGAAGTATGCATAGCTTCTGAGATATTATCCACAATAACTATGAAACATTTGGGTATACATAGTAACTCTTGTTTGTCGTGTGTGCGCAATTCACTCAATTCAGCTATTTACGTACCGCTGCAAGACCATTTTCAACCAGTCCATTGCCAATAGGTACATGTATACACTGATGATCAGCACACCCAATGGCTTAACAGTTACATATGTCTTAATGGCATTGCTATCAGTTGATGTCCCATTTGAAAGGAATGTTAATCAGATGTTGTCATTGCAGGGAGTTGATAGCCGGCGAGAAGGAGTTCCGGCGGAAGATGCACGCACGACGCATGCGCATGCTGAAACAGTCGGGACAAATTGACACACAACTGGTGCATAAAATGATGTCGAAGATGAACCGTAGTTGACACTTCCATACACACCGAGCTTCATCAATATGTCACCCGTCAGGCAAAAGGACACAGCATTTGAGTTGTTATGCCTCCATTAAGTTATCTGGGCAGTTTCCATGTCTACATCATTCCTTACACCCGTACGTCACATAGTGCTTGCTTGGCATAAGTTGTAAACCGTTCAGTATGTTGATGATTCTTCACATAAGCGCACAACATAATCGAAGAAACAAATTACTCTGGAATTTGTTATTATTGTGTATCTATAATACAATAACGAATCATTTGGGTCCGCGCCAAGTCAATAAGTTGTCTATGATATAGAAAAGTAGCATGGCACTTCACATCCGTTTACGCATAATGCTATTATGGCCAATTTATGTAGTTTTACAGCTTTCTCCTTCTTTTTTTGCCAGTGAAATTTCCATTTAGTCATCTCATGTTACAAACATTTTGAATCCATTTGTATTGTTGCTTTCTTTGATATATGCCGCCAGTGGCCTCATCCGCCGGATGCAATTCTAGTTTGTACCAGTGTAGTATCTAAGTACATGCAATGCATCTTGATATGGTCATTACCTTCACAAAGACAATAGCGCATGTGCAGAGCAGACACAGGACTACAGTGATATAATACACAAACCATCAATGCACCATTTTTTGTCGGGTCAGTTTATATTCTATAAGCTTGCTCTCATCGCCATTTGATATTTCCACAGTTTATTGATTACGCTTGCATTTTACTTGCCTTGCAAAACTGGTCAATTGTAGATAGTTCAGGGGCTCGTTTCACTAAACTTAGCAATACTAAGAGCTGCGTAAGTGCAATATTTACATTTAGAACAATATTAGCACTGTCAGGCGATGTTGTAACATCTTGAATGGATGTGTTCAAATGTAACAATTTGTGCATGTAGGTGCAAAGATGGTACCGCTAGTTAACCATATATTAAATGTGAGACTGAAGTAATTAATAAAAATCTTCGTACGAACATTTGTATGGTAAGTCGTTTAATGAAACGGGCTCCAGTTGACCTTTCCGGTTCACATATGATTAATATGTTCATATCATTTATTCATCCAGGCAAATAATGAGTAACTTGTATTAAAAAGAAACTAGATTATGTTGTCATTTCAGATCTAGTGGGAAATACTGGTCAATTGTATCAGTTTCAGCTGATATGTATTGTTCATGTACATTGAAACGATCATCCAATATCATAATATCCGAGTGAATTATTTTCCAGGGCCCGGTTTTTCAAAACCTCTGTTAGCTTAACAGACTGTTAAAACCTTAGCAATGCTAACAGTCTGTTCCAACCTGTCGTGTTTGTTCGTGTGTGTGCTTAAACGCTGACCCCACTGTACAACCGCCTGTGTGAATCGTGCCCAGATGTCATCGTTTCTCAACAACAACTACAGCAACTGACAATCTCAACTCACAAGCAAACAGTTTGACTGGCTGAACCTGAGATTTAACAGAGCTCAGCTTCAGCCAATCAAACTTATATATGTCAAGCACAACTGTTACATTCACATTTGTTGAAAGAAAAAACATGAAAACTATTTACAAGATTAGCGCAGGCAGTGGAGTATGCATGTTTTTGCATACAGTAAAACATTTACCTGGTTGAAATGTCTGTACATTGCGATCATGAACACATACAATGTGAGTTTGACTGACGAAATAGGGCTTATGAGATTTGTGGCCAGAGTATTTCCTGATCAAAGAGCAAACTCGTGTAGCCTACTAGCGATCTATATTGGATATCACGGTGGTTAGAAGCATGCAGCTGGGTGATTCATTGATGAAATGGCGACCAGTGGATACATTGATCAGACTGTGCGATCAGACGCTTAACTCATAAGCCCCACCTATCAAGTCATAGCCACATAATATATATGCAGATACATTAGTGAAAACAGTTAACTACAGAATTTCAAATATGTCAGGTATTAAGGGTAATGTTGGTATTATTACAGATGTCTAATTTCACAACGTTCTCATGGTTGCCAAACGAATATACAAGGCTGTATATGATTGTGTTTATTGTTAAAATATGATCATGTTAAATTATATCTCTCTAGATTTATATTTATAACAGTGTATCATACGTTGCGTTTCTTCAATACAAAATAACAATAAAATGCTCATGAATGTCAGTCGTGTAAAGTTTTTTATTTCGTTTCCTACATTTCTATTTATATGGTGTTAATGACGAATCGTAGCTAGTTATTTCCCTTTGAACTTATTTATACACATCAGGTTGAATTTTTATATTTTAGAGTCGTGTTACTTGTAAAAAGGGCGAAGTGGCACGTTTTGTGTGGAGTCAGTTTTAGTGTGGATCCAGATTAGCCTACACATCTGCACAATTTGATCCGGGACTACATTATTTGCCAGATCCATATTTTCACACGTATTAGTTGTATTGCAATCAGTGGAGTCACAGATCAGACTGCACATGTCTGCAGTCTGATCTGGGTCTACACTGTTACCAGTCTTTATTTTTGCATTATTCTGTACGAAATAAACGCCAAATAATCCAAAGGACCGGATCTCTATAATTAGATTTGCAAAGGGAAATAAATAGCTGCGATCCCTCATTGCATACATGCACACCTGTTTATCTACTGTACATGATTATGAATGTGAATATGAATAACAGTAACTGTTTAAGTACATTAATATAAATGGTGAACTGTATATACAAATACATCTGATATCGTAAGGGTCCGTTTCGTCGCGGGCGTGTTGTTGTTAAAGTGGACAGCCTCTCTGAAGATTTATAGAGCAAGTGGAATCAGAATCCAACGCATACATGTAGGGAAAACAGTCTAGTTCATTAATCATACAATGACTACTTTTGAGTGTACGTGCATATGCTCTGTATTGATTCGCGTAGTACAGTTACAACGGGTTGTGACGGTCTTCGATGGGGATTTCGTATGCGTTGCTTCTTTGACGCATACCGGGTGATTGTTCCGTTGATGGAATGGCGAACAGAGAAGACGCTCGTCAGATTGTACATAATGATGCAGAACTTACGTCATAGCCACATATTTACAAGGGGAAGAGATACAGTGAAACCTCTCTAATCGGGACACACTGGGAGGTCCCTAGGGTGTCCGTGTTAGATAGTTTTTACTGTAAATCAGGCATTTGCTCATTCGGAGACATATTTGTGTGCTATGCGATTACAAACATGCATTATCACGTGAGATACATGACCAAGAAACCCGCCAAAAGTAGTATCACATATGTTATTTGGTGTCCGGTTTAGAGGGGTTCCACTGTATATACATTTGTACATGTCTCTGTATTGCAGTGTTAATTATCTAACGTGGTGCCCGACCTATGTATTTCCTGGATGATGCTCTATGTGAATTGCGACCGAGAATTTGTTTTGTAATAACAGGCTTGTTTGATATACGGAGTGATGAATCTGTGAACACCTCACGCGTACAACAAGACACTACACCTTAAATATTGGTGTTGCGGTATTCGAAATATCATTCTAGATGTGTAGATACATTGTGTATGACAAAATATGAAACACGTTGCTAATAGCCATCGTATGTATCTAACGAATAAAACATGAACCCTATAATTCCAAATGTGACCTACTATATTACATATTGTTGTTTTATTTTGTTTCAAAAGTATCTTTGAAAGTGTCAAGTTTACTTAAATACGGGCAGATTTGACTGGCTGACAAAAATAGTATTGTTTCTTTTGAAAAATCCTTGTGCGGTACAAATGACTAATGCGAAATGGTGTTAATGTTGTTACTATTATTCTTTGTATTTTGTTAACTTTCTGATCCTGTAATCTCGTGGGGTCAAGATTTATTGTAAACAATATGTATTAACTAATGTTTACGCATTCTCTTTGGATATATCTGGGGTCAAGATTTAGTCAACGTAATTCACCTGAACTCTTGCCAATCATAGTTTCGACCGATCACCGTAAAAAGTTAGCCGAGTTTGCGTCAATGGTGGGCACGGCTTCGCATAGTATAACCAGTACAAAGATAATTGTAGGTTAGTGTCGTGAATTTGAAAAATATCTGGCAAGGCTTATGAAACGGGATGGGCGAGGCGCTGCCGAGCACATCCCGTTTCCGTGCCGCGCCAGATATTTTTCCCATTCACGGCACTAACCTACTATTCTATTAATCCCGTCAACACCTACAAGTGGCTTTAAAATGCAAACAAAAATAACCCCAGTCACCGTACATATACATACGCAGTGATTAGGTCGTATTGACAGGATATCAAACATGTTCACGGCACCATGTTTCACTGTGACGGCACATACGCACTGTGTTGACGGGATAAAAACATATCGAGCTCTTTGTCGGAGACTAATTTCAGTTATTTTAAACGGGCATATCAGATTGTTTTGAAAAACTGCTGTTTACATAAAAAATAGGACCGCTGGGTTCTTTCTATTGTCGCACATATAGGTACATACATATCGAACAACCTAGCGGTCCTAGTATCGTCACATATCTGTAAATAATTCCAGCAGAAAAATATTTACACAATTCACTAACATTTGATTGGCTTGTAGCAAGTCTCTGTCCAAAATTTATATCCCAGTAAACTCCCACGTCGAACTACTTTCCGTAACCGTGAGGCGCAGTTAAAATAATTCTGAAGAAAACGGAAAATAAACTCATTTTCTTGATGAATTTATTTCAAATGCTGGAATTATAAGGAATTAATGGCCTTTTTGTTGAATTTATCGGGATGGCCTTCGTCCAGTATTCCCGCCACTTTTCCAAGTTTATACCCCGATATATCCCACAAAAAGGCCATTCATTCCTATATTAAACAACTTTACACAGGGCCATTATGAAAACACGTTTTTAATTTGCACAGTATTTTTAAAAAAATTCCTGATATGCCCCTTTAATGTTAATGTTACAGCCGTTGTAACTGTACTACGCGAATCAATACAAAGCATATGCATGTACAGACAAAAGTAGTCATCGTATGATTAATGAACTAGACTGTATTCCCTACA
This sequence comes from Conchocele bisecta, assembly GCA_029237695.1. Lineage (NCBI taxonomy): Eukaryota > Metazoa > Mollusca > Bivalvia > Lucinida > Thyasiridae > Conchocele > Conchocele bisecta. The sequence goes on from CM055274.1 coordinate 26,033,502, forward strand.
TGTATGCGTATTGAGTAACTACATGTATGTAGATTCTGATTCCACTTGCTCTATAAATCTTCAGAGAGGCTGTCCACTTTAACAACAACACGCCCGCGACGAAACGGTCCCTTACGATATGAGATGTCTTTGTATATAGAGAATAGTAGGTTAGTGCCGTGAATGGGAAAAAATATCCGGCAAGGCTCAATAATTTCTTTATTTCTCATCAGAAGTATATGTTGTGACCACTCAAATGAATGGTCACAACATATACTTTGGTTCAGAAATAAGGAAAATAGATAGAGAATAGTAGGTTAGTGCCGTGAATGGGAAAACATATTTGGCAAGGCTCAGGAAACGGGATGGGCGAGGCTCTGCCGAGCACATCCCGTTTCCGTGCCACGCCAGATATGTTTTCCCATTTACGGCACTAACCTACTATTCTATTTATCCCGTGAACACCTACAAATGGCTGTAAAATGCAAAAATAGTATTGACTGGATATTACGGTAAAATAAAAGAAGGGGTCGAGTATGCATTGGCACAGTGGCGAATTGTTGACGTTTCGATTGCAATGGGGGATCGTAGCTAGTTACTTCCCTTTGCAAATATATTTATAAAGATCCAGCCCTACGGTTTATATTTATTTAGCGTTTATTTATTACTGAATAGTGAAAAAATAAGAATACTGCGAACAGGGTAGACCCAGAGCAGTCTGATCTGATTCTACACTATGTGCAATACAATTAATAAGAGTCAACATTTGAATCTAGTACATAATGCAGTCCCGGATCAGATCAATCGTATAGATATAGAGGATGATCTCGATCAACGTTAGTCGAAAACACTATAATGGCTCACTTTCACAACAAATCAAGCCACTGTCGCCCTTTTTACAAGCAATAATTCCATAAAATATACAATCTGGACTAGATTTATGTTTATGTAAATCAATTCAAAGGTCAATAACGACATGTAGCTACATGTGCGATCTTTCATTGGCTACACAAACAATAAGTCCCGTTTCTCCAGTCACTGTAACAATGAATTTAGCAGCAATCCTAAGGATTATCACATACCTGTACAGCTGCCGGGAGCTGGGAAAAGCGACCTTACTGTATCAACAAATATAGATACCAACCTTTTTCTGGTCACGTAACTGAGTCAATATGTACATTTCTCTGAGTGTACATGTATGTCGTTCAGAACATCCTCTGATCAGACTGCGCGAATGCTGTGCTGGTCACACAGGCAGCTTTGCTCTTAAAATATTGGTGATCAGCAGAGCAGAACTGGGGTTGGGCCTATGTTGGACCCGGCTGTAAAAATTGACCGCACATGCACATAGTTTCCGACCTGCGTAAATCAGTGTCAACGTTATTTACTAATCATTCATTCTCTGAGGGAGGCACGCGGTGTCTACGAATATTATATCCTAACCCTACTCAGGGACTGGGCTAAAGTACGATGGTCTTCATTGCTTGCACATACATATATCGGAATATATCTTCTCCCAGCCGGTGGTCGATATCGATATGTACAAATGTACGCTGGTAGTATCCATGCACTCGGTTGTGAAAACATGTCATGACTGCTGCCAAAGTGAATATAGTATATCTACACTGGCCTAAAATGTACGAATGTCGCGTTGGTCACGTTGGTCACCCGATGGCTCAATTGCAGTTGACCGGATAATAGGGGTGAATTTCATTGTTGCTATAGCACATTTCCAGTGCATTACACTCTGACAAAATACGAAAATAAAACGGGACGGCGGTTAACACAACCTACTTTACGCGTCTGGTGACCAGAGTAGTCCCAGGGTGATCCACACAGTCGGACCAGAACATACAATGCCCTCATACAACCATATAATGTCATTTCAGAAAGATCTACCTGCAGTTTGGTTATATTAACTTTAAACATGTAGGTGTACTGTATATGTTCGCATTTGTATACAGGTAAGATTTTACAGAATAACCGCCCACTAAGTATGTGGTCGTGACTGTAACTGGGGATTATAGGTTTTGCGACCAGTGTAGATCCAGATCAGCCTGTGCATCTGATCAGAATATGCACTGTTCATCATGCCATCCATGCATAACCAGTCATGCTTCTAACAAGCGATATAGAACGTTATCAGGCTGCACATGTGCGCTACTTAATCAGAAGCTACACTGGTCGCAAATCCCATAAGCCCAATTCCTCAAGTCACAACCAAATATCATACATGACCTGCCCTAAGTACGATTAACATCTTTGTTAATTACGCCGTGTTTTTATTAATACTTACATTTGATATGTGGCTACTGCAGATAATGGAATAAACATAAAGGGGAATTGATAGATAAAGTGTATACAAATATTGACAGAAGTATGCCGCCCAAGATGCCATCATGGGCTGGTTATAAAGGTAAGGTGAATACCAGTATTGTGTCGTTTAGTATCAATCTTATAGGCCAACGGTAGGAAAGGCGTAAGAATTTCTGGCGGCGTTTCCTAACCTTGTCTGATAAACTTTCCGAGCCGAGCCGAGCCGAGCCTGCTATTCTTGATACAGACACTAGCCTGTATTCTGTTTATCAGTTAACGTGTTATGCTAACCGATGGTCAAATATTAATATAAAATATGTTTCGTTGAAAACAATGCGGACAACCTTTTACATGACGCAGTACACTGACGTCATTAGGTATCATCATGTGACACCGATCAACCAATGAAACGACGGCTTTCAATCCGCCGTAAGCAGGATACTCGTGTCAGAGCAATGCCTGATACAACATATTTTATCAGGTAACGTATTGGCCGCATGCGTACTGATTGATCACATAATATCGTGTCAGATATTGGCCTGACACGAACATCTAGGTTACAACTAATTGAAACCTGACGTTTCATTGGCCGAATGACCTCACATGACGTTGCCGAATGACGTAACCGGCATGGCAGGATCGGTTCTGAGACGGCGAGCCTCGGAATTCCTACGCATTTCTTAACCGTGCCTGGTAAACTTGATATCACAATCCACTACCTTGGTATTCTATATATTATCAGTATACGGCCGATACAAAACTCGTCACCTGATAACATTAAACACATATTTGAGTTATGTCCCCTCTTCTGTCTAGAGGCATCCATATCTAGTGGTGTATTTCTTACATAAGGCTTTAGGAAAATGATATCAATTCATGCAGTCGGCTGTGGAATTGGCGAATTGTGTAGACCCAGATCAAAACGCCTATCCGTCAGTCTAATCTAGGCCGACACTGATCGTAATTCAGCAAGTCATATTACCACGTACTCTAGCAACAGTCACATCTGACTAATTCGTTAGAAGAACACATTTTGTTCCTTAACCAACATCTTATAAAACGGAAAATATCGTAAAATTTACAATTATACAGTGAAACCTCTCTAAACGGGACACCCTGGGAGGTCCCCAGGGTGTGCGGTATAGAGAGATTTCACTCTATATCAGACATTCGATTATTCTGAGCCATATGTGTATGCTATGCGATCATGGACATACATTATCACCCGAAATAAATGACCAGGAAATACATCTTACATAAGACCACAGATGTTTGTCTTGATGTCCGGTTTAGAGAGGTTCCACTGTATATTAGGCAATTGATCATTCCGAGCTATAGTGGTGTGCTATGCGATCATGAACGGGCAGTGTCACTCGAGATAAATGACCAAGATACTCCGTGGGAGGTCCTCTGGTTGTCCAATTTAGAGATGTTTCACTACCTGACACCGTGGGAGGTCGCCTGGTTGTCCGATTTAGAGACGTTTCACTATATATTAGGCAATTGATAATTCCGAGACATAGTTGTGTGCTATGCGATCATGAACAGACATTAGCATTCGAGATAAATGACCTAAATACTCATGACAAATAAGATATCAGATGTTTTCTTGGTGTCCGGTTTATAGAGGTTCCATTGTATACAGTGAATCATCTCTGAACCGGACACCCTGGGAGGTCCCGTGGTTGTCAGATTTAGAGATGTTTCACTATGTGTCAGGCATTCGATCATTCTGAGCCATACATGTAGTTGTGTGATATGCGATCATGAACAGACATTAACACCAGAAATAATTGACCAAGAAACTCATAAAAAATATTATCACATACATTTGCTTGGTGAGCGATTTAGAGAGGCTCCACTGTAACATGAAACACATGTGTGAGTTATTCCCCCTCGTCCGTCTATAGACATCCCGATCCAGTGGTGTATTTTATCCCGTCAACTATGTCGCTACTAGACGTGAAAAGCAGGTACGTGTATTTTTTCTCGTTCACGTCTAGTAGATACGTCATTATGTATGACGTTACGTCATTATGTGAATGACGTAACACGATAATCTTGTCGCTTCAGAAGACAAACTTATGACGCCACAAATGCATCTTTAGAGACATTTGAACAACTTTGATGTGGTTAACGGGATAAATAGAATATTATTATAGTGTCATGAACGTGAATAAATATCTGACTCGGCTCGAAATCAGGATGTGCTCGGCAAGCCTCGCCCATCCTGATTTCTCAGCCTCGACAGATATTTATTCACGTTCATGACACTATACTAATATTCTCTATTTATCCACAAGGCTGTAGGAAAATGATATAAATCCGTGCAATTGGCGAACAGTGTACATCCAGATCAACTTGCACGTTCGTCAGTATAATCTAGGCCGACACTGATCGTAAGTCAGCAAGTCATATTACCACGTACTCTAGCAACAGTCACATCTGACTAATTCGGAAGAATAACACATTTTTTCCATAACAGACATCTTATATATGAAACGTAAAGTATCGTACCAGTCGCAAGTACAGTGTAACCACTCAAACCGGACACCCTTGGAGTGTCCGGTTAGAGAGGTTTCATTGTACATGTATGTCAGGCATTTGATCATTCTTAGCCATAGCTGTGTACAGTAACACCCGAAATAAATGAGCATGAAACTCATCAACAATAATATCACATATGTTTTCTTGGTGTACGTTTTAGGTAGGTTCCACTGTATACATTGAAACCTCTCTAAACCGGACACCCTGGGAGGTGTTAATCTGACAACCTGGGGACCTCTCAGGGTATCCGGTTTAGAGAAGTTTCACTGTATACAGTATACAGTGAAACATCTCTAAACCGGACACCCTGGGAGGTCCCCAGGTTGTCCGGTTTAGAGAGGTTTAACTGTATATCAGGCATTAGATCATTAAGAGCCAAGAAACTCATCAAAAATAAGGGCACATATTTTTTCTTGGTGTCCGGTTAGAGAGGGTCGACTGTAACATGAAACGCATGTTTGAGTTATTTCCCCTCGTCCGTCTACTGTATAGACATCCCGATTCATTGGTGTATTTCATCCACAATGCTTTAGGAACATTAGACCAATTCGTACAGCCGGCTGTGAAATTGGCGAACAGTGTAAACCCAGATCAACAAGAAGTATAATCTAGGCCTACACTGATCGCAAGTCAGCAAGTCATATTACCACGTCCTCTAGCAACAGTCACCTCTGACTAATTCGTTAGAATAAAAAACACATTTTGTTCCATAACTGATATCTTATAAAAGTATATTTCACATCTTCTTGAATGTAGGTACAAAATCACATGGCCTGTCTCATATGAGACACGCCATGTGATTGTGTACCTTCGAACATCTGCCTATAGTCTGTTTCGCGAAAGCTGCCCAAATTTTGCAGCCATATAAACAATTCAAAAACATTATTTTTTTCGATAGTATTAAATTAAAGGAAAATTTAAGAATGAGCCTTCTTTTTATTTCGTGAAATTTTGTCAAATATTGATTTTATTGCGAAAACAAAATTTCCCCATGTTAAATCCCCATAGACATCTTCACGGAGTGGGGAAAATGTTTTGAATTTTAGAAATACTGGACTGATTACTTAAATTTAACTTTTGTTTTCTTAGTTAGATCATATCCAAGCTATCTAGTCAGGTTTCGGAGTCAATTTCCAAAATTTTTCGTTTTTTGACTCCTCCCACACTTCCTTACCACTTTTTCCCCATGTTAAATTCCCATAGACAAATCAATTTTTCGTAATAAAACCAATATTTGACCGAATTTCACGAAATAAAAAGAAGGCTCATTCTCAAATTTTCCTTTAATTTAATATTATCGAAAATAATATTGTTTTTGAATTGTCTATATAGCCGTAAAATTTGGGCAGCTTTCGTGAAACAGACTATAATTTCATTAACTAATTTACCAAATTTACAAAAAAAATCATTATGTAATTAAAAAATTAACAAACTTTTCAGAGTACATGCAGATGTAATCTGAAAATGTTGTCAACTTTTGACGCCATTTACGGACAATATTGTAAACTTTGTAAACGTATTTCATTAAATTACGCAGATGTCCGAAGGTACAAAAGCACATGGCTTGTCTCGCATGTATACATGTAGTGTGTACATGTAATGTACATGTGCATGCAATATGTAGATAACAAGACCGAGGAGAAGCAGCAGGCACGCCTGATCCAGAAGACGCGACAGAAATACCTGACTGTGTGCAAGTCCCAGGGTCTCTACCCGGTCTCCTGTGTGGTCAAGGAACTCCTGAAGTCCGATATCGAGCTGGCCAGTCGCCAGCTGGGACCGGATAACATCAGGATCATAGCCATCTTACTGGTGGTAAGATATTACATATAGAGAATAGTAGGTTAGTGCCGTGAATGGGAAAAAATATCCGGCAAGGCTCAAGAATTTCTTTATTTCTCATCAGAATTATATGTTGTGACCACTCATTTGAACCGTCTCGCCGAGACGGTTCAAATGAGTGGTCACAACATATACTTTGGTTCAGAAATAAGGAAAATAGATAGAGAATAGTAGGTTAGTGCCGTGAATGGGAAAAAATATCTGGCAAGGCTCAATAAACGGGATGGGCGAGGCTCTGCCGAGCACATCCCGTTTCCGTGCCGCGCCAGATATTTTTTCCCATTCACGGCACTAACCTACTATTCTATTTATCCCGTCAACACCTACAAATGGCTGTAAAATGCAAAAATTGTATTGATTTGATATCAAAATTGTTTAACGGCACCGTGTTTCACGGCACATACGCTACGGGGCGCCATCCAGGATAGGTTAATTATGTGTACAAAATTGAGTTTTGTAACACTAAAAATCACAAAATTCAATTCTGTGTCACAAAATTCAATTCTGTCAATTCTGTGTCACAAAATTCAATTCTGTGTCACAAAATTCAATTCTGTCAATTCTGTGTCACAAAATTGAATTCTGTGTCACAAAATTCAATTCTGTGTCACAAAATTCAATTTTGTGAAGACAGAATTCATTTTTGTCCACAAAAAATAGTTGCGTATGTCATCTCTACGTTGATTGGTTGAGATCGGTCTTAGTCCATTTTACTAGATGGTGGAGTACACTTGCAGGTTTAAATATTTCAATGCGAAAATATAACCCAATATATCAATATTATACTTATTTATGGACAGTTATTTTGGTTATATTATGATTACAAATGAGTGGTCACACCATATAAGCATTATACTTTGAAGGAGAAATAAGAAAAATATTCAGAATTTTCCCTCAATTATGTAAACAGGGTCAAACATAAAGTAGCCGGGATATAGCTAGACCTGAGAGCATGCCCATATATAGAGAATACCAGGCTAGTGTATTTTGATATCAAGTTTATCAGGCAAGGCTAGGAAACGCGTAGCAATTCCGAGGCTTGCCGAAGAATTCCTACCGTTTCCGAGCCGCGCCTGATAAACTTGATATTAAAATACATTAGCCTGGTATTCTATTTATCAGGTAACGTTTTATGCTCGAAAATGACATTAGATGACGTCGTATTCTAACAGTAGATCTAACATTGTGAAACAAATGGTATTGGATCTGTGTCTTCCAGTTGCGAAGTTACGTGTTCGCAACTATGTGTCTACATGAATTATTTACAGTATACACCATCTTAGTACATGTATCCATGGTATCTACACAAATACTACAAATGGTTTCCTCAAATGGCCCAATACACACATTATGTTTATAAACACAGACAGCAGTCAGAACACAGGCCACAGCGCGTGTATTATTGATTTAACTGGGGCAAATGTACCTTGTGATACACACTAAATGACGTCAGTACTCGCTGGAGATCTACATGTACATGAATTATGTGTACATGTACAATTATAACGCAAATGAGTTTAAATACGAATGGGTTTGTCAACGTTTGACTGTTTGGAGATAGTTGAAGCAAAATGGCAGAATGAGAAATGAATCATCGGCAGAATGAGAAATAAATCATCGACATTGAATGTGTAGATCGGCGACCGTGACCCATTTCTCCAGTGCAGTTTCTGACCAATGGTAGTCCTTCTTACATGCGTGTGCAGAATTGACAGAATTGAATTTTGTGACACAGAATTGAATTATGTGACACAAAAGTGAATTTGTGACACAGAATTGAATTTTGTGGCACAAAAATGAATTTTGTTGACAAAATTGAGCCATGTCCCACTTGGCGCCCCGTATACGCACTGTGTTGACGGGATAAATAATAATTATAATTTGAATTTCCTGGTTGTCGTGCAAGTCGCCAACATACATTAAGCATACATGTATCGAACATCCATCACTCACAATGAGCTCATGGGGGTCGTTTCACTGAAGTTCGTATGGCTAAAATGTTCGTAATTGCAAACTTATGATCGTCTGTAAATTTCACATTAAAACTGTTTTCTTGCAAACAATTATTACCTGCCCAAATGTTACGGCTATAAAAACATTACAAAAACAATATTTATTTTGGATAATATTAAATTATATCAAAATTTAAGAATTCTCCTTCTTTTTATTAAGAAAATTATTTCTATATGGGAATTTAACATGGGGGAAAAAGAGATGGAAAACCTGGAGGAGTAGTCGAAAATAATTCCCATGTTAAATCCCCATAGAGTGAAGAGGTCTATGTGGATTTAACATGGGAAAATTGTTTTTTCGCAATAACATCGATATTGGACGAAATTTCAGGAAATAAGATCAACGCTCATTCTTAATGTTTGCTGTAATTTAATGTTATTTAAAGACAAACGTGTTTCAATTTCTATAGCCGGAATATTTGGGCAGGTTTCGTGAAACGAATAGTAATGCACACCGATAATAGTTGACCAATTAGTGAAGGTCCTTGCGATCTTGTTATATCGGACTGAATGTGTCCGATGATTTAATGATAGATTGCCAAAACTGCGTTGCAATATTTTTACATATTAATATAAATGCAATAATCAATGTGGCATTTAGTGCTTTATTTCAATGGTGACAAAACTAATTATGTCCGTGAATTATAAATGTTTACTTCTTAAAGGTACATGCCCACTCAGTAGTCACAAACATTTCGTTGTATGAATTAAATAAGTGTATGATTGTGTCACTATTCCACCAGTTCTAAAAATCACGACTGCTCGCTATACAGATACATGTATAATAATTTAATAGCATTTACTTTACTGATAGTGACTCGCGGTGGTATCAGGGCTGAGGCTACTTTCATATAAAATTGAGGCATGATATTTGTTAATTATTTATACTACTTAAATGCGCCTCCTGTAAAAATAAAAATAACAATATTATTTTCGACAAGTTATCAAAAAATAAATAAAGATAATAAATAGTAATGTCCGTTGACATTTTAAGGAAACACGGTTAGCGTCCCTGCTATCAGTGTGGAAATTTACGTCTGATACAAACTTTATAATAATGCCAATCAATACAGTAGGCAATGGTGAATGCATGTTTATTTTGCCAGAAAATTTATCAGATAATGTCTCTGATATAAAGAACATGTGCCTACTGAGTGAGCGTGTACCTTTAAGAATTTCGACGAGATTGATGGACACGCTTGTATTTGTTTCTAAGGAAATATCTTGAGACTTGGCATTAACATTTTGCATATTTCAGGGTGGGGGTGGGGTACATCCACCATGAATATTACTGATTTCGTGTCTCATACACAGGAAAACGAAACAGTGAGCAGCCTAAATATAAAGGAAAACTGTCTAGGAGACATAGGCATATGTGTCATATCAGACATGCTGACAAACAACACCTTCCTCACACAGCTGGTAAGTAAGTGGATATATAGAGCATAACAGGTACAGTGGCGTTTTGGTAACCGTTCCTATTGGAAACCAGTGAGCGTGGTCCAAACGTAGGCTAAACGAGGGTCAGACGTAGTCCAACCGTACGCTAAACGAGAGCCAAACGTGTTCCAAACGCACGTTTCCTGTATTCACACAAATCCGTGTAGTCCTGTTTGAAAAATAGAAAATCTGAAGAAAAATACATTGTGATGCCTATGTACGGGGCGCCATGCAAGACAGGTTAATTATGTGTAAAAAATTGAGTTTTGTAACACTAAAAATCACAAAATTCAATTCTGTGTCACAAAATTCAAATCTGTGTCACAAAATTCAATTCTGTCAATTCTGTGTCACAAAATTCAATTCTGTGTCACAAAATTCAATTCTGTCAATTCTGTGTCACAAAATTCAATTCTGTGTCACAAAATTCAATTCTACATACGTTTCGTATACAAAATTCATGTTTGTTATAAAGGATTCAATTTTGTAAGACAGAATTGAGTTTTGTGAAGAAAATTCAGTTTTGTGGGACAGAATTCATTCATTTTTGTCCACACAAATTAGTTTGCGTAGGATAGTCTATGTCATCTCTACGTTGATTGGTTGAGATCGGTCTTAGTCCATTTTACTAGATGGTGAAGTACACTTGCAGGTTTAAATATTTCAATGCGAAAATATAACCCAATATATCAATATTATACTTCTTTATGGACAGTTATTTTGGTTATATTATGATTACAAATGAGTGGTCACACCATATAAGCATATATACTCTGAAGGAGAAATAAGAAAAATATTCAGAATTTTCCCTCAATTATGTAAACAGGGTCAAACATAAAGTAGCCGGGACATAGCTAGACCTGAGAGCATGCCCATATATAGAGAATACCAGGCTAGTGTATTTTAATATCAAGTTTATCAGGCAAGGCTAGGAAACGCGTAGCAATTCCGAGGCTTGCCGAGGAATTCCTACCGTTTCCGAGCCGAGCCTGATAAACTTGATATTGAAATACACTTGCCTGGTATTCTATTTATCAGGTAACGTTTTATGCTCGAAAATGACATTAGATGACGTCGTATTCTAACAGTAGATCTAACCTTGTGAAACAAATGGTATTGGATATGTGTCTACTAGTTGCGAAGTTACGTGTTCGCAACTATGTGTCTACATGCATTATTTACAGTATACACCATCTTAGTATCCATGGTATCTACACAAATACTACAAATGGTTTCCTCAAATGGCCCAATACACACATTATGTTTATAAACACAGACAGCAGTCAGAACACAGGCCACAGCGCGTATATTATTGATTTAACTGGGGCAGATGTACCTTGCGATACACAATAAATGACGCCAGTACTCGCGGGAGATCTACATGTACATGAATTATGTGCACAATTATAACGCAAATGAGTTTAAATACGAATGGGTTTGTCAACGTTTCACTGTTTGGAGATAGTTTAAGCAAAATGGCAGAATGAGAAATGAATCATCGGCAGAATTAGAAATGAATCATCGACATTGAATGTGTAGATCGGCGACCGTGACCCATTTCTCCAGTGCAGTTTCTGACCAATGGTAGTCCTTCTTACATGCGTGTGCAGAATTGACAGAATTGAATTGAATTTTGTGACACAGAATTAAGTGGCACAAAAGTGAATTTTTGTGGCACAGAATTGAATTTTAATTTTTGACACAGAATTGAATGACACGAATTGAATGGGCACAAAAGTGAATTTTGTTTTGACAATTTGAATTTTGTGGCACAAAAATGAATTTTGTTGACAAAATTGAGCCATGTCCCACTTGGCGCCCCGTACTATGAGTCGAAGTATATTTTAGTTTGACGAGCCATTTAATCTTACTTGTTACTCGATCACACGGACAGCCTTATATGTTTTCGTCTCCTTCAGAATGTTGCTGACAACATGATCGGGCTTTCGGGATTACAGAGGCTGGTATCTTCTCTCACATGTGGAACATGTCTCGTCTCCAAACTGGACATATCAGGTGAGGTGTCCGGCTTACGCCCTGAGAAACATATTATATCGATTATTTACGACGATTTCGATTGGCGGAGCCCGAGATCAGCATTCACATCCGCGCAGTCTGAACTATGGAACGCTAAATCTACATAAACTCTATTTTATTAATGCTAGCTGTAAGTAAGTAGAGCTAGCATTAAGTTTTTAGACCTAGCTCCAAATCATATGAAAGGGTCTCTCTAAATCATTTGGAGCTAGAAATAATTATTTGAATTTATGTAGATTTGGCTTTCTATACCGATCATGGGGCAACGCCTTTCGCGATTTGCACACATGTGTAGCATTGGTACCATGGGGAAAACGTGTATAATTATGTAACTGTGCACGAGGGGGCTAAGAATTATATTATGTTTTGAAAATGATGTCGATTTCCTGAGCCAGGGCCCAACTCCAACCGATTCGAGGCTATGCTTGACATCATAAGATAGCCAAGGTATATGATTACGTGGTTACAGCAACAACAACAAGTTCAGAAACTTCCAGAAACCTTCCTATTCAAAGTACGTATTCTTGTATTTTGTCCTTATCATGTAACGGATGTTGATGAAATATGACGCATCAAACGCGTCTTGTTAAGCTGCATTTGGTGGCCTCAGTACTTTGGCATAAACTTATGTCGTATTTGCGAATAATTGATTTCCGTGTCGGCTGAATTGGAAATCGATTCTTCACAACAACGGCATAAGTACATGTATGTGCCGAACTCACGGGTGCACCAAATGCAGCTCATGAAGACGCGTTTGCTGCGCTATATTTTATCATAATCCGTTGCCTATTCATGAAAATATCAGATAATACTTACTTTGGAGTGGGCGCGCTTTCAACACATTCAGCCATTGTTGTTGTTGTTTTAACCACCTGATATGCACCTTGATATTGTAGTTTATCAGAATGCGTGTGGTATGGACATACTTGATACCTCCGATATACAGATTATCTGAGTCAGTAAGGTATAGGTAGTGTATCGTCTTATAATATCGTGTTTCATATTGTGTCACATGCATTATATTTGAATTTACAAACATGACTGGTTCATATATTAATTTTAATTTGGACATGTATCCCAAGGGAGGGTTTATCGCGATTGTGAAATTAAATAATATAATTTACGAATTTTAATTCCAATGTTATACTTACAGGCAACGGCATTGACTACAACGGGGCTATCATTGTTGCAGACCTGATACAGGCAAGTCGCTGTTACAAACACACAACACGGATACAATACTGAATCTCACATTTAGAGATTTAGAAATGTTCCATTGAATAAGTAAAAGGACAAATTGATCCTTTGAACATTAGAACATTTTTCCCAGCAAACCTCACAGCATATTTCTTGCACAAGTGGTTGTAAATTGATATGCCCGTGTGGTACTTGCGCTACCGTACTAATATTTGTTTAATTAGCAGTCGTGTATGTTGGAGGATCTTCGGGAACGTATCTAAAGAACAATTCTCCATAACTCAATAGCTCGCATGTACTATCGCGGGACGACGGGCTGCATACATACATGAGTCGGTTATACTTACATGGGTCTTGTTCGCCACACGAAACATGATTGTATAGTACACCCTCTCTAGTACAGCCATCCGCGGTGAGACCCACAGATGGCCGTTGCAGATAAACATAGAAGCCAGTGTCAATTTGGGATATAAATATCAGCTGCTACAGAGACTGTGCAGTTGTAGAAAGGTGGTATTTCGGGAAGGTTCGACTGTGTATTACAATTCAACACATATCGAAAACAGTCCTACCTAATAATAAGTCTATTTAATATACCAGTAGCCTATATAATCAACATTGCAAAGTATACTTTTCTAGCAAAGTATACTTTGAGGGAGACATTTTCAATTTTAGAAATCATTTATTAATTGTTATTATACTTTATATATTACATTCAGTATAATAATTCTGCATATTTTTAATCGTCAAATATATGCAGTTGTTAGTTCTATGTGAAATAATGCATTTCAGATAAAATAAATGATTCCTCCCTCAAAGTATACTTTGCTAGACAAGTATACTTTGCAATGTTAGTGAAATAGCCTACTGGTCCTCACGAATATTCATGTCAACGTTCAAAAACATGTTATTTTGATAGTATACTACAGTTAGGATTTTTATGTCATTCTCTTGTATACAGCGGTCTAGAAGTTTAAAGGAATTGAGAGCCAACAACAACAACATTGGAGATCGCGGAGGCGTTTCTATCGGCACGGCTCTCGGTGAGACAAGCACGGTTATGTGGAGCATTGCACGGTAACACTGTCTCAGTGCCCTGTCACGAATGTATACAGTGGGGTCAGCGTGTAAGTGCATACACGAGCGAACACGACAGGTTGGTTCCAACCTGTCGTGTTCGTTCGTGTGTGCACTTACACGCTGACCCCACTGTATATTTGTGCAATACATAGGTTACCGAACTTGTAAAATCACGAGTCAGAGTACTTTCCGTTATAACAACGTCCGGGGTATCTTTGACGCTACATGTAGCAGGGCCGCAACCAGAGGTACAATCCAGACGAGACGAACCAACTCCAGATATGGGGGTCAGGGAGCAATCGCCCCGTCACCGACGAGGCGACCACTTCCTCTGCCTTACTATGCTTACAGTACTGGCTAGATTTGGCGTAATATGTTGGTTGTTCGTGCACTAAGCAACGTGACATCAAACCGAACAATTCATAGGTGGCGGACTCTTCATTTTCCAAGTTTTGAATCTTATCTATAACACCGGTCTATCGACACATTGACCCATCCAAATTTGACCCGTGGCGAAAACATTCTGATCGCATAGTATTACATACATGATGCCAATACGTCCTGGATGTAGTGACGAATTGTCTTGTTTCGCCTATATCGAGGTCATTTTCGAGGAATATAACGTATTTTATATAATAGGATATAGAACATCCGTTATATTTTTCGGCAATGATATCGAAACATTACAAATAATCTCAATGTCCATGCGAAATTCAATTCCACGTGAATTCCGAATTGTACGTCTCTGTCATTTATGACACTTACCGAATGTCTCAATATAGGCAGAAAACGGCGATACGACAAGGGAAGTAATGCCATTCCTGTGACCATGTGTTACCCACCACGAGTTATCGCGTTTTTGAATATATGGAGTTATCGTTTCAGCAGCTAACTAGCTAATATCGGCTTAACGGATGTCCAATTCTATTTCATCTGTATTGATTTTTATATGACCTGTAATATTTTTGACGGGGCATCTGCTGCGTACATTTTTGTCACAATATCAGCCACTTACGTCGTTTACAGTTGGTTTGAAAAACAGGGAATATTTACACTGTCGATACAATCATAATAATGTCCATTCAACGTATTGCGTTTATTATCCCAGTACATTACATTAACCCTAAGTAACGTCGCACGATGGTGTTGATTCGTTAAAGGTACATGCCCACTCAGTAGGCACAAACAATTATTTATATCAGATACATGTACATCAATCTGAGAAATTTCCTAGCAAAATAAATATTTATTCACCATTTCCCCACGTATTGATTGGAATTATTATATATTTTATATCAGACGCGAATTTCCAGACTGCTTAAAATGTTAACGGACATTACTATTTATTCTCTGTATTTATTATTTTTGATGTGCAATTATCATACTCTATAATCTGTCGAAAATACTATTTTTGTAGGTGACACATTTAATTTGTATAAATAATTTTAAAAATATCATGCCTCATTTGCATATGAAAATAACCTGATACCACCGCGCGTCACTATCAGTAAAATATATATTAATAAGTGATTATATCTGTACAGCGGGCACTCGTAATTTTTAGACCTGGTGAAATAGTGAAACAATTATACACTTCTTTAATTCCTATAAAGAACATGTTGTGCCAACTGAGTGGGCATGTACCTTTAAAGTGTGTTTGGTGTCATTAAAATACATGACGTTCATCGTCGTTGTCAATAACTTCAATATATTGACAGGCTACGTTGCTGTTCCAGTAATTGCGACAAAATTACGTAAAACAAGATTATTCTTAATTTTCACGCCATATTTGCTTATTTACATTTTTTATTATATCAGAAAATGCAGTGTAAATATAAGTAATAAAAGTACGGGCTGTTGCGTATACTGTGGTGAAAATACGGTTGGCCTGTGTATACGTTTGTTAACAGCACTGCGACGTATTGAAACGCGTCGGAAAACGAAATGACGGAATGGGCTGATATTGTGGAACTATGAACAGCCGGGGGCCGTTTCACTAAACTTCTTACGACTAAAATGTTCGTAAGTGCAAATTTGGAACCGTCTGGAAAGTTCAATTGGTGGATTTACATTACGATTTACGATTATGCAGCCTATGCTCAATAAATGTAAATCCAATAATTGTTTACAATAAAATATTGTTAATGTGAAATTTACAGACTATCATAGGTTTGCACTTACGAACATTTTAGTCGTACGAAGTTTAGTGAAACGGCCCCCGGCTGTTCATAGTTCCACAATATCAGCCCATTCCGTCATTTCGTTTTCCGACGCGTAAAATACATCTTAGCTACTGTTTCAGTTGTTGCATGTACATGCTGGTACACTAATGTGACGTGATAGTAATTAACCCTTTGCATGTAGTAGATAAACACTCTTTCTGATTTATTGACAGAAGTACATATACATTTAAATACATCTGGATGGATATTCCGCATGAACTGGTTTAAAAGGAACAGGGGCCCGTTTCATTAAACTTCGTAAAATATTCGTAAGTGCAAAATTATGATGGTCTGAAAAGTTTACATTAACAGCGTTTTCTTGTAAACAATTATTGAATTTACCTTTATTGAGCATAGGCTGCATATTCTGCAATAAATGTAAATCCATCAATTGAAATTTACAGACGATCCTAAATTTGCAAGTCTTACGAACATTTTAGTCGTACGAAGCTTAGTGAAACGGGCCCCGTTATCGGATAATGTTATACTATATTCAATCAAATATGTGGTCTTCTTTTGAAGCAATACAAATTGTCGATATTAGAATGACCATATCAACCAATCGCACCATTTGATTTGGTCGACTTCCCATAAAACTAGGTTACATTCAAATAATTCAAGCACAACAATATTTACACAATTTCCTAACATTTTATTGGCCCGTAGCAAGTATCTGTCCAAAATTTATATCCCAGTAAACTCCCATGCCGAACTACTTTCCGTAACCGTGAGGCGCAGTTAAAATAATTCTTGAAAAAACGGAAGATAAACACATTTTCTTGATGAATCTATTTCAAATGCTGGAATTATAAGGAATGAACGGCCTTTTTGTGGAATTTATCGGGGATATAAACTTGGAAAAGTCGCGGGAATACTGGACGAGGCCTTCCGGCCTTCGTCCAGTATTCCCGTGACTTTTCCAAGTTTATACCCCGATAAATTCCACAACAATGCCATTCATTCCTATAGTATATACTGTCAGAAGTCAGTGGAGATAATTTGGTTGCGCATTTTGTTTCATTCCTCTGTGAGCTAATAATACAATATCACATTTAGAATTATTTAAATTATAGTCTGTTTCGCGAAAGCTGCCCAAATTTTACGGCCATATAAACAATTCAAAAACAATATTTTTTTAGATAGTATTAAATTAAAGGAAAATTTAAGAATGAGCCTTCTTTTTATTTCGTGAAATTCGGTCAAATATTGGTTTGATTACGAAAAAATGATTTCTCTATGGGAATTTAACATGGGGGAAAAAGGTAGAGGAGTTGTGGGAGGAGTCAAAAAAAAAAATTTGGAAATTTTGGAAACCAAGCTAGATAGCTTGGAAATGATCTAACTAAGAAAACAAAAGTTAAATTTTAAAAATCGGTCCAGTATTTCTAAAATTCAAAAAGATTTCCCCATGTTAAACATGGGGAAATTGTTTTTTCGCAATAAAAACAATATTTTACCAAATTTTTCGAAATAAAAAGAAGGCTCATTCTTAAATTTTCCTTTAATTTAATATTATCCAAAAAAATATTGCTTTTGAATTGTTTATATGGCCGTACAATTTGGGCAGCTTTCGTGAAACAGACAGTAGTCTTGGTGTTGTTTATCATGATTAATAAACCTCATATATCAATAGTTCCAGTGTTTGACATGTATACATGTACGACGAGGTACATATATGTGTTGCCATTATTATATCCCGATGTAACACAGTAAAACTAACTAATGTATACATGTATTGTATTGCAGCAAATAATCACTTTCTTGAAGTCCTCGATCTCAGTTGGAACCATCTTAGGTGCAAAGGCGCCGTCACAATAGCCAATAGCTTAAATGTAAGTTAATTTAAATGTTCATGGAATTGCTAGCATCCAACGTTATTAACTATTATATCAAAACAATATGCAATAGTGTAGCATTTATGTTTTTAACTGTACTTATTTATTGTTGATTCTATATGTAATTGTATGCATGTCAATGTAACACATAGTTTGAATGTGGTGTTAACGATAAACGTAGAAACAACGGTAATCATGACACCATGCGGACCTCACAGGGTGTCCGGTTTAGAGAGGCTCCACTGTACTAATTAATGATTTCAACTCATCCCACTAAGACCGGTCTTGAAGTACTCGCATACCAAACTTATATTGGAACTCACTGAATCGGACATCGCAGGTTGTCATGTTTATAGAGGTTCCACTGTGCTGCTTAATGACGGTATAACACATCCCGCTGCAGACAAACAACTGTTTGAAGACGCTAGATGTGTCCTGGAATGGGTTTGCCAGGGATGGAGCCAAGGCGATTGGACAGTCACTGGCAGTTAACGAAGCACTGGAAGAGCTGGACATCTCCAGTAATAGGATTGAGGCGAACGGTATGGCCACAGTCATGGTGGGACTCCGGACAAACAAGGTCCTGAAGAAATTAAAGGTAGTTTTAATTGGGATTTTTAGCTACAAATGATGTTTAACTAGTATTATGATAGCAGGGGACTTTGCGTGCTCCTGTCGTTTACAAGAATACTGAATCCAAGCCCTTGTTTGCATCGCTTTATTTTATAATTATGATCTTATATCACCAAATATTTGCCTCGTCCATGTCATATAATATTAACTCATTGAAGAAATGCGTACATTTATAATTTACTGAAACAGTAACCAATAACTATGTACGTACACCTGGTTGGTAAATGTAGGGCGTGCACACGTATTTATTGACTGAATGTCGCGGTCACTGTTAACCGTTTGTACCCGAAATCCCTCTATATCGGTTTATGCAAACAGTGAAGATCCATATGAGCCGGCTGGTAACGAGCCGTCTCATCAGGATCTGCACTTTCCGAAAGTTTGAGAACAAAACATACATTCTTTTTCATAAATGTATTAGTATTTTGGTTGCAATATAAACATATCAAAATCCATTCCAGTTACTTCGGGGTGAAAGGGTTCAATTACATTGTAGTTCTGAGTGATGTTCGATCTTCACTGGTATAACAACCCTTACGCAAATAGAACGTCGTTAATACGTTCGCATTGCCATTTACTGTCTGTTCCACGTTTTTCTGCTGACTAACCTTTGGCTATTAAACACATTAAATCTAAAAAATATTTAAAAGTAAGTACTTTTTCATCAATAACATCAACACCCTCTCCAATAAATTTCGTTTCATGAAATTCCATCAAATATTGATTTTATTGCGAAAACACGATTTTCCTATGCGAAATTAACATGGGGAGTCAATTTCCAAATTTTTTCGTTTTTTGATCCTGAAAATCGGTGCACAAATAAAAAAATATTTTAAAAATCTATTTTTAGCCCCCATGTTAAATTCCCATAGGAAAATCGTTTTTTCGCAATAAAATCAATATTTGATGGAATTTCATCAAATATTTTTGCTTAGGGAGGGTGTCTTTTTTGTTATTTATGAAAAAGTACTTACTTTTAAATATTTTTTATATTTTTTGTGTTTAATAACCAAATTTCCGTCGGCAGAAAAACGTGGAACAGACAGTAGGTTTAATCCTTTGCCTATTAAGGAAAATATCAAATGCTACATACTTTGGACTTGGCGCGCTTTCAACACTTGCAACCATTGTTGTTGTTGTTGTAACCACATGAGCATGCACCTTGTTTCTGATTACCGTCTCAGATTGGCCAGAATCCATACAACTCCGAAGTGGCAATGTACCTACTCAAGACACTACTCGCGGCAAATAAAAGTGCAGTGGAGAATCTTGACCTCACGGTAAAATTAGCTTTTTGATATGATCAGGTTTATTAGGCAAGGTTAGAATTGCCCCGAAACTCGTAGGAATTCCTACTGCCTGATAAACTTAATATAAAATGACACGATCATGGTATTAAATGTATCAGGTAACGTTTTAGGCTAAAATTAGCAAGTATAACGTTGTTTTCGTTGAAAAGAACACGTTTCTGTGACGTCATTCGTTTACATGTTTACCCATCTTCTATGCTGTATGGTTATAATTCCGTTTGTGTCTTGTTGTATGTTCTTTGATTCTAAATATTATGTGGCTATGATTAGGGGAATGGGGTTATGGACGTTTTTAAAAATGTAAACATCCAGATCAGCTTCTGACCAGGATCTGCAATGTTCGCCATTCCATCAATAAAACACCCGCCGTGATTCTTATATGTTCCAACAACATAGATCGTTATCAGGCTATATGAGTGTGTTATTTAATCATGAGCGAATTGGTCACCACAGGTCCCATCTCTCGAGCCACAGTCACATATACAAAATGTACATGTACATACTACAGGACATTTCTGTATCCGACGACTTCTTGGTCACCTTAGAAAAACTTCGCCAGAAGCGAAATGTCCACGTTACCCATGGAAACGTTGTACATAAGGCCCCGAATGTACCGAAGGAAGGAAATTCCATAGATCCGTCACATTCGCACGACGATCCACTGAATTTGATGTTTGAGTTCAAATACGAGCACGGGTACAGGACACTTGATCTCCTGAAGCGAATGGACACGGACCGAAACATGATCATCGACAAACCCGAGTTCAAACAGGGATTGCACGTAAGTCAAGGTGCATGATCACGTGGTTACAACAACAACAACGTCACCTACTCCAACGTAAGTATTATTTTATATTTCCCTCAATATGCAACGGATGTTGATGAAATATGGCTCAGCAAACGTGTCTTCATGAGCTGCATTTGGTGGTCCAGGGAGTTCGGCACAGACTTATGTCATTTTTGCGAAGAATCGATTTCCGTGTCGGTAGACACGGGCATCGATTCTTCGCAAAAACAACAAAAGTTTGGGCGAAAAGACAAAGACCGCCAAATGCAGCTTAACTAGGGGCCATATTTCATCAAAATCCGTTACGTAATAAGGACAATATAAAAGAATACTTACTTTGAATCAGATGGATTCTGGAAGTTTCAGTACGTGTTGTTGTTGTTAATACCACGTGATCATACACCTTGTAAGTAAAACCCGAATCATATAGAATGCCAAATCTACATAAAATCAAATAAGTATTGATAGCTCTAAACAATTAGAGCGAACATTAAACAATTAGAGCTAACAATCATTACTTGAGTGTATGTAGATGTTTAGAGCTAGCATTAATATTTAAGTTAATGTAGATTGCCAAATCTACATAAACTCAAATAAGTAACGCTAGCTCTAAATAATTAGAGCTAGAATTAAATATTTATATCTAGTTCCAAATCATTTGAAGAGCTCTCTAAATCATTAGGAGCTATCTCTCGATTTTTAATGATAGCTGTAATTATTTTCAGCTGGCATTAACTATTTGACTGTATGTAGATTTGGCGTTCCATTGAATCAGTAATGTATGAATACCATAGCATCTGGTAAAATCCGACCATATACCGATTACTGTCTTCTTCACGAAACTTGCCCAAATTTTATGACCATATAAACAATGCAAAACAGTTGTTTTCGATAATATTAAATTTTATCAACATTTAAGAATGAGCCTTCTCTTTATTTCGTAAAATTTGGTCAAATATTGATTTTATTTCGAAAAATTGATTTGTCTATGGGAATTTAACATGTGGGAAAAGAAGGTGGAGGAGCTGTGAGGATAGTCCGAAAACGAAATATTTTGGAAATTTACTCCAAAAGATAGCAAGATAGCTTTGAAAAACTTACACGCTGACCCCACTGTATGTTTCAGGCGATCGGCATAGAGGTGACGGATAGCCAACTGGACGAGATATATAAACAGCTAGACGTAAATCGGGATGGTGGCGTAGACTACGGGTAAGTATTTTCCATGTACTTAAAGCCACACACCTATATGTATGTTCATATGTGACTGTGGCGGGAGAAATGGTGCTTATGGATTTGCGACCATCGTAGATCCAGATCAGCTTGTGCATCTGCACAGTCTGATCAGGATCCATCAATAAAACATCCGCCAAGCCTCTAACACGCAATACATATTAGTATCAGGAGACATGAGTGTGATATTTGATCGGGAGCTACACTGGTCACACATTCCTAAGCTCAATTTCTATAATCACAGTCACATCTGCGAATCATCGCATCGCATCATAATGTACACAACGTTTCAGTAAAATGTGATGTTATTTGAAAATAATGCAATAAATAGGGACATGTGTGCGTCAAAGTTTCATGGCATAATGGCTGCTGATGACAGTATATGTAAAAGCTACAATACTTCACCTCCGACATGTTAACTACGGCTACAATGTGACCCATTCAAACAATGCGAGCAACCGAAGTGCAGAACCAAGCCTGTTGCATGTAGGTCAAAATTTAGTAAGCTGTATATTTTATACTTTTAAACAAGTAATATTTGATGTAGAACGAGTAAATTGCCATGGAAGCCAAATTTTCTCTTTCAACATAACGAAATAAAGCTTTCAAAATTACAAAATATACATGTAAATGTCAGATAACGACCTTTACATGTATATTTTGTAATTTTGGTAGCGTAAAAACCTAATGCATCTAGTTCAGTAGATGCATTAGGTTTTTACGCTACCAAAAGTGCAAAACAACGTTACCATGGTAACAAACCTGATAGGTATAACAAATACTTGCGCCATCTAAAGCCAATTACTCGCCACTCATGTTCACCGTCGAGCGACGCAAACGTACATCATCGCATGTGTCTAAACACAAGGCGCCGCCATACTTGTTGTTGTTGCTTGCAACCAATGAAATTCGCCGTAACAAAAACTAAATTATTTCCCAGCATGCTAATTATACACAATAAAAAAAAATTATAGAATGAATATTTTTATACCCATCAAATGTGTTTTTATACACAACAAATATTTTTTATACACATCAAATATGTTTTTTATACACAACAAATATACACAACAAATATGTTTTTATCACCCAACAAATATGTATAACCCAAATTATATTTTTATACCCAATAAATTAATTGTATACACCATAAATAAATTGTATACAATATTGCAACGTTTGACATGCCATAGTATAGTATTGGTATAGTACGTATAGTTCACCTGCAGAAAAGCGCTACTGTACATGTATTTAGGGGACGTCGTTGCTACACGTCACCTTGTAAATGTATCGCACAACATTGCTCGCATATAGGTAAAATTTGGTGCATTTTAACCGGGATAACATTGCATGAATATATGGTTTTATATTTCAGCGAACTGATGGTAGGTGAAAAGGAGTATGGGTCCAGAGCAAAGAGAAATACGAAGATGAAGACTCGACATAATCTGACATCGATAGTGAGCTCTATACTGGGGCTAGAGTTGACGCATACCCCGGAAAACAAGACAGACACTAGTAGTGGAGGGTTATTGCAGGATGAGTGTGCATGTACTACTGTGGACGATGCCAATCATATTGATATTTCCAGAGACGATGATTCGAAGGCTGTGACATGAATGCATATCACGGGTTCAAAACATGGAGTCATAACAACAATGGAGCCTGCAAATACAGGACGCTTCCAGGGTGTCTGATTGTAATTGATTCTGTAATTGAGTCTCCATTGTAATTCAGCAATTTCATCTACATTTCTTTAATCCTTTCAACCGTAAATCATTTTCGAATGTATTTTGTTATCTTGTATATTGACCAATCCAATCGTCGCAAAATAATATTCAAACATTTATAGAAAAAGGTATTTTTATTTTTCTTCTAGAAATATGATAATTACTTGCAAAAATGCATATCCTTATGAGACAGCTTGTTACGAGCCGGCTCATCCGGATCTACAGTGTTTGCAAATGTTGACTTTATGGTCTATAGGGTTGAAAGGGTAAACTTTAGTTACATCGAGTGTACACCGCTTAGAGATGAAAAGCATCGTTAATGTTCGTGGTGTAGAAATGAAGAGTGATGACATGACATTTATATATATGGTATTTTCTATGTAAAGATGGAATCCCGCACATCAGTAGCCTATTTCATCAACATTGCAAAGTATACTTTCCTAGCAAAGTATACTTTGAGGGAGAAATTTTCAATTTTAGAATAAATTTATTAATTTTTATTACATGTATACTGAATTTATTACATTATCACAGCCAATTTTGGCTGTGATAATGTAATAAATTCAGTATAATAATTCTGCATAGTTTTAATCATCAAATATATGCAATCGTTATAGTTCTGCATGAAAAAATGCATTTCTGAAATATCAATGATTACTCCCTCAAAGTATACTTTGCTAGTAAAGTATACTTTGCAATGTTGATGAAATAGGCTACATGATGCATTGTATGGGTTATTTTGTTTGGTTCAGCATGTAGAGATGCCATTAAAGGTACATGCCCGCTCAGTAGGCACAATATGTTCTTTATAGGAATTAAATAGGTGTATATTACTTATGTCACTAAACCACCAGTTCTAAAAATTACCCCACTGACGTATTGATTGGAATTATTATACATTTTATATCAGACGTGAATTCCAGATTGATATCAGTGGCGATAACCGTGTTTCCTTAAAATGTTAACGGACTCTACTGTTTATTCTCTGTATTTATGTTTAATGTGCAATAATCATACTTTAAAATCTGTCGAAAATATTATTTTTTCAGGTGACGTATTTAATTAGTATAAATAATTAAAAAAGATAATTCCTCATTTACATAATGCAAATGGCCTGATACCATCGCGAGTCACTATCACTAAAATAAATGTAACACAATAATTATATCTGTATAGCGGGCACTCGTATATTTTAGAACTGGTGGAATCGTAACACAATATACACTTATTTAATTCATGTAAAGAACATGTTGTGCCTACTGAGTTGGCATGTACCTTTAATTTTCGTCTCTAAATGGTGTAGTCATAAAGACATGACATTTACAGTTGTTTCCTATTTACATATAATTCCAGCACAAAAATATTTACACAATTCCCTAACATTTGATTGGTCCGTTGCAAGTCTCCGTCCAAAATTTATATGCCAGTAAAATCCATGCCGAACTACTTTCCGTAACCGTCAGGCGCAGTTAAAATAATTCTTAACAAGACGGAAAATAAACACATTTTCTTGATGAATTTATTTCAAATGCTGGAATTATAAGGAATGAATGGCCTTTTTGTGGAATTGATCGGGGATATAAACTTGGAAAAGTCGCGGGAATACTGGACGAGGCCTTCCGGCCTTCGTCCAGTATTCCCGCGACTTTTCCAAGTTTATACCCCGATACATTCCACAAAAAGGCCATTCATTCCTATAGTAAATATGGGGTCCCGCACATCAGGATGTATTGTAGGGGTTATATGACTTTGGTTCAGCATGTAGAGATGTCATTAATACATACAAATAGCGTTTCATTTGTATTACCGGTTACACATATTGGTACTAGTTTGTATAATTTGTATGACGGAAATCAATAAACTTGAGGTCATGGGAGATCATTACGTTTTCTAAAATTATTAACAAAATTCGATATTTATTCAAAGGAAGTCTATATTTATTTTTCCCATGCAATGTATGCTGTACAATAACTATACTTCATAAGATATCAACAGAAATCGTGTTTAAGTTGATACACTTTTGATTTTAAAACTTGTGGAATAGTTGCATGTATATAGCTGTAAGTAAGTACACATTTGATTTCCGTAACATTATATTTCTTTACTTAAGTTGAAGGCCCCAATCTTTAACACTGCGTAGAATGGATGAAGAGGCGACATGTATCTATGGAGCCACTGTGGCCAACGATAAATACAATATTATCAGAGCTCCAGTTCAGGTGCGTACTTTGGAGGTGAATTTCTTATTTCTCCATCAAAAATGGCAAGTTGGGAGTGCTTTAGAATCGTCTCAATGAGACGATTATAAAGGACTCCCAACTTGACATTTTGTATGAAGAAATAATAAAATTTCACCCGAAGTTGGTCAAATTACGCACCTTAACTGGAGGTCTGATTATTACAGTCACTGGTACGTCTATTACAGTATATTCACACTGTCATTTAATCCATTATAGAAACGCCCATTCAACGTATTGTGTTGATAACACGGTACATTACATCAACCCCACGTGACGTCCAAGCACACTAAACATACCAAATGTTGTTAATACTACAATAGACGCAACGGCCCATATTTTATTTAATAACCCTTTCAACACCACATGCCTGTAGAGTGGCATTGGCAAAACGTGTAGATCCAGATGAGGCGGCTCGTAACGAGCCGACTCATCAGGATGTACACGTTTTGCAAGTAATTTTCATATTTTTTAAATAAAAGACACCCTCTTTTCATAAATGGATTAATCTGCAAATCATGTTGTGATGGTTAGATTGGTTGCAAAATTAACATACAAAATCCATTCCAGTTTCTTCGGGGTGAAAGGGTTAAACGGAGTTTACGAGCGACACCGTACTGTATTTATCCCGTCAACACAGTGCGTATGTGCCGTGAAACACGGTTCCGTGAAACATTGTTGATATCTTGTCAATACAACCTAATCACTGCGTATGAATATGTGCGGTTGTCATACTACACGATTCTCCGATTTTGAGGATGCGGGTGGGGTTACTTTTTTACAGTTTAAAGCTATTTGTAGTGTTGACGGGATAAAGGTAATACAGTAGCCGTGAATGGGAAACATATCAGGCGCGGCACGGAAACTGTATGGGCTCGGCAGAGCCTCGCAAATCCCGTTTCCTAAGCATTGTCATATATTTGTGTCCATTCAAGGCACTAACCTACTATTGTCTATGTATGTAGTTGCAATAAAATAAATCGCTCGATTGTACTTGGCTTTATTTCGCTTTTCAATTTTATAAATTAGTTTATTTATGCCGTAATTTCATACCGTTACAATAAGAATAGTTTATGGTGTAATAAACTAATGGGCCACATGATATTTAATTAAGGATATACTATAATATACTATTAGCATTGTTGTTAAAGATAACAAGGATACCGTTATTACGAATGCAATCCCCTCGCTGGCAGTTTTGATAATACAATGAACATATCTCCTCACTGAGGCTCAGTGACCTTGGCATTGAGTGTTCAAACGTTGAGTGTATACGAAACATGTTTTAACTAGTTTGCCAAATAAGGTGAACATAGATCCTAAATGACCTTCACCTTGGTTGTTCAGACGTGGGATGCGTGCGAAACATAGCACCATCCCTAGACGAACATTTTTGCCAATTATTATAACAATCGGTGAATGGTTATTAAAAAGCAGTTAATGACAAGACAAAAAAACGTAACTCATTTAAATCTCGCCTTACAAACACGGTGCCCATACAGTGGGGTCAGCGTGTAAGTGCACACACGAACGAACACGACAGGTTGGAACCAACCTGTCGTGTTCGTTCGTGTGTGCACTTACACGCTGACCCCACTGTACTTATACTGATCGGACCGTGCCGATGTACAAGGCTGATCATGATCTACACTTGTCGCATAACCAATTCGCCCCATGTCTTCAGTGACAACCACAAATAAACATTGTCTTACAGTTCACACATGTTATTGTATAAATGATAAAGCTAATCAAACGTAAATTATGACAACACGTAGTGCTAATTTATTTCCGTATTTACCAACAACTATACTTGAGTGTTCGAAGGAACTACGTCAGTTGGATGTTATATGGAAGAGCACGATCGTAAGTATAAATTGATGACATCTCTGTGCAAACTAGTGGTTCCAATGGTAAAGCATCATTGTGCGAAATATGCAAGAATATAATTTAGCTCCCACATTTAGACCATACATGGATGTGATGTACAAACAACCAAATGCATTCGATTTATATTGTCATACTTTTCACATGTTTGTGTTTCTTTCTTTTTCTTTCTTTAGCTTATATTTAACGGCGGCACTGCCTCTAGGACCTTGCATGCCGTCTCCCAAGAATGGGAGAGAGAACGGAGGGAGAGATTTTTGAGAGAAGCCGGTAATTCGTATTTACAGAGCAACTACGAATTATCGGTACCCATTTACAGCTGGGTGAACTGAAGCAGTGTGGATACAGTGTCTTGCTCAAGGACACAACGCACGCCGATAGTCAGGCTCGAACCCACGACCCTTGGATCAGTAATCCGACACACTAACCATTACGTCACGGCGCTAAACCATGTTTTTGTTGTTGCAATACACGTATAGTCTGTTTCACGAAAGCTGCCCAAATTTTACGGCCATATAAACAATTCAAAAACCATATTTTTTTCGATAATATTAAATTAAAGGAAAATTTAAGAATGAGCCTTCTTTTTATATCGTGAAATTTGGTCAAATATTGATTTTATTGCGAAAAATTGATTTGTCTATGGGAATTTAACATGGGGGAAAAAGTGGTAAGGAAGTGTGGGAGGAGCCAAAAAACGAAAAAAAATGGAAATTGACTCCGAAACCTGGCTAGATAGCTTGGATATGATCTAACTAAGAAAACAAAAGTTAAATTTTAAAAATCGGTCCAGTATTTCTAAAATTCAAAAAAATTTCCCCATGTTAAATCCCCATAGACATCTTCACTCCGTGAATATGTCTATGGGGATTTAACATGGGGAAATTGGTTTTTCACAATAAAATCAATATTTGACCAAATTTCACGGAATAAAAAGAAGGCTCATTCTTATTTTTTCCTTTAATTTAATATTATCAAAAGAAATCTTGTTTTTTAATTGTTTATATAGCCGTAAAATTTTGGCAGCTTTCGTGAAACAGACAGTAGATATATGCGTACATGTATCATGGCAGTATCCTGTTTGAAATAGTATACTATTAGGTACACGCCCACTCAGTAGGTTATTCTATAGGGAGACATATACATGCAGTTGTGTAGTTTCTGTAGATATAACATTTTCTGTCCAAATAAACATTCATTCACCATTACTTCACGTATTGATTGGCATTATTATACATTTTATATCAGACGTAAATTGATATCAGGGGCGATAACCGTGTTTCCTTAAAATGTTAACAGACATTACTATTTATTATCTGTATTTACTTTTTGGTGTGCAATGATCAAACTTTATAATCTGTCGAAATATTATTTGTTTAGGTGACGAATTTAAAAAATATCATGCTTAATTTGCATATGAAAATAGCCTGATAAAACCGCGCGTCATGATTATCAGTAAAATAAATATTACTGAATGATTATATCTATATAGCGGGCACTTGTAATTTTTAGAACTGGTGGAATAATGTCACAATTACATGTATACACTTATTTAATTCCTATAAAGAACAGTTCGTGCCTACTGAGTGGGCATGTACCTTTAAGAAGTTTTACAAAATATATTGCCTTATTGTACAACGTGTAGATCTAGATTCTGCGTGTGTGCAGTATGATCAGGATATGTTAGGTTATGCTCGACTCAGATAAGTATCTGCCATAGTCCTAACAAACAGTATAAATACCCGTATTAACACTTAATAGGCGGAAACCGAAACTGTTCGTCTGCTGTTGTGTCATATTTTTTTATTTTATCTCAATAACAAAACATGGTTTGGAAGCACTTTAGAATCATTTCAATGGAAATGATTCTAAATTGCTGCCAAACCATGTTTTTCTTGAGCAAACTGGAAATTAAAAAATAAATAGCAGACGATACAATTTAATGATAAGCCGGATGGCTACATGTATACATTCCATACGCCCATTTTGTCAGACCATACCACACATGCTATAAACCTGGCGCCAATTAACGTTTATGGCCTGCTGAGTGTCAGTTTATGTATAGGACGAATGACGACTATCGCCCGAAGATGGTCATTGCACATTATTTCTTAATTGAAATATTTAAAGTGTTAGATTTAGATGTGTATCTCTGTTCATATCAACACGTAAACCTGGACAATTTACAAGTTGGTGTTCACATAATAGTGAAATAGTAATGGGGTTAATGTTTTGATATACAAACACACACTGATTTTGATTTTAAATTTGATTAGCGTAACTGTTTACTACGGCGATGTGAAGGTGCCCTGATCTGAAGAAGAGATTTGCACTAAGATCCGTTCAGAGAAATTAGATACCCGTAGCCTATTTCAAAGTATACTCATTTAGCAAAGTATACTTTGAGGGAGAAATTTTCAATTTAAGGATAAATTTATTAATTTTTATTATACTGAATTTATTACATTATCACAGCCAAAATGGCTGTGATAATGTAATAAATTCAGTATAATAATTCTGCATACTTTTAATCATCAAATATATGCAATGGTTAGTTCTATATGTAATAATGCATTTCGGGAAAAATAAATGATTTCTCCCTCAAAGTATACTTTGCTAGAAAAGTATACTTTGTAATTTTGGTGAAATAGGCTACTGAAGAAGAGATTTGCACAAAGATCCGTTCAGAGAAAGTGGATACCAGGGGGCCGTTTCACTAAACCTCTTACGACTAAAATGTTCGTAAGTGTACAATTATGATAGTCTTGAAATTTCACATCAACACTGTTTTCTTGTAAACAATTACTGGATTTACATTTATTGAGCATAGGCTGCATATGCAGCCTATGCTCAATAAATGTAAATCCATCAATTGAAATTTCTAGACGATCCTAAATTTGCGCTTACGAACATTTTAGTGAAACGGGCCCCTGAATGCAGCACACCACTTTGATTTATTTATGCGATCCGGTTCAGTTTAGATATCGCTACAGTTACATGTGTATATATTATGAAAACTGAACATATTTTGATATAGATCTGCTTGGTGATCTGTATATACAATCTGTGTTAACTTTATACGAGCACACAACTCGGCAACACCTCGAGTACCATCTGTAGCAGACGTTTATGGGATGTGTGACGACTGTAGCTCTTGATCTACATGTACTATCAAATTCACGTAGCCCGATGACGATCTATATTGCTTGTTATAAGCATGACGGTGTTTTATTGATGGAATGGCAAATATATCCTGATCAAACAGACCGGATGCAAAGGCTGATCTAGATCTACACTGTTTGTAAATCCCATAAGCCCAATGTATCCAGCCAATGCCATATATAGATTAATTTATACTCTCCCCTTGTTAGCATGGAACGTACACACGTGAATGGAACCAGGGGGCCGTTTCACTATAGTTCGTACGACTAAAATGTTAGTAAGTGAACATTTAGGATTCAATTGAAAATGTCAATTGATGATTTACAGACAATCATAATTTTGCACTTACGAACATTTTAGTCGTACGAAGTTTAGTGAAACGGCACCCAGTAACTGACCACACCGGGATGAATAATTTATGAATATCATTGCTCCTGATCTTCACGAATACAGTATATCCTGATCAGTCGGTAGAGATGCATACGATGGCATAAATAACACATGTACACGTCGTCCAACTCATGTTGTCAGATGTAGTTATATACATACAGTCAAACCTGTGAGTAAAGGCCAGCTGTGGGAAGTGAACAATCTGGCATTTGTTCACAGGTGGTCTTTATTCGGTTCATTTATATAGTAATTGTGCCATTGTGGCAACAAAAGTGTGGCCTTTACAGCCATGTGATTGCTATTCGGAGGTGGTCTTTAGCCCATGTTCGACTATACAGCATGATAGTAACCTATAACCTGTAAACACGATGGAATTTCTCTGCATCAGGTGGTCGTTTCACTAAACTTCGTACGACTAAAATGTTCGTAAGTGCAAACTTTTGATAGTCTGTAAATTTCACATTAATAATGTTTACTTGTAAACAATTATTGGAAATTTACGTTTATTGAACATAGGCTGTAAATGCAGCCTATGCTCAATAAATGTAAATCCATCAATTGAAATGTCTAGATGATCCTCAATTTGTATTTACGAACATGTTAGTCGTGCGAAGTTAAGTGAAACGGGCCCCAGACACACGGGACAATTGGTCTGTTCAAAGTTAGTAGAGTCCTGAACATGGTTTTATTACTTATGTGTACATTATTGCATTTTCCGTAGATTACATGTTGCATGTATTGCACTGTGAAAGTATATTTTATGTAATAAAAAGAGTCACACGTACAGTGGGGTCTGCGTGGAACCAACATGTCGTTTTCGTTCGTGTGTGCACTTACACGCTGACCCCACTGTACACATGAAGGGCTCGATCTGTGACTGAGGGATGGCTTGATAGCCCAGTGGTAGACCATTGGACTTTCCTACCTGAGGTCATAGGCATGAATAATTCCAGCACAAAAATATTTACACAATTCCCTAACATTTGATTGGTCCGTTGCTAGTCTCCGTCCAAAATTGATATCCCAGTAAACTCCATGCCAAACTACTTTCCGTAACCGTCAGGCGCAGTTAAAATAATTATTAAGAAAACGGAAAATAAACACATTTTTTTAATGAATTTATTTCAAATGCTGGAATTATAAGGAATGAATGGCCTTTTTGTGGAATTTATCGGGGATATAAACTTGGAAAAGTCGCGGGAATACTGGACGAGGCCTTCCGGCCTTCGTCCAGTATTCCCGCGACTTTTCAAAGTTTATACCCCGATAAATTCCACAAAAAAGGCCATTCATTCCTATAATAAATACAATGGAATCTCTCAAGACCGGACACCAAGAACATATATGTGATCTCATTTTCAGAGGTTTCTTGGTAACGCATCTCAGATAATAATCCATGTTAATGATTGTAAAAGACATAAGTAAGTCACAGAAAGGTCATATACCTGGGCCTGGTTGTTCAAAACACCAGTTAGTTTAACGGACTGTTGAATACTTAATGGACTGTTAAATCCTTAACTGAATGGTTAAAATCTCTGTTAAAACAGAGATTTTAACCATTGAGTTAAGGATTTAACAGTCCGTTAAGCTAACGGATGTTTTGAGCAACCGGGCCCTGAGATACAATGGAACATATCTAAACCGGACACCTCCCGGGGTGTCCGGATTAGAGAGGTTTCACTGTGCGTTCAAAGTATTTGCATCACATTGGCGGTTTGTATGAATTGTGAAACAGATGTCCCGTCTCTTTAAGATATCAACAGTTGCAGGGAAGTTAGACTATTTCATCGTTCTATAAATGCCTGAGAAAAGTGATGTCAGGATTAGTTTTGCATGCTCTGGCGCCAGAATAAGATACAGACGTGTATACTACAGGTGTTTCAACGGATAGTCAGTATATTGGTGTATTATGGGTAATTTGTTGAAATTTGTGTATATTTTGATGTATTTCGTTGTTTCTACAGGGCGCCATGCAGGACAGGTTAATTATGTGTACAAAATCAATTTTGTCAAGACAAAATTGAGTTTTGTAACACTAAAAATCACAAAATTCAATTCTGTGTCACAAAATTAATTCAATTCTGTGTCACAAAATTCAATTCTGTGTCACAAAATTCAATTCTGTCAATTCTGTGTCACAAAATTCAATTTTGTGTCACAAAATTCAATTCTGCATACGTTTCGTATACAAAATTCATTTTTGTTATAAAGGATTCAATTTTGTAAGACAGAATTGAGTTTTATGAAGAAAATTCAGTTTTGTGGGACAGAATTCATTTTTGTCCACACAAATTAGTTTGCGTAGGATAGTCTATGTCATCTCTACGTTGATTGGCTGAGATCGGTCTTAGTCCATTTTACTAGATGGTGGAGTACACTTGCAGGTTTAAATATTTCAATGCGAAAATATAGCCCAATATATCAATATTATACTTCTTTATGGACAGTTATTTTGGTTATATTATGATTACAAATGAGTGGTCACACCATATAAGCATATATACTTTGAAGGAGAAATAAGAAAAATATTCAGAATTTTCCCTCAATTATGTAAACAGGGTCAAACATAAAGTAGCCGGGACATAGCTAGACCTGAGAGCATGCCCATATATAGAGAATACCAGGCTAGTGTATTTTGATAGTTTATCAGGCAAGGCTAGGAAACGCGTAGCAATTCCGAGGCTTGCCGAGGAATTCCTACCGTTTCCTACCGTTTCCGAGCCGAGCCTGATAAACTTGATATTAAAATACACTAGTCTGGTATTCTATTTATCAGGTAACGTTTTATGCTCGAAAATGACATTAGATGACGTCGTATTCTAACAGTAGGTCTAACCTTGTGAAACAAATGGTATTGGATCTGTGTTTACTAGTTGCGAAATTACGTGTTCGCAACTATGTTTCTACATGCATTATTTACAGTATACATACTATCTTATTATCCATGGTATCTACACAAATACTACAAATGGTCTCCTCAAATGGCACAATACACACATTCTGTTTATAAACACAGACAACAGTCAGAACACAGGTCACAGCGTGTGTATTATTGACTTAACTGGGGCAGATGTACCTTGCGATACACAATAAATGAGGTCTGTACTCGCGGGAGATCTACATGTACATGAATTATGTGTACAATTATAACGCAAATGAGTTTAAATACGAATGGGTTTGTCAACGTTTGACTGTTTGCAGATAGTTGAAGCAAAATGGCAGAATGAGAAATGAATCATCGGCAGAATGAGAAATGAATCATCGACATTGAATGTGTAGATCGGCGACCGTGACCCATTTCTCCAGAGCAGTTTCTGACCAATGGTAATCCTTCTTACATGCGTGTGCAGAATTGAATTTTGTGACACAGAATTGAATTTTGTTACACAGAATTGACAGAATGGAATTTTGTGACACAATGCAATGAATTTTGTGACAGAATTGAATTTTGTGGCACAAAAGTGAATTTTGTGACACAGAATTGAGTTTTGTGCACAGTGAATTTTGTGACACAGAATTGAATTTTGTTACACAGAATTGAATTTTGTGGCACAAAAGTGAATTTTGTGACACAGAATTGAGTTTTGTGGCACAAAAGTGAATTTTGTAACACAGAATTGAATTTGTGTGACACAGAATTGAATTTTGTGGCACAAAAATGGATTTTGTGGCACAAAATTGAGCCATGTCCCACTTGGCGCCCCGTAGTTTCTGGGTAATTCACATAGTTTTGTGCAACTACTCATGCTCAAATCATTAAGCACGACATAAATCTTCAATCATCTACGCATTCACAGTTCCGAACTTTCGGACCCTTTTATGTTGTCGATATACCCACAATATTACCGTACTTATACGTGTACTAACACGCGGGAGGTGACGTAAATTGTATGTTGTTAACAATGCACGCAAACCACCAGATATACCGTAATAACCCATAAAGCACCGAAATATGAACCGTTATTCAATAACCTGTGGTGTATACCATGTCTAGATATCGTACGCCATACATGTAGTTCAATTATTTCCCAACAGCATAGACAGGCATACATGTAAGTGACGAACATAGGTTTATGGTTGTGTTGTCTTTAACGTGTACCCTTATGTTTTAACATTGGAATACATGAACAGTTCATATTTAAGATGCGCCTATCGTCAAACGTATTTTATGACGGCAATTGTAGCAATTTTAAATGGTTCATGTATGTAATAAAGCGTTTGACATATCTGTGATTTACTGGAGTTAAGGTGTCTTTCCCATAACTTATATGAAATAGCCAATCACCCTTGGCGTAAGCAGCCATCACTGACCGCTTGCATGTGCGTACACGAACGTAATACCCAATGATAGTCACTGATCAATTGGTGTGGGCGTAGTATAAGTCTTAACGCAGTGTCTTCGCGGATCATCCTATTACATTTCATTCATTCAAAAATATGGATCACAGACGTAGCATGTTTGGCTTTACATATTTGACGCTTATCTGTGTTCATCTGATCTCCGTGAGTTGCACGGATTCTGCTGATGGATATAGTATGCAAGTGAATACAAACGAAGATGGTGATGCACTTATTTCCAGACAAAAACGTCAAACAGTTACAGCCGTTGGTAAGTTTATTTGTACAGTTGCAGGTAATTATCATTCCATTAATGGCAGAAACTTAATGTGTTTGACCGGAATGTACAGATGTATGTACAACAAATGCATTATTCCAGGGGAAACATATTTGGACGCATCGCCAAATATTGGCGAAGTTTATATGGAAGCTAATGAACCGCACATGTATGCACTATTTTGACCCGATTCTACCTACTATTATCTAAAACTTAAGTTAAGCCATGTGATTTTTTACCTAAGAACATGACTTGTGCGATATTTCATAAAATATATTTACAGCAATAACTGTGATATTTTCTGTAATTGACAGTGAAATATATCTAAATGTTCATACCAAATGCGGAATTAGATTCCACATTTGCCATTAAAATAAGTTCGTAATGGCTTGTGAATTGCTCCACTGGATGCTCATGTATTTATCAATATGCAGGTGAATTTGGATCTAAATAGTCACGTGAGTCTTGCACATCGATAATGATATACTATTTAATGTTTAACTTAGTATTGCATAAATGTGGCGTTCGCAGTGTAATAACTTCAATGCATAAAACATCATAGCACACTAGACCAAGGTGCATGATCACGTGGTTACAACATTGGCTGACAGGGTTTAAAGCGCACCCACTCTAAAGTAAGTATTATTTTCCTTAATAGGAATCGGGTTATGATGATCGAAATATGACTTCATGAGCTGCATTTGGGGGTCCCGGGAGTACGGCAGATATGTATGTCGCTGTTGCGAAGAATCGATGTCCGTGTCTACTGAAACAGAAATCAATTATTCGCAAAAACGACAGAAGTTTGGGCCAAAGTACCGAGTCCACCAAATGAAGTTTGACAAGACGCGTTTATTGCGCCATATTTCATCAAAATCCGTTTACATAATAAGAACACAATACAATAATAAGTAATTTGAATCTGAGGGCTTCTGAAAGTTGCATTACTTGTTGCTGCTGTTTTAACCACGTGACCATACACCTTCTAGACTAACAAAGTGTAATAACCATGTAAAAGCTACAGAAAATATGTTCTGTATAGCTTCAATGCACGGTATTGTTCTTATGGCATACATATGAGACACGTCATGTGAATTTGTACAGAAGAACATGTGCGATTTTCATGAAATATATTCACAGAGACTGTAATATATTCGAAACTGACATCAGTACCTTATTTCACCAACATTGCAAAGTATACTTTTCTAGCAAAGTATACTTTGAGGGAGTAATCATTTATTTTTCCCGAAATGCATTATATCATATTGAACTAACCACTGCATATATTTGATGATTAAAAGTAAGCAGAATTATTATACTGAATTTATTACATTATCACAGCCAAAATGGCTGTGATAATGTAATAATTTCAATATAATGAAAATTAATAAATTTATCCTTAAATTAAAAAATTTCTCCCTCAAAGTATACTTTGCTAGAAAAGTATACTTTGCAATGTTGATGAAATCGGCTACAGAAGATGACGATTTTTTCATAGCAAATGCGGCATTTCATTTGCTAGGAACAGTTCGTCAAATTTCGAAGTCATTTACGAAATATAGCGTAAATTTTGTAAATATTTTTCATGAGATATCGCACATGTTCTTAGGTATAAAATCGCATGCGATTTTATAGCTAAGAACATGTGCGATATAATTAATTATCTAAACATTGATATACATGTATTATTGTTATTGAATATCATTATAGTTATTAAACTCGCGACACACTGTCTCAATTTTTAAAAAATATAATTATAGTTAGGTGTCCCTTAAGGGTCAATGAATGGTAGGATACCAATAGTCTGAGCGTATTTTGTGAAAGATTCAAGTTCGTGGAAGTGACATGCTAGACAGTTTTGAAGTGACAATAACTTGGATATAATCAACTTTAGCTGATCGTGTCGCTGATATTTGTCGGAATGAAATCAAATATTGGAAAATTGTCCCCTTGAGCAATAGTCTCGCATATATTACATTACATGAACACGATTGTGTCTTTCATGCACAGTGTAAGTATGTTTTGTTTCAAACAGTACAGGGCTCCAGATAAGGAATTATTGTCTGTTTCACGAAAGCTGCCCAAATTTTACGGCCATACAAACAATTGAAAAACAATATTTTTTCGATAATATTAAATTAAAGGAAAATTTAAGAATGAGCCTTCTTTTTATTTCGTGAACTTTGGTCAAATATTGGTTTTATTTCGAAACATTGATTTGTCTACGGGAATTTAACATGGGGGAAAAAGAGGTAAAGCAGTGTGGGATGAGTCAAAAAACGAAAGATTTTGGAAATTGACTCCGAAACCTAGCTAGATAGCTTGGATATGATTAACTAAGAAAACAAAAGTTAAATTTTGAAAATCGGTCCAGGATTACTAAAATTCTAAACATTTTCCCCATGTTAAATCCCCATAGACATCTTCACTCCGTGAAGATGTCTATGGGGATTTAACATGGGGAAAATATTTTTTCGCAATAAAATCAATATTTGACAAAATTTCACGAAATAAAAAGAAGGCTCATTCTTAAATTTTACTTTAATTTAATATTATCGAAAAGAATATTGTTTTTGGATTGTTTATATGGCCGTACAATTTTGGCAGCTTTCGTGAAACAGACAGTAGTAATTGAGTATTGTCACTCCATCATTTCAGAAACAATTGGGTATTTCAGAATTGTAATTGGGTAACATAAAATCACACTACTGTTTACACATCGACAGACAGCAATCATTGAATAATTTGCTTCGAAATGAAATCATGTCTCCTTGGAGAGAATTCTAATGAAATACCAAGATGTGTTTTCATGAAAAATAAGAAAAATATGCTATATTTCTGGTCTGTTTATAGTTTTTTGCAACATGGTAAAGGTACCACATATTGTTATTGTTTGTTGATACTCGCTACTTCTGATTTCAATTGGGTTAATTTTAATTGGGTAGTTAAGCAAATACGCAACTCATCTGGAGCTATGTAGTATAGTTAGGATAGCTTTACACATATAGACGATTTGTAATCATTTCATCCGCACGCTACAGTGGGATCAGCGTGTAAGTGCACACACGAACGAACACGACAGGTTGGACCAACCTGTCGTGTTTGTTCATGTGTGTATTTACACGCTGACCCCACTGTATGTGTAACGGGATATATGTACAAATAGTGTTTAACTAGTGACTCATAGTATGATTATGTTATGCAATTATTTTAATAGTTGTTTGCGACATACATCAAACATTAAATCACAGGTGTGTTATTTGTGTTCGGTTTAGAGTTAGAGAGGTTCCAATGTATCATTGCAAACGAACTTATTATGTCGCCACGCCATGCAGCTCGAAATTTCAAATGTCGAATTACGTTGAAATATTCATTAACTCATAGGCTTTTCATTAAAAAATGAAACAAAATCTGAGTGTTTATTTCTCCATAAATGTACATATTCTTACCCTCATGGAATATATGGAATATACGTCGTGATTGTTCATTATGAGTGGTAACACACTACAGATTCAAAAATAATAGTGAAGGAAACGAACACAACTTCTCCAAATGTTCATACTAAACATGCTAAATGAGCTGTAATTGTATCCGACCTATAATCGGTTAATTATTTCGTCAACTCCATATTAAGGTTTTAAAGGTGCATGCCCACTCAGTAGGTTATAATATAGATACATATATAGTTTTGTATATTCTGTAGATATGACATTTTATGGCAAAATAAACATTAATTCACCAACCATTACCAAACTTATTGATTGGCATTATTATACATTTTATATCAGACGTAAACTTCCACACTGATATCAGGGGCGACAACCTTGTTTCCTTAAAATGTTAACGGATATTACTATTTATTCTCTGTATTTATTTGTTGATGTGCAATGATCATACTTTATAATTTGTCGAAAATATTATTTTTCAGGTGACGCATTTTATTAGTATACATATTTAAAAAATACCATGCCTCATTTGCAATGAAATTAGCATGATACAATGTAACACCTCGAGTCACTATCAGTAAAATAAATATTGCTAAATGATTATATCTGTATAGCGGGCGCTCGTAATTTTTAGAACTGGTAGAATAGTGACACAATTGTACACTTATTTAATTCGTATACAGAACAGTGTGTGCCTACTGAGTGGCCATGTACCTCTAAGAGATTGATGTAAGCATCATGTACGTATACAATTTTATCCCGTCAACACAGTGCCTATGTGCCGTGAAACACTGTGCCGTGAAACATTTTTGATATCCAGTCAATACTATTTTTGCATTTTACAGCCATTTGTAGGTGTTGACGGGATAAATAGAATAGTAGGTTAGTGCCGTGAATGGGAAAACATATCTGGCGCAGCACGGAAACGGGATGTGCTCGGCAGAGCCTCGCCCATCCCGTTTCCTGAGCCTTGCCATATATGTTTTCCCATTCACGGCACTAACCTACTATTCTCTATCTATTTTCCTTATTTCTGAACCAAA
Source organism: Conchocele bisecta (assembly GCA_029237695.1). NCBI lineage: Eukaryota > Metazoa > Mollusca > Bivalvia > Lucinida > Thyasiridae > Conchocele > Conchocele bisecta. The sequence goes on from CM055274.1 coordinate 26,074,479, forward strand.
GTATATGTTGTGACCACTCATTTGAACCGTCTCGCGGCGAGACGGTTCAAATGAGTGGTCACAACATATACTTCTGATGAGAAATAAAGAAATTCTTGAGCATTGCCGGATATTTTTTCCCATTCACGGCACTAATCTACTATTCTCTATACACTACAATGGAACCTCTATAAACCGGACACCGATATACTACATGTATATGTGATCTCATTTTGAGAGGCTTCTTTGTAACCCATCTCAGATAATAATGCATGTTCAGGATTGCAAAATATATAAGTATGTCCCAGAATGGTTGTATGATTTATTTTCAATGAAACCGCTATAAACCGGACACCCTGTCAGGTTTAGACAGGTTTCACTGTAGTAGGAAACCTCATGGTGGATGTAGATTTTCATCCATAATTGGACTCTGCGCAGCCAATTCATTTTCGCTCATGCAGAAGTTGAAGGTAAATAACTATTATAGTGTTATATTCCTTTGCATGGGTCTGAAATTGAATGTCCACATATATAGCACCATATCACATGAACTATTCAGACCACTTTGATAATGAATTTGTCTTACATCTATTTGGAGAAAAGAAACATTATGCGATTATCACAAATCAGGGAATCAGTTATTTTGTTTGCAGAAACTCGTACCACGACTCGTAGCTATCCTTTTTCTGGGAGTGGATTAATTCATATTTGTGCCTCGTTGAAGGCTCCTCGACCACCGCCGTGTGCGTGTTATATCTATGTGTTTATCATGATGAATTGCTTTAAATTCTTCTTTACGTGGTTTCACGTGTCTCCTTTGTTCTCTTGTTCTCTTTTCAGAATGTGTATTGATATATAATTCCAGCACAAACATATTTACACAATTCCCTAACATTTGATTGGCCCGTAGCAAGTCTGTGTCCAAAATTTATATCCCAGTAAACTTCCACGCCCAACTTCTTTCCGTAACCGTGAAGAGCAGTTAAAATAGTTCTTAATAAAACGGAAAATAAACACATTTTCTTGATGAATTTATTTCAAATGCTGGAATTATAAGGAATGTATGGTCTTTTTGTTGAATTTATCGGGAATAGAAACTTGGAAAAGTCGCGGGAATACTGGACGAGGCCTTCCGCGATACATACCACATAAAGGCCATTCATTCCTATAATAAAATGTATACCGCTGTACATGTATGATGCCGTTTGCTTCCGTACATGCCACGCTTCTTAATTGAGGCCTTCGTTCTTATCAATAAACGTTGAAACTGGTGTTATCATTTCAGGATCAGCGGCGAATGTGGCACTAAATAAAGCCGCAGATCAGAGTTCGCAATTAAGGACGAGCGCGGCATCCCGCGCTGTGGATGGTCAGTTGTCGCCTAAACTCAACCAAGGAGGCTGCGCTGCAACGGGTAATACGGGATAACCTATCTTATTTGTAACATGCCTCAGGTTGAACCATACATGCGAATAGAGAGGGTAGTACATGAAATGAGTGTATACTAGTTACAATGTCCATATTTGTGTCTAGAGATCAGGGGGCCGTTTCACTAAACTTCTTACGACTAAAATGTTCGTAAGCGCAAATTTAGAATCGTCTGCAAATTTGAATTGATGGATTTACATTTATTGAGCATAGGCTGCATATGCAGCCTATGCTCAATAAATGTAAATCCAACAATTGTTTACAAGAAAACAATGTTAATGTGAAATTTACAGACTATCATAATTTTGCACTTACGAACATTTTAGTCGTAGGAAGTTTAGTGAAACGGGCCCCAGAAGAAAATCAGAGAAGAAAACATTCCATGGAAACGAAGATCACTATATGTTTCCAAATTTACAGTATTAGCAATTTAGTGGCGGTTGATTTTGGTATTCATGTCTATCTGATTTTATTCTGGTTTCTGCACATAATTATGTGAATTTTATGCCATTCCTACGGAGCCCCGCAGGGGACATGGATTTTTTTCATTAATTAGTTCCCACGAAATAACAATTAATTCCCTCAATTTAGCAATTGGTTCCCTCGAATTAACAATTGGTTCCCACGAAATAACAATTAATTCCCTCAATTTAGCAATTGGTTCCCTCGAATTAACAATTCGTTCCCACGATATAACAATTCGTTCCCACGAATTAACAATTCGTTCCCACGAAATAACAATTAATTCCCTCCATTTAGCAATTGGTTCCCTCGAATTAACAATTCGTTCCCACGATATAACAATTCGTTCCCACGAATTAACAATTCGTTCCCGTGGGAACGAATTGTAATTTCGTGGGAACGAATGTTTAAATTGAGGGAACGAACTGTTAATTCGTGGGAACGAATTGTTAAATTGCTGGAACGAATTGTTATTTCGTGGGAACGAATTGTTCTTTCGTGGGAACAAATTAATAAAAAAAAAGTATACGTCCCCCGCGGGGCTCTGTACATTCCTGCTACATGTAAGCGTTGTTAATTTGTATCAGGTAACGAACATTGTGTATGCCTTGTGTTGGCCCAATACGTATTGACTGATGTCATATCAGTCATTGACCTGATACGACGAATATTGGACGAACAGCGTACATGTATTATGACGTTACCGAATGGAGTTAGTGTAATGACGCAACACAAACAAGCCAGCATTATTTTCAAAACAAAAACTTTACTTTTATATTTAATCATGGGCTAGCATAAAACGTTACAGTCATGATAAATGGCATACCACAATAATAGTACAGGAGCATTAGCTATAACCTGGAAGAAAATGCAGAAAGCTGAATTTTTAAGCAAAGTTACCTGGAGCCATACTGAGTCCATATACAAAAGTTATCATCTGGAAAATGTGAGCTCGATGTTTAATCCAAGATGGCGTCCAAGATGGCCGCCACTACTATGAATAGTCGTATATCTTTAATGTTTTGATCTTAAACTAATATAAAATAACCCAGTTTCAAGTTTGAGGGTGTGAATAATCTAAATCTGATGTCATATCATCGGCTAAATGTCAAGGTAAAGGTCAAGGTCGTATGAAAATTAAAAGGTCATCGGCAAATAATTCCAAAAAATAATGAGAGATCCGCGCAATTTTATTATATTTCTGCATTTGTTTTTAAGTACAGTGCATGTACCTCCTTTATATTGGTAAACATCACTAGCGAGAGTAAGTGCTTCAGCTTATATAATTATCCTAATATAACCTTAATATGACCTTGAATATCGCATAAAACAAGTGCCAATGTAGCGGATGCTTATGTCTACAGTTTTATGTAGAAGTTGTGAGAAAGTTAATTACAGCTCATCGTCACCATTAGACTGCTTGGTATTATATAGTTCCAATAGTATGGTCTCCCCCAGCCGTGCAACTTCATCCCGACTGGAGTCGGACTTCCGAAATACATCCGATACAGTATTGTCAGTTTTACTGACAACAGTAAGTGCCTTCTCCCCAACGCCGAAGGGGGCAGAGACCGTATCACACTATGTGATGGCATGACCGAGAAGAACGTTTGTACGTGCGTTGGGTTGCATCGCTTGTTGAATGACTTTATAAACAGCATTCACTGAGTAACGCGTGTAGACGTTTGTGGAGGTGACTATCAACCAGCATGACAAGCAAGTCAGTGTCGGTGCCTACCAGTACCTGCGGAATACATTACACCTTCGACGGTGAGCTTCTGTTTGACTTTTTCTTTCAGCCGTCATTTGTTAGTACGATTGGCCAAGAACCAGTGTTGATTTGTAGAGATTGGTCGGTGAAGATCAACATTTTTGTATGTAGATATGGTTTGACGGAGACTGCGCCTATTCTGTTTTGCAACTTTAGTTGAGTTGGTGCATAACCATCAAAACAAACTGTACACTAGTCATAATTATTTAACACATTGGATACAAGGTGTCGTGGACAACGCCATAGGTACAAGTATCCTGATATGATGACCATGACACACTCCTCTACAATAAATAGCCGCCATCAACAATGTAGTATGGGTGCTCTAGTCCATCACTTGTTGTGGGGGTAACAGGGGCTTTCAGCCGATTAGCCAGATCACTTTTATTGTTCTTCCGCATCACTCCCTTGTTAAATAATGCCGGTGGCTCCTTACTGAACTCATGCCGAAGGTGATCTTCCATGAATGATGGTTTCTTCATGACACATGTGACACGCATGAACACGTGACACGCATGAACAGTAGGTTGGGATCTATCTAAATGTTATGATTACGGACTGTCATACCATTGTTCGCGTTAGCCATTGAAACCGCTCGGACATTCATTTTTAATTTAGCGTCAGCTTGAAAGTACAATCTGCATTAACATATTTGTGTGCAACTAGTCCAATTGAGACAGAGACCAGACTGTCACGATGATGGCATGTGTACCAGAAAGGCGAGTGATCACAAGACCAATTCCGAAATATCGCATAGTGTTGTCCATCACTCGTTGTTGTGGAGACTCGCAAGTCATTGTGATGGTCACTTGTTTGCGAATGGATACCACAGAACAGTCCTTGCAAGAAAGTGGACCATCCTTGACAATCCACAATTGTCCGGTCCTTGATTTTGCGACCAGGTCACGTTCTAGACCATCAAGAACGTCTGTGAGTTGTGTTACAACCAACTCCATTTGAACTGCGCTGGGCTCCAATTCATGTTTGAGCAACATCTCATGAACAGCCTTTAGACGCCCTATGTTTTTCACAGACAAACACTCGTCTGTATAAAGCATTTTCCCAACAAGAGCTGAGCCGCTCAGCATGTGCGCCTGGAGCGCCAGGGCATAAGTATGCCCTGACATCATCTGCTTGACTGTGTTTGGGGTTTATATAGTTTCCCATAGATGAGACAAACCGCTTTCGGCCATGAAATGTCAGATTGCGCCAAAGTATTATATCAACAGAGGAAATCCACATAATCTCACTACCAGCCGGTTCAGTTCTGGGGATGCCTGTATGATTTCGGATGCTTTCGTGTACAGTTGTTTGTCGAATGTAACATGAGCGATACCCGACTTGCATTCACACATGAATCCTGTGCTTACGAAAGGGCAGACTAGAGCGTGTATGGGTGGTTTAGTTGATGAATAGCAGAATGTCAATTCTGCTCACCTCAAAGTACACCTGGCTCATAACAGTTTGGTTGAATCCACTCCACATCGGACAATGTTCATGTTCAGATACAGTGAACCTGGCTAGCCATATACCGTCCAAAGACTTAGCCAGCTGTAGTGATGGGTTATCATCTTTGACGGGCTCAAGTGGTCCGACGAATACATGTTTTGAGAGCAGGTACATGTGGTTTTCCAAAGTTTATGATAGGGATCTCCACGAATCGGCCAACGATATCAGATGATCGAAATTGTGTTGAACAAGGAAGCAGTTCTTCCCCAGTCTGTCCAGCTGGAGTGACACCAGCAATGCCACCTAGCACATGCCATGTTCCATGTCCGGTCAAGGTGTGGGTATCCATATCTGCGCTGTCAAAGACAACTTTTACCAGCGAGTCAACCCATTCATACTGCCTTTCTCCGGTAGGCAGCAACGCGTCATAAAGGTGTAGTACCTCTCGGAAGTTGTCTGCAAATGCTAAGCTGCTGAACAAATATCTGCTGTTACGCTGTGTGCGATGCGATACGACGACGTCTGTTCTTGATCAGATCGCCGAGTAACTGTAATAATAGTTGGGTGAAGTTCGTCGGCTATGAAGTGAAAGAGGAATGAAAATGGTAAATTTAGTTATCAGCGGAGATACCTATGTATATATTGCAATACATATAAGGCATGACAGCAATAAGGGAGACGACAATAACAAAACAAAGCTACAATATCCTCACAAACACTGTTTTGGTAGTGGTCCTACTATTGTTGTTATTGCATCACATCTTCGCTGGAGAGTGCCACACCATCAATGAGCAGGGTTATTGTTGTGCCTCGATATATGGTACATAACTAGTTTATTACCATAATAGGTGTTATACATATGTATAACAATGGATCTGTATATGTAAATACAGCATTCATTTTCCAAAACGGACTTTAATTGAAATGTTCAGCAGCGAAAAGTTACAGGTTCATGCGATATCCGACATTTGACCTTGACCTTCGTCTTATTAGCTGATCTTGACGCATTTGAACAATGAAGTCAGCAAACTACTTCCTTACATCCAAAACCAGATATTAGAGGTAAAGTATGCATTGTTTTATGAACATATATTAATATATTGTGATTTGTAATTTTTTGGCGGCCATCTTGGATTTCTCAGCGAGCTCACATTTTTCTGATGATAACTTTTGCCAATCAATTCAAATGTATTCAAGCTACCACTGGCTTTCTGCGTTTTTTGTCCAGGTCTGGGTGTTTTGGAGCGGATTGCTCCTGAGCTATAATGTCTGCTGATATTAAGTTGAACAGGCTTGGCTCGGGAATGGTAAGACTTTCTCGGCGAGCCTCGAAATTCCTGCGCTTTTCCTATCCTTGCCTGATTAACTTGATATCAAAATACACTAGAATAGCATCCTCTCCATGGGGCTGTGACAGGAGAAACTGAGCGTATGTGTTGTGAGATCAGTTTTGCGACCAGTGTAGATTCAGATTAGAATATGCATACGCACAGTCTGATCATGATCTGCACTGTTCGCATTTCCATCATTGAATCAGCCGTCATGAATCTAACAAACAATATACAGTGTAGACCCTTATCAGGCTACATTAGTGGTTTATTTAACAATGTTTTGTGGTTGTGAATGGAGAAATAGAGCTTATAGGATTTGTCACAAATCCCATAAGCTCTATTTCTCCATTCACAACCACATATGCTAAGGCGTAAACAAAACATTGTTTGTTGCCACTAACCCGACCGACCCTATTTTGTACCGCCGACCCTACACTTTCTTTCGTCATATCGGTAATTTTTTTTATAAAAACTGTATATTTTCACTAACCCATAGTGGGTTAACCCTTCCTACGCTGTTGACGGAAATTGCCGTCTGCTGTTTTTCATTTTTGCTTTAATTCTTAGCAAAAAACAGGTTTTGACAGCACATGAGAATCGTCTTCACTGGAGACGATTCTCATGTGCTGTCAAAACCAGGTTTTTGTCGAGAAATATTGAAAATAAAACATTTCCAGCAGACGACAACATTTAATTCAGCGTAGTAAGGGTTAAAATATACAGTACAAAAAGTGTGTCGTGAATGGAAAAAAATATTTGAGAAAAAAAAAATTTCGCCTACCTAACCTACCCTATTTTGTTTCCAGGTTCTACGGGCCTGGCGTGGTGGCAGGTGGATCTCGGACAGACGTACATGATAGAGACGGTCCGCATCATGATCAGGGGAGAAAAACGGGGTACGTACACGTACTCATTTGTACACAGCCGCCTGTGCTAAACTTGCCACGATGTCAACGTGTCTGAAAATATATTGTCCAATTCGTAATCAAGCAGCTTGATTGGCTGAGCATGAGCTGTAGCACATCTCAGGCTCAGCCAACCAAGCTGCCTGACTTCAAACATAATTCAAAATTCAATTGACAATTATAGGCGAGATTAGCGCAGACGGTAGTGTATAAACGAAACCCATTTAAAATTAGCAAATGTTCATAGACAAATATTCGCACTCCAGATACGTTCAGGATTGTCTAACTTATATTGTTGCATGACTGCCATTGTTTTACATTTGTTTGCGCCGTTTGCGCCGAAATTCTTGTTTGCGCTATTAACAAGGTGTGTACTCACGTGGTTTCCGAACCCGATTTTCCGACGTGACGTAATCTGTGACGTCATTTTTACAGTCGATTTTCATTAAAATCTTCCTAACAAACGGACGGATTTTGATGATATGTTGCGCACCAAATACGATGGCATATGTGTTTTATGTGTGCTCTGAATGTTCTTTACAATAGCTTATACATTTCACAAAGAATCTACTGTAAACCCATCTACAAAACATGACGTCATGCCCTTCGGAAAACACGTGATCCACCACCTTGATTAAGGCGTACCGCCATTTTCGCAGACAAACAATGCGATGACGATAGTACGATACTACGATGACGATAGTACGATACAATATCTTAGTATCGTCATCGTACTATCGTGGTATCGCGTTATCGTCATCGTGGTATCGTACTATCGTCATCGTGCTATCGTATTATCGTAATCGTAGTATCGTACTATCGTCATCGTAGTATCGTACTATCGTACTATCGTAGTATCGACCCGATAGCGATATTACAATGGCCTTAACGGAACACCGTAATAAGCAAATCAACTGTTTGAATGGAGCAGATTTTCAAAGTACCGAAAGTACTGCATAAATGCTCAAATTGCATGATATTTTCGACGGAAATGTAACAATAACGTTCGGCCATGTTCAGCCGTGGATAAACATTTACCGTGGCACTCGGGAACTGTTTGAACATTCGGCCTACGACTTTGGGGTTCAAACAGTTCACTTGTGCCATAGCAAACGTTTGTCCACATCCGGACATTTAATTTAACTATGAGCAATCAATTTCCGATTTATGTCAAGATAATTCCAGCACAAAAATATTTACACAATTCCCTAACATTTGATTGGTCCGTAGCAAGTCTCTGTCCAAAATTTATATCCCAATAAACTCCCATGCCAAACTACTTTCCGTAACCGTCAGGCGCAGTTAAAATAATTCTTAAGAAAATAGAAAATAAACTCATTTTCTTGATGAATTTATTTCAAATGCTGGAATTATAATGAATGAATGGCCTTTTTGTGGAATTTATCGGGGATATAAATTTGGAAAAGTCGCGGGAATACTGGACGAGGCCTTCCGGCCTTCGTCCAGTATTCCCGTGACTTTTCCAAGTTTATACCCCGATAAATTCCACAAAAAGGCCATTCATTCCTATATTGTACCTAAGAAGATGTAGTATATCTCATGAAAATACAATGTAGTTACACAATTTACTATATTTACTGTAAATGACATGAAATGTTCTGAACAAATGCGGCGTTAATTTAGGAATTGGGGCTATAAACTATGAAAATATCGTCAACTTTCGACGGCATTGACAGTAACTGTCTGGTTCATACTATCTACAGAATCGCATGTCTTGTTATACCTACATTTCTTTGTATACAAATGGGTATACTGTTTTATTACTGTCCCTTCGCAAATTTACCTTATAAATTGTATCATTAACTTGGTATATATTTTCTTTATAACGGAAGGTAGATACTGAAAATGAAAATTTCCATTTTATATCCGACGCTTGGGACATGGATTACATGTATCTCCCCTGTTGGACCTAAATTGTCCGTCACATTTCTTGTAAGAACTGTTTAACGGTAATAGGCAGGGACTTGAAACTTGGTGTGTGCCTTCCTTATGGTGTATAGCTGCACACAGTGACATTTTATTTTTCATTCGACCGACTGTCATTGATTATCTCCCCCTTTTCTACTGTCGCCGTCGACTGTGCTCTAGTTTATAACCACTGTTTTGTAACAAAATGGATATATTGTTTTTGTCACGGGTTTCCCTTTGCAAATTTGACTGATAAGTTGTATAGTTTCTAAACTGTAATAGATGGAGTTTAATACGTGGTATATATTTTCTTTATAATGAAAGGTAGATACTGGAAATGAATTTCAATCTTAAATTCGACCCTTGGGGCATGGATTATCTCCTCTTTTGAACCAAAATTGTCCTTACGTCCGTCCATCAAGTTTCTTGTAAGAAGTACAACTTTTTAACCCTGATAGGTAGGGACTTGAAACGTGGTGTGTGCTTTCCTTAAGGTGTATGGATACGCAAAGTAAATTTCGATTTTTGATTCGACCCCGGTCATGGATTATCTCCCCCTTTTTGACGTAGAATCTCCCAATTTTGCCTTGTAAGAAGTAAAACATTTTAACCGTAATATGTAGGGACTTGAAACTTGTGTCTTCCTTATGCTGTCTAGATGCGGAATATTAATTTCGATTTTTGATTCGACCCCCGGTCATGGACTATCTCCCCCTTTTCGACATTTGGGAAAAGTGGGTATATAGCGATGGCGAGCCATCGACTTTGCTCAAGTGTTATAATAATTATATATGCCAGTTACATGTATGCGGACACAATACCACATAAATAAATGTCAAAATGCAAAGGCAAAACATGCTAAGTTGTTATTTTAAGGACCCGTTATATAGCTGATCATCCTTTGCTTCAAAGATAATTGCTTGGTAAATGTGATAGACTATACATTGTATGTATACATGTAACACATACATGTATGTGAACATTGCCTCGTTACTCTACCCGATGCGGCAAATGGAGTTATGTGTACCAGCCATCAGCTAGTTTCGTCTCATCTGGCGTTTGACAAAGAACTGATTGTGTGCGAAGTCGAACGTATGATATAATGTAGCTAATCATACGTTGACACACCAGGACATAGGACTACTTAGACAAGTTGTGAATTATGTTCTAACTTCAGTGTACGCATTTATACATGTATGTCTGGCATATTCCAGGCGATGCATTCAACAGTATCCAGATCCACGCTGGGCCTCAGAACAACCTAGTGCTCTGCGCCGAGTTCGCGGGCCCCGGAGACAACGGTAATGTGTACGACTTCACGTGCAGCAGCGTGATCGCCGGCCAATATGTCAAGGTGTCCAAGACCGTCATAGGCTCGCTCTTCCTCTGTGAGGTCGAGGTGTACGCAGAAGGTATGATACATGGAGGAAGATGTTACACCACCGCCTACGTTAATCTTGTCAAGATGTCAACATTTCTGAACATGTATTGGCAATGTCAACTCGCAATCAAGCAGTTTGATTGACTGAGCATGAACTGTAGTACAGCTCAGGATAAGCCAATCGAGCTGCTTACTTTCAAACACAATATTCAATTGCCAAAAACTAATTTAGAAATATTGGCAATATTAACTCAGGCGCTGGTGTATGTTGTAGTTGCGAACAGTAACTGTTGATAGCTACGCCCGTACGGTCCGTAGCAGATACGTGTACGGACAGTAGGTAGTTGGGTAGATTGTGAGAGTTACTGTCTGAAACCCAAATTTTAGGCCATATAAACAATGAATATCTGCATATCGTTTCTATTGTCATTATCAGCCAGTTTACAAAATATATTTTGAAATTTAATCTTTCTATTCACATGACATTTAAATGGTTCCACTATACATGTATTAGCGATAATATGAACACGATTATCAAACATGGACGTATATTATTAACGCTTTCAATACTACAGACCTCACAACTAACGTTAACAAACGATGTAGATCCAGATGAGACAGGTCGAAATGTACATTACTTCTGCGTTGAATACACACATTACGCATTTTATAATTAATTAGAATAAGTCAAACATTCAACCTAGAACAGATCGAAATTACGAAAGATGCTTTATTTTGACCTTTTTGTAGAGATAAGCATTGTTATCGACAAGGTGACAGAGTTTGCTGTCAGTTAGAAACATATGTTGTTCAACAGGGAAGTTCTGAAATGTAGCCGAACACCACAATGTTTTTTAGGAACGCTGAACAATCTCGCACTTGGTAAAACATCGACGCAGATTTCAGAAAATCTAGCTCCCGTCGGACCAGCTGGTTACGCAAATGACGGCACACTGAACCCGAATATGGAAGGAGCATCGTGTACACATACGGGTAGGTTGGCATACGTATGTGTGGCTGTGATTGGATATAGAGAACAGTAGGTTAGTGCCGTGAATGGGAAACAATATCTGGCAAGGCTTAGGAAACGGGATGGGCGAGGCTCTGCCGAGCACATCCCGTTTCCGAGCCGCGCCAGATATTTTTCCCATTCACGGCACTAACCTACTATTCTATTTATCCCGTCTACTCCTATTAATGGCTTTAAAATGAAAAAACATAATCCCAGCCACCGCACATATTCATACGCAGTGATTAGGTCGTATTAACGGGATATCAAAAATGTTTCACGGCACCGTGTTTCACGGCACATACGCACTGTGTTGACGGGAGAAAAATGAGTACTGGCTTTGTAACCATTCCGCACAGTCTGTTCGAGGTCTGCACCGTTCGTATTTTGTTTTGGAAAGCTAGACTTACTCGGTGGCTCGATATTGGGATGTCAAAGTTTTTGTAAACAGCGGACAGTGCAACACTATTATATTGAACATTATTTTTGAAATCCTAGTTATACATGTATTTGGTCTAAGTTATAGAATGCCTTCTAACAGTTGTGTCTACTAGTTTACAGTGTATGACGCAAGCACTGAATTATGAACGGCTGTAGCTAATGGTGTTAAAACCTGCAGCCTAACCCGTTTGCTCGTATTAATAGTAATGTGTATATCTTGAAACTACTGTATACTGTATAAATAGAAAGCTTTCCACAATACAAATGTAATACGATATGTCGAACAATTCTGAAAAAAAAAACAGGAACCCACTATTCCAACGTTTCGGCATAAGACCTTTATCAAGGAATTAGTTTCAAACTAATTCATTGATAAAGGCATTGTACCGAATATTTCAAATTAATTCCTTGATAAAGGCCTTGTGCCGAAACGTTGGAGAAGTCGGTTCCTGTTTTTTGCAGAATGATTCCAGAATTATCTAAATAGAGCACTAACATAATGTTTAAATCAAAATCTCTGTCTTCAGACGCGAATGACGCAATAAACAACGCTTGGTGGCAGGTGGACTTGGGCGGCCTCTATTACGTCAGTCAAATCCGGGTCCTCAATCGAGATGCACAAGGTAATACCATTTAGTTAATTTACAATGGAACCTCGCTAAACCGGACACTGATATAACATATGTGATCTCATTTTGAGAGGTTTCTTGGCAACGCATCTCAGATAATTATTCATGTTCAGGATTGCAGATGACATAAGCATGTCGCAAAATCGTTATGTGCCTGATTTACAGTGGAACATCTCTAAAACGGACACCCTGGGGGATCACCCAATGTTTCTGGTTGAGAGAGGCATCACTGTGTTATTATGTTGAAGGTATACGGTGCTTTTTCTCAACCGAGCCCAAATACAAGATGAATTTCCAGATCAAGGACACGCTTGTAATTGTCTACAAACCATCTGATGAAATAATGCGGAAGTGCGGTCAATAATATAGGAATGAATGGCCTTTTTGTGGAATTTATCGGGGTATAAACTTGGAAAAGTCGCGGGGAATACTAGACGAAGGCCGGAAGGCCTCGTCCAGTATTCCCGCGACTTTTCCAAGTTTATATCCCCGATAAATTCCACAAAAAGGCCATTCATTCCTTATAATTCCTTATGAACTAATCATTCCAGCACAAAAATATTTACACAATTCCGTAACATTTGATTGGCCCGTAGCAAGTCTCTGTCCAAAATGTATATCCCAGTATAAACTCCCACGCCGAACTACTTTCCGTAACCGTGAGGCGCAGTTAAAATAATTCTTAAGAAAACGGAAAATAAACACATTGTCTTGATGAATTTATTTCAAATGCTGGAATTATAAGGAATGAATGGCCTTTTCGTGGAATTTATCGGGGATATAAACTTGGAAAAATCGCGGGAATACTGGACGAGGCCTTCTGGTCTTCGTCCAGTATTCCCGCTACTTTTCCAAGTGTATACCCCGATAAATTCCACGAAACGCCATTCATTCCTATATTGAAGAGACTAGTCGAACAAAGGGTCTAAGTCCATATGGGATTTACACCCTTTATTCGACTGGTCCATTCAATCACTATGGGGCTGAGGGCCATTCTTCTACTTGCCGCTTCAATTGTATACTGCCAATCATTAAGGTATCCTCTTGGTGTCCACGGATACTTTCGTCGGCCGCAACACCAGCGACTTTGGTATTTGTCACAACTTCCCTGGCCCGGGGGTGAACGGCTGGATGTATGACTGGGACTGCGGTATGCCAATGGCGGGAAGATACGTGAAGATTCAAAACCAAGGCCCGGGGGTACTTACGCTCTGTGAGGCGGAGGTGTATGGGACAGGTGAGTACTACAGACCACCGGTTAACAAAAACATAAACTTCACCAATGCGAAGGCTGGATAAAATATCCCAACTATATTGATATCTGTAAGTTAAATTATGTTGATTTTATTTGCAGCCTATGTACGCTATGTGTTTTGGTTTTATTGCTACAATTTTGAACAACAATACTTTTACTAACATTATTATTGGGCCACAAACCATTACGACTACTTATGTTGTTAAAAGTTCTGTGTCACAAGTGCATTGACTGCCTCTTTAGTAAGACACGAAGCATAAGTTTAAAAAATGAGTTCAGTTCAACTCAATGACATGTGTTCGAAAAATAAAGCGTAAACTAGTGTATCTCGACTTTTTCAGACGTGGATGAGTGTACAGAAAGTCCCGGGATATGTGGCACCAATGCGATATGTACCAATACCATCGGCAGCTACACGTGTCAGTGTGCCCCTGGCTTCACTGGAACGCCACCCACTGGATATTGCATAGGTAAATTATCGAATGGGGAAGCGTAGTCATTTACTTCCTTTGGCAATCTATTTAATATAGACATCATGTCCCATGTTTGTATTTTAGCGTTTATATATTGCTGGTACTAGAAATTAAGATTTTAAACATATTAGACCCATATCAGACTGTGCAGTCTGACGCGAGTGTACACTGTTTCCAATACAGTTAATAATAAGTGTGAACGTATGAATATGACAAATAGCACAGTCCCGGCGCAGATATGTAGGATGATTCGGATCAACGCTGGTCGAAAACACTATATAGTGGCTCCTTTTCACGAGAAACCAAGCTACATTCGCACATTTTACTAAGCATAATGCCATAAAATATACAAATTGGACAGGATTTCTATAAGTAAATTCAAAGGTTAGCATTATATTGACATATTGGTTAGCATTATATTGACAGCCGCCAGGCGTATCCCCAGTGTACACGTATCGAAGTACAACGTATTATTGGGAACAGTGGGTATATACGTTTCTGATGAACAATACATGTTAAACAATGATTTACCGTGATTCTGGGAGGATTTATATCCTTAAAATAAATATTTCCTCCAAGACGTTCGCGAGACATAATTTACGTCACGTATCTACGTCATTTTCGGCGAAGAAACAATTCATACTTTAACGTCAAAAGTGTCAAATTGTTACACCTATTTCCATGCAAGCTGGTCTAAGAGAAAATTTCACATGTTTCGAAGAGTCTGTAATAGTATATATTTATTTATTCCACTACCATTTTGTCATCTGTAAATCCGACAAAGAAGCTAAGCACTCGTTTTTCTATCGGGTTTCCAGATTTCTTGGGAAATAAATCAGGTATTTCAAAATGGTAGTTGAATAAAATCTATATAAGCAGTAGTTCCCTATGAGATAAATGGATATTTTCCTGGTTGTGTGAACCATTAACATTATATAATCTATACTAATTGTACTTTGCAACGGTGCTGTATTAATCAACGAGTTTAATAAATATCATATTTAATCATATGTATGGTTGTCACTGTATTGTTAGTAGAATATCATGCTATTACATTCCAAATGCCAATTTTATGGAGTAACTACTGATACGTGGCGGATGATCTAGTAAATATTCAATCAATTTGGATGATCTAGAATATATTAAATATGAAATCAATAAATACAATTATTACGTACATACATCACCTACTTGTATAAGCATGTATACATATGTGTATATTTGTATTGTATTTATAGACATCGAAGAGTGCACGGTGACCCCCGGAATTTGTGGTGCGGATATATGTATAAATACAATCGGCAGCTACACATGTCAATGCGACGTTTGTCCTGGTACGTAAAACTAGCATAAACATGCAATGACACTGGGGTACTAAAGTAGAACCGTTATATGTCGACGCTCGTGTTGATGGTTGTGGCATACTCGATAATGTAACAAGGAATTACAATACTATATATGAACTATTGTATAGCTACACAACAGGTGGCGTTACTCTTGCCCATATACTAAACTGTTATGAACATACATTGGCAATGCCAACACACAACATCCAGCAAGTTGATGACAACCCTGATTGATCAGCGTTTGTGCATGAACAGGGCGAGTATGCATATCGAGTGTACATGGGGACGATGTGATAAAGCCTGTCACTACCGTCTCACAAATTTTCAAGTGTATTACGTGTATACCTGGCAGCTGTTTCCATCGATGGCTACAGTGGGGTCAGCGTGTAAGTGCACACACGAACGAACACGACAGGTTGGTTCCAACCTGTCGTGTTCGTTCGTGTATGCACTTACACGCTGACCCCACTGTAATTCATGTATAAAAAAATGCAAATATGTTTCTGCATTTTTTCTCAAAACGCATCAAAAGTGTATGTTGTTACCATTCAGTTGAACCGTCTCGGCGAGACGGTTCAACAGAGTGGTAACAACATACACTTTGGGTGGGTAGCGAACCAACCTGTCGTGTTCGTTCGTTTGTGCACTTACACACTGACCCCACTGTATGCAGTTATAGTTAGCCAGGATTCCCTTTTCGTTTCAGATGAAAACGAATGCATCTTGACACCTGGTATATGTGGAGACAATGCTAACTGTACTAACACAGTTGGAAGTTTCGTGTGTACTTGTTATCCTGGTTTCTCCGGGTCTCCGCCAGCGCTTGCATGTTCAGGTATAGTATCGAGGACATGATCGTCATTTACGTTACACAATATAAATTGCATAGTTTACATAGTATCTTGAGGCTAAAGTCCCGATTGAAATAAATGTATCTTTATCCTTGTGTCTGTTAACCGTTTGTCGTTTCTACATTGGAATGTCATGATGTGCTTGTAGATACGACATGATTGTATTACTATAATGTGCAGACATGGGTAGACGTTTGCTGTGGCACAAGTGAACTGTTTGAACCCCGAGGCCGTATGGGGTCGCGTGTTTAAACAGTTCCCAAGTGACACGGCAAACGTTTACCCATGGCTTGACATGGTCGAACGTTACTGTTAGATTTCTTCCGTCGGAAATATCGTGAATGTTGAGTATATATGCAGTACTTTCCGTACTTTGGTAACCTGTTCCATTCAAACAGCTGATTTACGTATACATATTTCGGTGCCGCAGTACACGTCGCGTGATGCAGGGTCCCCCATCCTCCGTATCAATTTCAAAAGTTCAGTGCGAACGTTGTGAACTGTTCTGGAAACGTAATGGCCCGTTCTAGTAACATCAGGAGACACATGCATTACCTAGGTGTTGGCTTGGCCCTCAAATGAGCATTGTATGCAGTCATGGTCAAACAGTACGCGCTGTACGTTTGAATACGGCTGTGAGCAGTGTCAAACAACGTTGTTTGACACCGCTCATAGCCGTATTCAAACGTACAGAACGTAGTTATTGACCATGGCTGTATACAATGCTCCTTCCAGGGCCAAGCCAACATCTACGTAATGCACATGTCTCACGACGTTGTTGGAACGCGCCATTACGTCACTAGACCAGTTCGCAACGGTCTCACTGAAATTCTGAAATTGACGTGGCTGCATCACGCGACGTGTACTGCATATTCACTCAAACTACACGATATTTTTACGGAAATATAACAATAATGTTCGACAATGTCCAGCCGTCGGTAAAAGTTTGCCGTGACATTCGGGAACTGTTTAAACCCGCAGCCTACGGCGTTGGTGTTCAAAAGGTTCCCTCGTGCCACTGAAAACGTTTTCCCACAGCTGGACATGGTCGAACCTTATACTTACATGTGTGTTTTCCTGCAGATGTCGATGAGTGTACTGAATCGCCGATGGTTTGCGGTGTCGGAGGCAACTGTACGAACACCGCTGGTAGCTTCACGTGCCAGTGTGGCGTGGGTTTCCAAGCTACTCCATCTGGAAGCTGTAACGGTAATCTGTCAAACATACCATGTGCCAATTTAACTTTCTGAGAACCTGATGCGTTCGTTCTCTTGCTCGAAAGCAGGTATTGTAATTCGTCTAGGCTGAACTGTGCTCCGTGGTTGTCAGTACGGTCCTACTGAGAAGGTTATGCAAACACATCTCGACATATTGGTTTAATGTGGCTTGCGGAGAGAATCAGCATACCAAGTATCGTGAGTGTATCTACATGTCTTTGGAAGTTAACAGCAGATAAATGTTATCCTGATAACGCCCAAATGCATGTCGTCCAAATGCAAGGGCTACCTTCATAATCATAGAAATACATCATGCGTACTACTAGAATTTTCCTTACAGACCCATACAACATTTTATTATAGTTATTCAAACATATTAACCTGGCAAGTTTGATAATGTCAGATACATATTTTAGTTACATTCCATTGTTCACTCTGTATTACACAGGCTCACAATCGTGACGTCAAATTTTTTACCGCCGTCTGTCATGATCATAACGATTATGCAAATAAATTAAATATTCATAAACTAGATTTTACTATGCTGTTACATTTAGTTAGTTCCGAACTTTGTCTTAATTTATTTCGCCAACCAGCTGCCGTTCCTCATTCGTTGTATGTAATATATAACGGAATTCAACTTTAGATCAACGGAGTTCATGTTAGGCTGTTTGAGTTTCCTTACAACACACCCAAATGCGCGCATATGCTCCAATCTCCGTTTCATTAAAGGGACATGCCCACGCAGTATGCTCAAACAGTTCTGTATAGCAATTTAATAAGTGTATAATTGTGTCACTATTCCACCAGTTCTAAATATTACAAGTGCCCGCTATACAGCTATAATAATTTTGTAATATTTATTTTACTGATCATGCTGATAGTGAATCGCGGTGGTATAACCTTATTTGCATATGTAAATGGCTCATTATATTTTTTAATTATTCATACTAATTAAATGCGTCACCTGAACAAATGATACTGTCAACATATTATAAATTATGATCATTGCACATAAACAAAAATTACAGAGAATACATAGTAACACGGTTATCGCCCCTGCCTGATATCAGTGTGGAAACCTACGTCTGATATAAAATGTATAATAATGCCAATCAATACGTGGTACAATGGTGAATTAATGTTTGTTTTCTCCAGAAAATGTCCCAGATGATTTCTCCAATATAAAGAACAGTTTGTGCCTACTGAGTGGGTATTTACCTTTAAAGCTATATTTGTGAGTCTAAGGAAAAAAACAAAACTGTAACAGAGATAACAAAATCTCTTTATCTTAATGGTTATAATAACAATTATCATATTTCTTTCATTTCGAAATTTATTAACTTCAATAATGGCATCATCCTATGGTTAGGGTTACGACAATATGAACTACTGCTTGTTTTATATTGCGATAACCGTTTCCCCATGTTAAATCCCCATAGACATCTTCACTCCGTGAAGATGTCTATGGGGATTTAACATGGGTTATAGATACGGATGAGTGCACGGAAAATCCACTGGTTTGCGGCAACAACAGTAACTGTACCAACACTGCGGGTAGCTACATCTGTCAGTGCCACCCGGGATTCGCAGCTGCAACTCCTAACGGGATTTGCACAGGTATGACGGATGTGAAATACTGCCACTGATTCGTTTGCACGCTAATTTGAATTATTACCACAGTAAAATATACCGTAATGCGTGTACAATAAGAGTGAATGCCCAACACAAGTATAGGTTGGCAGTTCTAATAATACACGGGATCAACACATGAGGACACAATCAATTGCGGGGTATTGCGGGGAGAACATATATAGACCTGATAGCAAACATTTATTAAGCTACAATGAATAATGTACACATCATAAATGCAGCGGATATAAACAAAACAGCACACTAAGCATTTCGAGAAAAATACACACATGAATCCATTTATTTAGTACAAGACTTATAATTTTGTACTATGTATATGTGGATTACACTGGCGAAACAGCGACTTCATGTATATTGTCATGTGTACGTGAAATAGATATACTCTATTGACAGTGTGATAGCACAGCGTTTGACGAAACTAAGCCCCTGATGGACGTAGCCCCATACTTCCATGGATCCATTCATTTCCGCTATATCATAGATTTCTTGTTCATTGTTATACGATATTGATTTACACGTACATGCCGCCCGGACACCTAATGATTAACAAATGTGTTGTGATAGATGCGGACGAGTGCACAGATACGCCACTGATTTGTGGTACGAACGGCAACTGCACCAACACCGAGGGTAGTTACAACTGCCAGTGTGATCAGGGATTCACAAATGCATCTCCATCCGAGGCCTGTGCAGGTACGCCAACTATAAATAACATGCATACGTACATGTATGTTCATGGTGTTTTCTAGATGGTATATTTGGAGAATGATCATAGTTATTCGTCCATAAAATGCATATAACTAAAAAATGAACTTGTATATTTGTATGTAAATCATGTGTGGAAACTAAGTGTCTTCTGTACGAGGTATTGCGATTCGGTACTGGCAATAAATATAGATTATTCAAATACCATTTTGATATACCGGATTTATTTCCAGAGACATATGGTAATCCAATAAAACAACGAGTGCGGAAAACGAGTTTCCTTGTCGAATTCACAGATGTCCAGGCAATTACATCCGGTACCTCCAAATGGTAGTGGTATAACTTGTCTATTGCATGCTCATCGAAAAATGTGTAATTTGCTCTTAGACCAGCTTATAACGTTGTCAAAATTGAAATGTTTGACGTTAACTTATGAATTGTGTCTTCACCGGAAATGACGTAAAAACGTGAAGTTAATTACGTCTTGCTAACTTCTAGGAGGAAATATTACCTTCAAAGCAATACATCCCTCCAGATTCACGATATATCACTGGTTAGCATGTAATATACGGTTATATCACTCGGGGGCTTTTGATAATATATGTGCAGTTCCAGCAGAAGAACTTACAGTCATGCATACGTCTGTCTGTGCATCAGGTGCTTGAATTATTACAATTATAGTATTTGATCGCGTTATAACTCGTTCAAATGCAGCCAGTGAATGACAGTACTATTTTGTACATATTTACTGATATGTATGGCATGCTGACATATTACTAGTGTGTACTTGTCCTATGTATATGGAAGTACATGCTTACAATAGTTGCATCGATTCTTCTGTTCCATGTGGGTAATTTGTGTGTGTGTTGTCTGTCTTTGCGCTGATGTCTATTCTCAACCTAATCATATTGTGTTCACAATTTAATGTTCGCTTTAAAAGCCGAACCAAGAAACCGTGTGTTCTACACCATTTACGTAACACATGTTCAATGACGATACGACGAACAAGGACGACGGTCCCAAACTTATCATTTGCCTGTATACATATTGGCTGGTGAGTTTCGGGCATTGGTGTGTATTATACATCCCATGATATTGCGTCTTAATGTATCTGTATCTGAGTATAGTAGTTTCAGAAGCTAAGTGTGAAACTTTCCAAGTGCACGCAGCAAGGGTACCTATCCTCAGTTCGGAATGATTGCACAGTCACGCAATTATATTATTGCGATGTGCATAAATTATGAGTGCATGCGTTAACTGGTTTCAGATATAGACGAGTGTGTGGATAATCCACTAGTGTGTGGCACGAACGGCACCTGCAGCAACACTCTGGGTAACTACAGTTGCCAATGTGACACGGGATTTACAACTATGCCACCATCCGGTATTTGCACAGGTACGAATACATTTGGATACCAACGTTATCTGATAAAGTTTTTTATGTAAAGCACGTGTATACATTTCATACGGTGTAAATTATACAACTATGTGCATATCGTAGTATCAATAATTATCCATTACAACGATTATATAACATTTATATTAATCAACAAGTACTTTCAGCTATTCAAGTACATGCATGAATTAATGTGTTCAACTAAATCGTATTACATGTATAATCAGTATGATAATGGTGTGTATATGTACAATACAGTGCATGCCTTTGTACATGTACAGCCAGCAAGTGATAGAGAATACACATTCATATACATGTACATTGTTTGCTGCAACACATGTGACTTTGCAGCTTAGAAACGTTTCTAAGCTGCGAATTCATATATTAATAAGCACATTAATTATTACCGCAAACACAATGCTGCAGTCGGTTCCATTTATCGCCATTTTCTAGTGATGAGTGTGTCTTCTTCAATTATAGATGTGGATGAGTGTACCGACACACCATTAATGTGTGGCTCGAACGGCAACTGCACCAACACCGTGGGTAGCCACAGCTGTCAGTGTGACCCGGGATATTCGGTGACAGCGCCATCTGGGACTTGTACAGGTACGCACCATGTGATAGTTATAGTTCCTTTTGAAGTTTTGATAACATAATTGGTCGCTCGCTACCACTAGCTACGAAATTAATTTATTAAAAATTCAATATGTAAACTATAACTAATTTATTGTTTGCCAAGCCCCATCGCGTACTCAAGTTACGTTTGAACGGAGCGCCGCCCCACACACACTTGAAAATCCAGATACTACTACATGATTGGCGGTTGTACAACGAATCGACCATGTACACGCGGTGATATGATTCGCATCACAGGAAAGCAAGGCGGAACCTCTGGTTATCAATTTAGCGTTGGGAGTATTGCAACACTGACATTCATTTCCTGTACTACATGTAGGAATCGAATATATTAATATTTATGAGTCCAATATTAACTGCTATTTTCGGATTGCAGTTATGGTACAACAAATTGGTTAATATTATATGAGGTTATGTTACCACATTTAGGATACATATGATATATTTTCGATATTGTTTATTTAAAGTCAGGTAACAAGGTAACAACATGACTGAAATTGGTAATATATGTAGGTGGGTAAACATGGTCGGGAATGTAACGTATTTATGTCAGATATACCTCTGAGGGGGTGGGGGCGTGGCTTGGGAAGAGAAGCATGTGGACAGTAAACAAGTAAACAAACATGTATAAATGTGCGATAATTAATGATTGGGTGTATGCTCAGCGCCATGGAAACAGGAGTATATCAACGGTGACGGCTCTGGCCAGTCTGTACATCCATGTTATATAAGCTATGATATGCTACACGTATCAACATGTTATTGTCTAATTGAAGCAAACGCATTATGTATGTTACATGTACATGATGTACGACTGTAATTTCAATGGCATTTCACCAAATGGAACAGCCCGTGATAAAATAAACATATGTCATTACACCGCACTTGCAATGTATACTTTAATGGTATGTTTGCTTTATATATGTAACCAGGCACTATGCATCTTTACTTTCATTATAATGCATGGCTGGTATAGGATATTTTCTATCATTGTAGATACTGACGAGTGCACGGACAATCCACTTATTTGTGGCGCAAATGGCAACTGTACCAACACGGCGGGTAGTTACAGTTGCCAGTGTGACCCGGGATTCACGGTTACAGTTCCATCCGGGAATTGTGCAGGTAGCGTTTCTGTGCGATTGATATATATATGTAGTTAATATTTATTCAACCGTGAAACATTATTGTATCGGGTAACGGGTTGTATTGACCGAATATGTATTGACTGATATCATAATTTCGTATCAGACATTAAGCGAAAACAAACGGCCGGGTCACAAGGAATTGAAAAATGGCGGTTCATTGGTCGGACGACACAACGTAATGACACAACGTAAATAAGTCCGCGTACTTTACAACGAAACACATTTAAGATTTGGTCATCGGCTAGCATTAAGCGTTAACTGATGAATAGAATACCAGCCTAGTATGTTTGTTAGTATCACATCTATCAGGCTCTGCTCGGAAACGGAAGCAATTCCCCGGCAATCCTTGAACTTCCTAAGCATTTCCTAGCCTGATTTGATACGTTGATATCAATGACGTCTAGACTGGTAGTCTCTATAATATATTGCCATTGTCTTCAACACCTGTTCACATTAGATAATAGCGCTAGATGGTGACATTTAACACAGTTAAGAAAAGGGACAATCTTTCTAAAGTTACACGGGTAGTTACCCGCTATCGACAGTATTGTTTACTATGACGACGTCGACACTATGCTAGTTGTTTTTCCATATTAAAATATTACTTTTCACAGTGCATTGAGCAAATTATTTCATAACAAACCTGTACGTATTTCTTAGATAACCCTCGTGTAAAAGTATACCAACTGAAATGGAAAACAAGTTTTCATGATTTCTATCCATATTGGTCTTACTGAAGTTGATGACGCATTTACTCAAACAGCTTGAGCGAATGGTGTCATATTATAATAGTTTAGTTATTGATAATGGCCCGTGTTTGCTTGACTTCAAATACAGATTCCGAGCCATTTCATGAATCGCAGTTCTATATATGTTTACACGATACATGTATTGGTGGGGGCAATTATGATATTCCATAACATGTTATTTACGTTTTTGGGGTTTATTACGACTCAGCATTAACTTTAATAACATAGCATCAGCATGATGTGTAAACCGTGAATTACATAATAACCGTACAGTTATGTGACATCGCCATATTTTCCCGATATTGACAGGCTTATGTGTATATATTTTTTTCAAATGGTAAGCCCATTTAATCAAAAACGTTCCTCCCGCTTTCTGAGATGTAAATTTAATTCCGAGAGTCGGGAATGGACAGTCTATTTGTTTAATACTCCCCATCTAGACACCATCGGGCGCTGAAGTCATTGATATGTGCAGCCATAGGCCTATCCAAATTATAACCAAATTCTGGTCATTAATTTCTACAGAAAAAAAAGAAGAAGTTGTTTCAATCACCGATACGATGAGCATACAATTGTCAATTTCAAACACCAGTAAGATTACAATGTATCTTGCTGACGGTACATGTATATGCATACTCTATTTTATAGTTGGCGATGATAGCAAATTGCGATTGTTTGTTCACTACATGTACATATCATAGATTTATTATGTTCAATGTTTGATAGTAGACATACTAACACTTGTAGATACATTTAGTGTAGCTTATCAGCAAATACAGGTTACAGTCCATGAGTCTATGAACACGCATTTCTACTATAGGTTAATGTATTGCATTGTACAAACGTCGGCGCTTCACTAACGTCATTTCTTCGACGAAGTTACTTGTTTTTCCTTGCGTGATTCACATGATGCTACAAAAAGTGAGATCAAACAAAAACATTGAAATGTATTTGCATTTTCTTTTCAGCACATTGTTTTTGAAAGGTGTCAGCATCAAGAAATGTAAACAAATACCAAAATCGAAAATTGTATATATTATAGTAAAACAAAAGAGAGCACATTCAAATGCTAGATATGCACATTCAGAATTAATGATAATATATATCTAGGAACGACTTACTCATGATTTCCTATTTACTCCCCTATATCTAAACGAAAGGACCTAAATAATACTGTAAACTAAATGTCAGTGGTAAATTGAATTATTCAGTATGTGTTTGCTCCATTATAGAAGTGAATGAGTGTCTGGATAATCCACTTGTATGCGGAACTAACGGCAACTGCACCAATACGGCGGGTAGCTACGTCTGCCAGTGTGACCAGGGATTCATAGCGACATCTCCATCCGCAGCCTGTGCAGGTACAATGTACAGTCCGAATTTGTTGATGGTTCCATAAAACAAATGATTGACTATCAGGTACACGTCGTTTTGACATCGTTTTTGTTTGTTATAATTAGAAAACGTGTCCCGTTAAACCAACGAAACATAGTTTTATTATTAAAAACAACAAACGCTATGACCAGACGATGCATTAAACGAAACGACAGGCGCCAAACGATAATATATTTTATGAACAGAGTTGTACAGAACGGTCGGTTTTACCGCGTTTTCCATTCCGTACCGTTCGTTTCAATTCATTTGGGGACCTTCAACAAATCTTCGCTGTATGTCTCAGTGTACTGCGTTCTACCTTTAGTAATTCAGCAGTCGCTTAACACCGATTCTGTAACGGCTTTTCACCCCATAAGTAACTGGAATTGATTTTGATATGTTAACTTTGCAACCAATCCAATCGTCACAAAATGATTGTCAGACTAGTCAAAAGTGGTGTTTTTGTTCTCAAAAATGTGAAACTTGCACAACTGCAGATCCTGAGGAGACAAGCACATATGGATTTACACTGTTTGCCAATACCACTGTACATGTCTGTCGTGTTGAAAGGGTTAACGTCCCTTCCGTATTTGAAGCTTCAAATAAGGGATTTGCTGCATTATGTGCACATTTTCCGTTTTGTTATTACGTTAATAATGTTCCATCATTGTAGCTCGTGTAATTAATGTATAAAAACAAATTAGTAACCATAGACTGAAACATATGCTTATACATGTACATGTACTACTTGAACATAACCAGGGTTGCAAACGCTATTTACTTTTCATTGTTAGTATAAAAAAAAATGTGCTACCAATCCCCATTTGTTTATAGTCGACATATATGTATAAACCGGTTCAGAA
>CM055274.1:26101361-26161235 GCA_029237695.1 Conchocele bisecta
AATATAGTCAATGTAAACCACAATAAAGTCAATGTAAACCACACTCCTGTCAATGCAAAACACAATACAGTCAATGAAAAACACAATACAGTCAATGAAAACCACAATACAGTCAATGTAAACCACACTCCAGTCAATGCAAAACACAATACAGTCAATGCGCAGCACAATACAGTCAATGC
The DNA here is from genome assembly GCA_029237695.1 of Conchocele bisecta. Classification (NCBI taxonomy): domain Eukaryota; kingdom Metazoa; phylum Mollusca; class Bivalvia; order Lucinida; family Thyasiridae; genus Conchocele; species Conchocele bisecta. Next base: position 26,101,544 of record CM055274.1, read on the forward strand.
ACAGCACAATACAGTCAAAGCATAGCCCAATACAGTCAATGCACAGCTGTCACGAATTGTAGCCTACTGTCTTCTTTATCATCCATTATTTGTAACACGGGTCACAGAATACTAGTCTAGAGCACAATAATCGAATAAGCTGGTATCGACTATCGAATAGGTCTTCGTGTTTGAAATATCGCTCCCGTGGAATACACCGCTGGAGAGAATAGCGCTTTATCCGAAACCGTGCCAGTATTGGATTTTGCACCGGTTATATCTGGGTGATTTACACTGTTTATGCAGACTTGGATGCTAACCTGAATACCGAGCAGGTCATATCTACCGATGACTGAATTATTTCAGATTAATTCGCCAGATTCCTCATGAGCTAGACTGACTGTTAGAACATTAGTCCACTTACGACAAATTGTATGCAAAATGTTGATACGGAGTTTTTCTATTGACAGGCGAACAAACGTAGGAAACATGTGCGCTAGAGTATGCATATAAACTATCACAACCTTATTCTAGAAGTCGGATATTAAAACATTATTGTGAACACTTTGGGTCACAAGCCTTCACTGGGAACTGGTAAGTACATATGTTTATTATTTACTTTCAATGCTGCCAATTACGTCTGAATCCTGCCAATACCGGCAATTCACCGCATTATTATCGTAGCCTCAATAATACTGCCATATTTCATTTACCTGAGTTATTTGGACCCATTTCGACCAAATGCTTGGTCAATAAAAGCCGTATGGCATGCATCCGTTGTTGTAGATTGTCTCCATTGATCAAATCGAACGGAATCATTAATAATTCTGTTTACTTATAAATGATAACAATTACAGGTTTCGCATGTGGGAGCATTCCATGAGTATTGTACTGGCATAGTATTCTCGTGTGTTTTGTGCATGTCACTCCGACTTATTGCAGTAGCAATTTATTCAATTTGTAAACGAAGTGCGAACACGATTGAAATGTTTACTAAAATTTAGCTATGCATTTTAAATTACTATTCCGTCCAATATCAGTCATGCGCCCTGTACTATACATGAGAATATTGCCAATTTTAACTTGTAACAAATGTAACGTGAATTTTCTGGACGACTTTCATTTACTCTATGTTGGACACATGTAAACTCCAAACCCAGTCATCTGTACATTCATTTTATTAAGTTATGTTCGTTCACAGTGAATTGTAAATAGTGAAAATGCTATTGAGACCAGGATAGACCAGATCAGACAGTTCTGCTCTAAATGCACTGATTTATAAGTCAGTAAGCTGTAATAAGGACATGATGTGAAGTATAATTTATTTCAATCACTGATGCTTTAGGTCAGCCTGTGGAATCCTACAGTCTGATTAGAGTCTACAGTGTTTATCATTAGTAATGTAATGCTGTGAGTCTGCACAGGAAAATACTTTGCATAGTTGCTCTTTATTAAATTAGCGCAGTTGGCCACGAGCAGTCTGATTAGGGTAAGGCCAGTCGCAATTAAATGTTTGTTTACTAATGGTAAATAACTGTGAATAACGTCGATATTCACATTTATGGCTGTGAAAATATATATCGTTGGGTACACTAGATATAGTGGCTGTTCATTAATGTGTTACATCGCATTCTCCGACATATGAATTCCATCAGCCCCCTTCTTCCAACTAGTGAAAATATCTTTGTGTACATTGCAATTTATCATGTTTCATCATTGTAATTTATGATGTTGTTTAGTATTGCCATGCAATCATAACATTGATTTCATGTGCACTACTGTCACTATTATGGAGACTATAACACGTTACACTCTGGTACATGTAACAATACCGTTGGTATTTTGTAGTCCCAGCCAGTCAGCCAGCCAGGTAAAAAGCGACGGCACGTCTATCGGGTGTTCTTGCGTAGAATCAGTACGCTGCACCGACACTATTTTGGGGTTCCACTACACGACAACGTGTACCAGCGGTGTCTCTGCTCCGTGTGGACCAAGGGCGTAACGATCGGGGTATTATTCCGGTGACGTCATTCCGTCCAAGGACGAGATGAATCTCGAAGGAAGTCCACCCATGTGATACATTGGGCCCATCCGCCCAAGTAGTCGATTATAAGTAATGTAACCTAACGACGTCATATAACGTCACCCTCGTCATGGCGGAAACCTGAGTAGAATGATAGAAACTTTAAGTCCGTATCTTGAACATTGTTATACGATACTTACCTGTTCCAGAATCGTGAATGTGCCTTGGTTGTGTGACTGAGCTTTGGAGAACCCATCGAGAGGATGTTGTCCGTACTGTCTTGAATATTCATGATTTGTGTATATCATTATTTGTAAATACATCATCAGTGTAACTATATACCTTGTTGTCTCTTTCCACAACGTGCTTGGTGTTCCGTCCCATCAATAAGCTATCTATGTGTCACCCTGGCGTGACAACAGCACAAAACAGTCAATGCACAGCACAATACAGTCAATGCAAACCACAATCCAGTCAATGCACAGCACAATACAGTCAATGAAAACCGCATTCATGTCAATGCAAATCCACAATGCTGTAAATGTAAACCACAATACAGTCAATGCAAAGCACAATACAGTAAATGTAAACCACAATACAGTCAATGCACAGCACAATCATGTGACAGTCAATGCAAAGCACAATACAGGCAATGCAAAGCACAATACTGTCAATGCAAAGCACAATACAGCCGATGCAAAACACAATACAGTCAATGCAAACCACAATCATGTCAATGTAAACCACAATACAGTCAATGCACAGCACAATACAGTTAATGCAAAGCACAATACAATCAATACAAAGCACAATACAGTCAATGCAAACCCACAATGCAGCCAATGGTAACCACAATACAGTCAATGCACAGCACAATACAGTCAATGCAAACACACAATGCAGTCAATGGTAACCATAATACAGTCGATGCAAACCAAAATACAGTCAATGCAAAGCACAATACAATCAATGCAAACCCACAATCGTGTCATTGTAAACCACAATACAGTCAATGCACAGCACAATACAGTTAATGCAAAGTACAATACAGTCAATGCAAAGCACAATACAGTCAATGCAAAGCACAATACAGCCGATGCAAAACACACTCCAGTCAATGAAACCCACAATGCAGTAAATGTAAACCACAATACAGTCAACGGAGAGTACAATCCAGTCAATGTAAAGCACAATACAGTCGTTATTATGCAGAAAACGTAGTCGTCAGAATGGCCAGAAACCAGTGCACTGATACAGTTTTGAGTGGATCTAGAGTAAACCACAACGCAAACCTTATAGTTGATGAACCATTTAAATAATAAGCCATCACTTTACAGATTGCTGGTATTTAAGTGGCATACACATTTTTAAACGGGCCGTAGGTGCTTGCGAACAGCGGAAAGAAAGGACGTAAGCCAATTGTCAACGTAATACGCTTTATCCCGTCAACACAGTGCGTATGTGCCGTGAAACACGGTGCCGTTGAACATTTTCGATATCCTGTCAATACGACCTAATCACTGCGTACGAATATGTGCGGTGGCTGGGGTTATTTTTATTGCAATTAAAGCTATTTGTAGGTGTTGACGGGTTAAATAAATAGAATATAGGTTAGTGCTCTGAATGGGAAAATATATGGCGCGGCACTGAAACGGGAGCCTCGCCCATCACATTGAAACAGAGCCTCGCCCATCCCGTTTCCTGAGCCTTGCCAGATATGTTTTCCCACTCACAGCACTAACCTACTATTCTTTAGCACCAATATGGGACTGTAATGAAAATAACCGGCTGTTCGCAATAAGAGCCGTATATCAAAGTAGATCGACGTCCATTACGAAACGGTTCATACGAATTGACAGAACATTAGCAGATGAATAAGGTATATGTCCGATGGTTTCACAGGTTACTGACTGATACAGAAATAGAATGATGAAAGTAGCATGAACACTGCTCAACGTCACTCACGAGGTTGCGCCGACATGCACGAGATGTAAACTATGTTTTCCACGCGTCAGTGTAAGATAACTACGCGTACTTGTATAAGGTACATTCAATTTCTAACCTCTATTGCATATCGTTTACTGTTCCGGATGATATAAGTTTATTTTTTGTATCACATAAAATGTTGAATATATAGTAGCAAATATCCAAGTATTATTTGATCACTCCGACCCAAATAAGTAGAATCCAGTCAATTGCAAAGTAACATAGAATCAATGCACAATCCAGTAAATACAGTTTACACTCCCGTCAGTGAAAAGTAATACAGTGCAACCTTTCTACAACAGCCACCCATGGGAAGAGGCAAAATTGGCTGTTATAGAGAGGTGGCTGTTGTAGGGAGGTTAATGCTGAATACAATTTTATCGTCTGATGTTTATTTATTTTCTTCAATAATTCTCAATAAAAACATGTTTTGACAGCATTTTAGAATCATTTTCAATAAAAACATGTTTTGACAGCATTTTAGAATCATTTCCAAAGGAAATGATTCTAAAAAATCATTTCCAAAGGAAATGATTCTAAAATGCTGTCAAAACATGTTTTTATTGAGAAAGAATGCAAAATCAACATCAAACGACAATGTTCATGCTCAGCAGTGTAAGGGTTAGATATAGAGGAAATCATCCATTTGGGATATAAAATAGCGGCTGTTACAGAGAGGTGTCTGTTGTAGAGAGGTGGCCGTTCTGGGAGGTTCGACTGTTTATGGGCCGCGCTCTGTGAAAACCGGCCTTAATGACAAAATTTTCGATTTGCATTTTTTTACATTTTTGGATGCGGATACCTTTCACAAACAATATGCTGAAAAGAAAATGCAAATATATTTCATAGTTTTTGTTTTATCTCACTTTTTGTAGCACCATGTCAATCACGCAAGGAAAAAAAAGTAACGTCATCGAGAAAATGACGTTATTGAAACGCTGACGTTTGTACAATGCAACACAACAGCCTACATTAGAAATGCGTGTTCATAGACTCATTGAACGTGCTTGCTGTAAACTGTATTTGCTTATAAGGTACACTAAATGTAGCTACACGTGTTAGTATGTATACTATCAAACATTGAACAGAATAAAACTATGATATATGTACATGTAGTGAACAAACCAAACGCACCACTATCAATTTTAAATCTATAATTATCCGACATGTGACTTGTAATTTGCTACCATCGCCAACTATGATAGGTTATATACATGTACCGTCAGAACGATCGATACATTGTAATTATTGGAGAATTTAGTTCAGAATCTAATTGACGACAGTTAATTGTGACGCAGCGTCGTATGAGGGTATTGAAAAGTGGTGCGGCCATACCGTCGAACGAGCAAAGCTAGCGGGGTCTGGGGGAACGGTTACACGAAACTCCAAAATACACTCAAATGCACCCAAATATAGTTTAAATACATATAAATATACCACAAATACACTCTATATAGTGTCAGATATTAGTGTAAAGCACATTATGACACAAAACACATCATATAATTGACATATGACATATGTAGTCAAATAAATCTGTTAAATTGGCCATATGTTAGATTTATGCCCATTGAATCGCCAATCATGTGGGAAATACATGCAAATATAGTTCAATATATATAAATCTATATGCCACTAATACACCCTCAAACATATCAGTGTATGCTCTCCTTACGTTATCAGAATTTGTATAACCTATTTTATGTATCAGTGTAGACCCTGATCTTTATTATTGTAGGCCCTTTTGGGATACGTGTATATTTTATTAAAATGCCCCACAAATATGCCACAAATACACCCTCAAACGTAGACTACCAGTGTGAACATCGGCTTACCTCTTCAAACATTATATGAGCGCGTCATGCGAAAATGTGCCTTATGGCGAAACTGACCTTATCGAGTAAATGAGGTCGGATACGTCGCTTCCATTTACTCTTTTGACATAGCTGACGTTGTTGTTGACAGCTGGTAATGACATATGATATAAGTGTATTATCGTGTACCATTAGCGAAAGAAACTAATTGTATGTAGACCATTGACTATTTTAATTACCATTTTATGCCAAAATATAAATGTACGTTCCCGGGGTTGTTATGAAAATAAATGATCAGAAACGAGCAATGTTGAGTAGCATGTGAGCAGGTGGTGTCGGCAGCCCAGTTCGCGTATGGACCCGATACATGTGTTTTTCTTTTTTGTGTTAGTATATCGTTTACCGAGATTTTACATGCATGTATGTACAGTAGATATGTGCTAGTATATGGATAAAATGTTATGTAACGCTAGTGTGAAAGTTCAAAAACGTACATGTAGTCGCAAACGTTACAGTACATGTTACATAGCGTCTCCCTTGCTTTATACGCGTATCTGTTTCTGATTTAATTTCATTTATGTGTGTTAGATTGCATTTAGTAATACAATTTCGTATTTGGTAAACTCGTGCTTGTATCTATAACGAGGGAATTGTATTACACACCATGTCATAACCGCCGTGACTCATCAAAACTGTGAACATAATATGTGACGTGCCAAGCGAAAACCTCCTTTATGGATCAAACATGTGAAATTGAGTTTTCAACCGTGATACATTAGTAAATTTGATCTCTCTCGAACAATATGATATATTTACACCAATGCTGTATTCAACTGATAAACCATCTTTCTAGACCAACAGAGATACATATCTGACGTCACTTTGTCGCATCGACGTTGTTTTGATAATACGTACGTTACGTCGTCGTTATCAATATTTGCGGACAGTGGACCGCACGAGTCGTGACGTTTTCGTGCTACAATTGTACTCGCACAGAAACTTCTCTTTGTTTCATCACAATGCACATATTTATGTATATTATTATTAATATTTCAAAACATTTATATTTAATTTATAAATAATATAAGAAACAATGACAATTCGTTACAACGGCACACGTCGCCGGTAAATGATATTGCGTACGTCATGTAAAGTCCACAGGTGGAAGACTGTGACCTAGGACCCAATAAATGGCTCATTTGCTAAAAACGTTACTCCACCCACCCGTTTCCGGTGTCTATTGTACGGAAATTGTTTGGTGGGGTCCCAGTCTTCCACCTGTGGTAAAGTCCTTGGAGATAGCATATTATGTCAAGCAAATTTATATGGGGGCAGCCATTGTCGTGCTGCGCCTAAACGGCGAGTACGACCAAGAAAATAGTGCCCTGTGCCAACTTATCCTATTGTGTTTTGGTCCGTCTTGTTTTGTATCTAAAACTCTACATATACTATTCTCTATAGTTTTCACAGTTTTAGGCTCAGTTTATCAGTTAAATTTTGGGACAGTACGTACGGAGCTAGCTACACAAATTCGCCTCCAATATGTTATCTACGGCTACAATTTGACCAATTCAAAAATGTAAAAAATTAGTTAACTGTAAATTGTATACCTTTAAACAAATAATCTTGATGTAGAGCTAGTAAATTGCCCAAAATAATAGAACAGGGAAATCATTTTCCCATGGAATCCATCTTTTCTCTAGTTGTTGTTCAACATTCAATATAACGAAATGAAGCTTTCAAATGTATAAGATGTACATGTAAATGTCAGATAAACACCTTGAGACGGTAAAATAACCAATTTCTGCATGTCTATTTTCTTTATTAATACATTTATTGATACAGCTTTGACAGTTTTATATTGCTAACATATCAAACACGCCAGATAACCGATTAAAAAAAAATCACTCTTCCATGCGCTACATTAAACAGATGGGGTTAAACGGCCGCACCCGTTGTTACACCTATGTACATGTAAATCTGATGGTGGTCGCTAGACAGGATAAGTTTGTTTTCTTTAAGCATTCCGGTTTCAACCCAAATTATGAAACATGCAAATGTTCTCACGTTTGTTTGTAATTGTTATATAAATACAGTTTAAAAGAAATATTAGCATTATGATTATATCATACTGATTTTGTGATGTGTTATCTAAAACTACCGGTCATATGGTTATTTAGTTTCAAATGTCATTTATAAGTCGTCCATATACTATTATACAAATCATTTGCAATATGCTAATTTGTATAAAAAATAATCAACAAAATCACTACGTGTTTCCTTGAAGGAAACCGAAAAAGCAGACAACTGAACCACTATGAAAACAACTGTAAAATTCTGCCACGTATATCCAACATTAACATATTTGTGAGCCACAATTAGTAATGCGTACGGCTATACATAGGACAAGTTATTGCAATGACGCAACGATTTCAAGTGTCAAAATCCGACGTGACGTTGATAAATTTAAGCGTAACTTTGCGACGTCATTTTCAGGCTTTCATGACGTTGTCATTAAGGCTGGTATGGGCCGTGCTCTGTGAAAACCAGCCTTAATGACAACGTCATGAAAGCCTGAAAATGACGTCGCAAAGTTACACTTAAATTTACCAACGTCACGTCGGATTTTGACACTTTAAATAGTTGCGTCGTTGCAATAAGTTGACGTTGTCCTATTTATAACCGTACGCTTTACTATTTGTGGCTCACAAACATTGTAATGCTGGATACGCGTAGCAGAATTTTACAGTTGTCTATTTTGTGTCACAGGCATATTTACTGCGACACAATAATCATGATAATTGTATTACATAATTGTAGCCACCAGAGACGTAACCTACTGATTTGTATCTGTATCTGCTACCACTTACATGTACCGTGTCACGTAATTTTCAGCGACTTTCAAAAATATCACATTGAATCAGCCGTACGATTACAGTTTGATAACAATGTAAATATTCTTTAAAATGACCACTTGTACATAAGGTTATATGGTTATATGAATGTATAGCAATTTTACTAGTATATTTGCAATCATTGCAGACACAGATCAGACTGCACAGATGCACAGGTCTCCAACATTTACACATTTAAGAAGTCTGACTTTGGCAGATTGTTGTTAATGTTCGTACATTGTACTACATTGTACTAAACAATGTACGTTTGCGTTATTTATCAAAGGGCCGTTCTAGTCGGAGGCGTGTAAATAATATAAAGCAAATACACACACACATTCCAGATTTGCAGATTAAACGCGTCTAAATTCAAATGAGCCGCTTCGAACAATAGTCGCAGGGTGTGGAGCGTCATTCCAACAAAATCAATGTTGTGATTGGGACACATTTAGTGTGTAAATCACTGACTGGGTTATTGTATTATTGTATGCAGCTATGCAAAATACATGTACTGTTGGTTTCCGATAAATTGGCAAGGGCACGTGACGTCACGGGGTCAGTGGACTATGTCTAATATATCTTTCTAGGGATGTAGCCGTTTGTTTCAGCTATTTTAGGTGGCCGAATCGACGCCTTATCTAAAGCAATTTAGAGCTTGAAAATGCATGCTCCCGATAGCTTAGGAGGTAATTTAAATTATCAACTGGTTGACTGGTGAAACAGGCGATTGAAAAACACAATAAATGCCATATTTGTGAACGTAAAACGTTTCGATAGTTGATTCATTTTGATTGCCCAGTCGTCCGGAAGCAGTAGCATTATTGTCCGCACAGCTCAGGTGGTAGAGCACTCAGTAAATGCATTCGACCTGCGTTCCTTTTGTGCGAGTTCGAGCCTCGGACAATTTTTTATTTTTTTTTGTATTCATATAACAGATTCAACGTTTTCTCACTTTTACGAAAATGTCTCGGATAGAGTTTGACAAAAGGCTACTTGTGACGTGTACACTGGTTTACAGCGTCACAGATCAGGATGCACATCACTCAGTCAGATCAGGGCATACTGTGTTCACAATTCATTTACTGAATAAATATTTCACTATCAAACAACGTGAAACAAACGATGCAGACACATTCTAAAATTGTCCCCAGTAGGCATTTCATAGAAACGACAGTACGGGGTTGGGAGACTCTTGTGGACGTCAAATATACACATCCTCGGGGTTCTCGGCCTCATAATGTTTGACTGTAAATACACCTTAACCATTGTATGTGCGCCGCCCCAGAGCGGGGAAAGCATTGGTTGCGCGCTTATACATTTTGTTCAGACAGACATATGGATGGAACTAAGACGATTCAAATGGCATTATGCAATATACGTCTTTATCAGTTTTTGTACCAATACAAACAATATGTTCTGTAAGTTACATTAAATAATGTTAATAAAATAAACGTATAAACGACGGCATATATATATCTGGGCGTATAAAGTGAGGAACACAATTCAATAAAAAAAAGATAGTACAGTGATGGTATCGAACCCACAACGCTGAACGTTGATTAATTAAACAAAAAAATAACTTTACCACTACGATATATGCATCAGATACAAACTGTATGTATTTGTCACCGGTTGATATAGGTGCACGTATGTATAACACTGCTTGTATGTTCTAAAATTAGATAATGAAACACAGGTGCATCGTTATCGATTAATATTGACTTGCTCATGTATAGATTTCCAATGAGCACTTGACGTATGTTGGTGTGATACATATACGATTCGAGTGCCTGTGCTCACTATTTTCGTTTTCAGCAAACACGTAACAACAAAAGTGACAACTTGATTCAACATATGCCTGAACGTTACTTGAATACATTTCGGGCCAACATTGGTGACATGCACGCTACATCGTCATGCTAATGTCAGTTTTGCATTTCTAACACACCAACTTTACCTATTATGGTTCAATATGGAATCTCCTGTGACCTTTGCCCTTGACACTTTATTGGAAATCAACAGTACGTACAACACGATGCTTTTTCAGTGGCGGATCCAGGATTGCAGGTTGGTTGGGGGTGGGGTGGGGGGGGGGGGGCAGTGGCGGGACTTCTTAATAGAAATAGTTTACTCTACTTTCGAACTAGCACCGTATGTTCGTCGACCAAGTGGAGCTCGGGAGACATGCTAGGTGGGACCGGCGGTATGCCCTCCGGAATATTTTTGATATCTACACCCCATTTTGCTGCGTTATGGCGCATTTTAGAGCAAACATATCTTTACTCGCCAAATTGTAGTGGGGGGGGTGGGGCGGGTTTTCCCCTACGCGAACCCGCCCTTGTTTTTAGCATGGCTGTTTCATTGTTTACAAAGGCGCTGAATGTACTTTTTCTGAAACACAAAAAAACTAAATTGCACATTTCATTTTCAAATTAATTATTATTCCCGACGAGAGAATATACTGCCGGTATTTTTATCGGGACATGTGACAATTATACAACCATGTATGTTACATCTCCACATTTTCCCGGCAGTGGCGGTGGTGGCTAGCTGAGGGAGTGGGGGTCAGCGCAACATTTTCCCATAGATCTGCTACCTGCTAGTACGGGGTACATGTACATTAGCCTGTCCGTCAGTCATATTGGCTACACAGGAAAATGTTCTTCCCGCTTTCTAAGTTGTAAATTTAATTCCGATAGTCGGGGAATGGACAGTCGATTTTTAATTTGTTTAAAAATGCCCGTGGGTGTCCGACTAGCCTCTAGACCCCATCGAGCGCTGAAGAAATTGATATGTGCAGCCATAGGCCAATCCAAATTATGGTCATTCATATCTACAGAAAAAAATGTATATGTTTCAATCACCGATACGATGTGCATATAATTTGCAACACCAGGAATGCCGTTTAGTGTTTTGGTCTTTGGTGACGTAATCTCCGAATCAATAAATTACGTCACAATTAACTGTAAATGACGTCAATTATATTCTGACCTAAATTCTGAAATAATTACAAATTGAATGTATCTTTCTGACGACACGTGTATATGAATATATTATGGCGATGGTGACAAATTACGAAGCCACAGGTCGGCTAATTATATATTTGAAATCGATAGTTGTGCGTTTGTTTTGTTCACTACATATCATAGTTTTATTCTGATCAATGTTTGATATCATACATACTAACACTTGTAGATACATTTAGTGTAACGTATCAGCAAATACAGTTCACAGCAAGCACCGTCAATGAGTCTATGCACACTCATTTCTACTGTACAGCTGAGGCTGTTGAGTTGCATTGTACAAACGTCGCCGTTTACTGCGTGATTCACATGGTGCTACAACAAGTGAGATAAAACAAAAACTATGAAACGTAATTGCATTTTCTTTTCAGAATATTGTTTTTTAAAGGTGTCCGCATCAGAAAATGTAAAACAATGAACATCGACAATTTTGTCTATAAGGCTGGTTTTCTCAGAGCGCGGCCCATATATATAACACTCTTGCGAGTTATTTGCATGGGTTTCGCTGTGAGAGAAAACCCGTAATCAACTCCTTAACAATAATACACCGTGAAGAGAACACCCGTAATTGCGTGCCTGTTTTCTTGGAAACCACGAGCTGCCATGCACAATGTTTACTATTTATTACAGTCAAAATAAAGTTATTTGAAAACTTCGAAAGGGTTTCGGCTAATTTAGAATGTTAATGTGATTGAGCACATTCCAAACATGTAGTCAAAATATATCTGGTTCAGAGAAACAGCTACGTAATTTGGAATTCAAAAATTTTACATGACGTCACATTTGACGTCACACAACGTAACTTCAAAACGCGGGAAAACACGTCATTGTGTAACTATTCATGCGCACATCACAATTCATTGTTTTTAATCTCAAAAATAGACTAAATGTGCATATCTATCCGCCGTGGAAGTGTAATAAATAGGATATTCCATCGTACATGTTTGAATAGCGGGAATAATACACTCGTGTCCCTCGGCGTCAGTACAAGCAACTCGTTCGCTACGCTCACTCGTTGCTTACGCGGAAGCCGACGCACACTCGTGTAGTATTTCCCGCTATTCAAAATGTACGATGGAATATCCTCTATATATAGGATAGGCTGCATTATAATTTAGCTCTAATTAGACAGTTTCTTCATGCACAACACCGACATGTATTACTGAGCTCTCACATACGTGGATACACTTTATTAATGTTATAATTATCTATTACCATAACAACTGCTCCGCGGCAGTCACGTATGGACCCCAGTGATTTAGAAATGTTGGAAAAACAGACGTGTAAATACGTACTCTAGGGAGTAATTCTCTATATATTTAACCGAATGGAAACCTTCATATGAACACCACATAGCATAGACTGGTACAAAATGTAACTGTTTTCCCGGCCGTTTCCATACATTTCAAACCAAGCAAAACAGCGTTCATTTTGCGCAAATATACCGAGGAGTTACCGGTTTTTGTGCCCATAAGGAATAAAGTACAAAACAAATTCTGTAGAATCCATGCAGACCCTCACACACTAATTTCATGGAAGGGCACGAATACTGTCTACAATTACGCCATATTACGTCATGACGTCACAAAAATAGACAGCGTTCGTACCAATGTTTCATGAATTAACTCGTATATCATGTGAAATGATTGAGGGATGGTTGTAATATTTGTTCATGATTTATATCTGTTCAGGCAAGTCGTTTATTCTATTTGTTTGTACGTTACTCCTTATGTGCACGAAAACCGGTAACTCCTTGGTATATGCAACAAAACTGAATTTTACCAGTTTGGATAGAATTGTATCATGATAATACTAGCGGGCGACTTTAACCAATAGCAGACGATTTGACCAAATAGCGATATGATTTGCCGACGATTTGACTTATATTCATTAACATACCTGTAACACTTTGATATACAATCACTTAAATCAATTATTGTAGTGTATGGTTGCTTTTCACGTTTATCTTAACATATTATATCCAGAAAAATCGGGTCTGTTATGTCCAAAAAGCTGGTCCGTTTCGCCTGAAATCTGGTCCGTAATGTTTATGGTCCGGTATGTTCATAATTCTTTGATAAAACATTACAGTACAAACAGTCAGTTGAAATTACACCAATAATAGCAAATATGGCGTCCGTGAGGAAATAATTTCGAGCTAATTCCCGTGTCATTTGATTTCCCAAAAATAACCAGTGCTGCATTAAAGATTATTAATTTAAAGGTATAACATATACAGTTTACTATATTTGGACATACATGCAATGGGTTTGGGTATATACTTGTGTTGCTCGCATTTGTTTAATGTGTCGAATTGTAGCCTGGATAAGCATATCGTAGGCAACTATTGTAGCTACACTAAATGCATCTTAAGAAGACGCTTTTGATGCGCCATATTTCATCAAAATCCGTTACATAACTAGATTGGTCAGTAAGCGAGGCTTACGGAATACCCCCCGCGTGGGTCCAGGTACCCCTAAAATATGTAAAAATTTCCAAGTGTGTGGGCTTGTGACCTTGACTCAGGGATTAGCGCGAGCGGCATGAACGTGCATTTGTCACAGGGTGGTAGAGGTCCATTGGAGCAAAGAGTGTGTGAAATGTGAAGCAGATCCGAGCAAGGAAATAGTAGTTATAACCGATTTCTCTGATGTTAAGTTTTGTAAAGAGACTACCGTATAACCTCGAATTAACGCCCCCGGAGGCGTTACATTTTACAAAAGGGGGTGGGGGCGTTTATTAGCCAGTAAAAAAAAAAAATTACCAAGGACCGCCAATTTCAAACACAATTATTTGTGTTTGAAATTGGCGGTCATTGGTAAAAAAAATATTTTTTTTATTTGGGGTGGGGGGGGGGGGGGGTGGTGGCGTTTATTAGGAGGGAGGGGCGTTAATTTGAGGTTATACGGTATGTATGTGACGTTGACCTCGAGATCAGCGGGGATTTGTCACAGCATATGAAATATTAAGAATTTTCAATGAAAGAAAATAGAAGTTATAACATATTTCTCGGATGTTAAGTTTCGTAAAGAGACTAAGTATGTGACCTTGACCTTGGGATCAGCGGCGGTTGGACAGTCGTATATTTGTCACAGCATGATAGTACAACCTTAGAGGAATGCACAAGTGAAATAATAACAATTTTCAATGAAGGAAATAGAAGTTATAATAACTTATTTCTCTGATGTTAAGTTTTGTAAAGAGACTAAGTATTTGACCTTGACATTGGGATCAGCGGGGTTTGGACGGTCATGGATTTGGCACAGCATGGTATTAGAGCCTTACAGGAATGCATGTGTGAAATATTAAGAATTTTAGATGAAGGAAATAGAAGTTAGAACAATATTTCTCTGATGTTAAGTTTTGTAAAGAGACTAAGTATTTGACCTTGACCTTGGGATCAGCGGGGGATGGACGGTCGTGGATTTGGCACAGCATGGTAGTAGAGCCTTACAGGAATGCATGTGTGAAATATTAAGCATTTTAGATGAAGGAAATAGAATTTAGAACAATATTTCTCTGATGTTAAGTTTTGTAAAGAGACTAAGTATTTGGCCTTGATCTTGGCATCAGCGGGGGTTGGACGGTCGTGGATTTGGCACATGGTATGTAGTAGCCTTACAGGAATGCATGTGTGAAATATCAAGTATTTTAGATGAAGGAAATAGAAGTTATAACAACATTTCTCTGATGTTAAGTATTGTAAAGAGACAAAGTATTTGACCTTGATCTTGGTATCAGCGGGGGTTGGATGGTCGTGGATTTGGCACAGCATGGTAGTAGAGCCTTACAGGAATGCATGTGTGAAATATTAAGCATTTTAGATGAAGGAAATAGAAGTTATAACAATATTTCTCTGATGTTAAGTTTTGTAAAGAGACTAAGTATTTGACCTTGACCTTGGGATGTGCGGGGGTTGGACGGTCGTGGATTTGGCACAGCATGGTAGTAGAGCCTTACAGGAATGCATGTGTGAAATATTAAGCATTTTAGATGAAGGAAATAGAAGTTATAACAATATTTCTCTGATGTTAAGTTTACGGACTAAGTATTTGACCTTGACCTTGGGATCTGCGGGGGTTGGACGGTCGTGAATTTGGCACAGCATGGTAGTAGAGCCTTACAGGAATGTATGTGTGAAATATCAAGCATTTTAGATGAAGGAAATAGAAGTTATAACAATATTTCTATGATGTTAAGTTTACGGACTCACGGACGCACGGACGGACGGACGGACGGACGGACGGACGGACAACCTGACTCCAGTATACCCCCCCCCCCCCCCCCACAACTCGTTGCGGGGGGTATAATAAGGACAACACAGAAGAATACGTACTTTGAATCGGAGGGCTTCTGGAAGTTTCAGTACTTGTTTTTGTTGTTTTAACCACATGATCGTACACCTTGAAGACTTTCTTGATGTACAGTCATGAACAAACATTGATAAAGTATCAAATGTGAATATTTTTAAATTAAATAACTTTTAAGTTATTTCAATATGCATTTAAATAGTAGTTGTGAAATATGTTGAGCGTTTATTGTTTATAGAAATACAAAAAAAATCATTTTTATTGACAAAATTCATGAATATCTGAGAAAAATAAACATTTTGTTCTGATAAAAAAATGTATTGAAATCAAAAATATAATGCTGATGTGTGTTTGTAAATGTAAGCAAGGGGTCAATGCAAGTGTTTATACAGTTAGATGCTGTATATGAATAATTCAGGTTTATTGAAAAATATAAAATGCCACTAAACAAATAGCAGCTATCACGACGGTGATGTTCTCGACTAGTTCAGCAAAACCCACCCGTTCTCTCCCATTGCCCCAACCTCATATTCCCCGTAGCTTCACTTACCAACGGCGGCAATAACAATCAGGTACGCGTATCCATTCATGTTCACGTTTTCCTTTTACACTACTCAAGGTCGTAAGAACACCTGTGGTCGTATTCTGGTATATGACAACTTTTCCATGGATGGGAGGAGCTATACTGCAGTTTCGGAGGCAGGGCAAAACGGCTGGTACCCGGCTTGAATGCAGAACAACAACAACAACAACAATAGTGGATCATGCGCTTGAGGTTCCGTTCGTGTACATTTACGTCAACAAGTTTGTAAGCGTTTCTCAAGTTAGAGTCCATTATAACACGGGGGCATATCCATGTTTTAATGGCTAGTGATTGTGTAGCTTGGTGTATAAAGAGGAAAACGTGCAACTAGGCTGTTACGTGACCAAAACGAAATTATGTTATTTGAAGCAATTTTAAAAAATGGCTGTGAATCGCTGCTCTTTTAACTGCAATAATGCCGTCCTCAACCGCTTCACGTACATCCCTGTATAGTCATCATGTATGTCTGTGTATAGACCAGTAGCCGATTTCACCAACATTGCAAAGTATACTTTTCTAGCAAAGTATACTTTGAGGGAGTAATCATTTATTTTTCCTGCAATGCAATATTTCATATAGAACTAACAACTGCATATATTTGATGATTAAAAGTATGCAGAATGATTATACTGAATTTATTACATTATCACAGCCAAATATTGGCTGTGATAATGTAATAAATTCAGTATAATAAAAAATTATAAATGTATCCTAAAATTGAAAACCATCTGGACAACCTCTTCAAGTAGGTCCCTATTTGGTACCGCTGTCTGTCTGTATAGAGACTAGGACTGGTGGCAATGACTCGTGAAACCAGGTGGACAACCACGTTATGTAGATCCCTGTGTATTCACCCTGTCTGTCTGTATAGAGATCAGGAGCCCGTTTCACTAAACTTCGTACGACAAAAATGTTCGTAAGTGCAAATTTAGGATCGTCTGGAAATTTCAATTGATGGATTTACATTTATTGAGCATAGTCTGCATGTGCAGCCTATGCTCAATAAATGTAAATCGAATAATTGTTTACAAGAAAACATTGTTAATGGGAAATTTACAGACTATCATAATTTTGCACTGACGAACATTTTTGTCTTACGAAGTTTATTGAAACGGGCACCAGGTGGCCAGAACTAGTGAAACCAGCTGGACAACCACTTCAGGCAGGTCCCTGTGTAGTCTCCATGTATGTCTGTATGAATACCAGGTGGCAAGAACTTCTTACCAATAAAATGTTCGTAAGTACAAATTTAAGATCGTCTGTAAATTTCAATTTATGGATTTACAGTTATTGAGCATAGGCTGCATATGCAGCCTATGCTCAATAAATGTAAATCAAATATGTATTTACAAGAAAACAATGTTAATGTGAAATTTGCAGACTATCATAATTTTGCACTCACGAACATTTTAGTCGTACGAAGTTGAATGAAACGGGCCCCAGGGGGCCCGAACTGGTGAAACCAGCGGGAAAACACGTCTCGTAGGTCCCAGTTTAGTAACCCTGTCTGTCTGTGTAGATAGCAGGTGACCATAACTGGTGAAATGAGCTGAACAACCACTTATCATGTCCATGTGTACATGTAGTCACCTTGTCTGTTTGTATAGAGATATGGCGCCAGTTTCACTAAACTTCGTACGACTAAAATGTTCGTGAAACAGCCCCAGGTGGTCATAACTGATGAAACCAGCTGGACAACCACTTAACGTAGGTCCCTGTGTAGTCATCCTGCACCCTGTCTCTCTGTATAGAGATCAGGTGGCCGAAACTGGTGAAACCAGCTAGAGAACCACTTCACGTAGGTCCCTGTGTAGTCACCCTGTCTGTCTGTATAGAGACCAGGCCAGATTTAGTGAAACCAGCTGGGCGGCCACGTCATGTAGGTCCCTGTGTAGTCACCCTGTCTGTCTGTATAGAGACCAAGCCAGATTTAGTGAAACCAGCTGGGCGGCCACGTCATGTAGGTCCCTGTGTAGTCACCCTGTCTGTCTGTATATATACGAAGTGGCAGAAACGGGTGAAACGAGCTGGAGAACCACTTCACGTAGGTCCCTGTGTAGTCACCATGTCTGTATGCATAGATACCATGTGGAACTAACTGGTGAAACCAGGTGGACAACCACTTCACGTAGGTCCCTGTGTAGTCACCCTGTCTGTCTGTATATATACCAGGTGGCCCTAAATGGTGAAACCAGATGGACAACCACTTCACGTAGGTCCCTGTGTAGTCACCCTGTCTGTCTGTATTTTGACCGGGTGACCCTAAATGGTGAAACCAGATGGACAACCACTTCACGTAGGTCCCTGTGTAGTCTCCCTGTCTGTCTGTATAGAGACCAGGTGACCCTAAATAGTGAAACGAGCTGGACAACCACTTCACGTCGGTCCCTGTGTAGTCTCCCTGTGTGTCTGTCTATAGACCAGGTGACCCTAAATAGTGAAATAAGCTGGACAACCACTTCATGTAGGTCCCTGTGTAGACACCCTGTCCGTCTGTATAGAGATCATGTGGCCCTTAATAGTGACACCAGCTGGAAAACCACTTCACGGATGTCCCAGTGTAGTCACAATGTCTGGATAGAGACCGTGTGAGCGGAACTGGTGAAACGAGCTGGACAACCACTTCACATAGGTCCCTGTGTAGTCACCCTGCCTGTCTTTATATAGAGCAGGTGGCCCTAAATGGTGAAACCAGATGGACAACCACTTCACGTAGGTCCCTGTGTAGTCTCCCTGTCTATCTGTATATATACCAGGTTACGGGGCGCCATGCAGGACAGGTTAATTATGTGTACAAAATTGAGTTTTGTAACACTAAAAATCACAAAATTCAATTCTGTGTCACAAAATTCAATTCTGTGTCACAAAATTCAATTCTGTCAATTCTGTGTCACAAAATTCAATTCTGTGTCACAAAATTCAATTCTGCATGCGTTTCGTATACAAAATTCATTTTTGTTATAAAGGATTCAATTTTGTAAGACAGAATTGAGTTTTGTGAAGAAAATTCAGTTTTGTAGGACAGAATTCATTTTTGTCCACGAAAATTAGTTTGCGTAGGATAGTCTATGTCATCTCTACGTTGATCGGTCTTAGTCCATTTTACTAGATGGTGGAGTACACTTGCAGGTTTAAATATTTCAATGCGAAAATATAACCCAATATATCAATATTATACTTCTTTATGGACAGTTATTTTGGTTATATTATGATTACAAATGAGTGGTCACACCATATAAGCATATATATTTTGAAGGAGAAATAAGAAAAATATTCAGAATTTTCCCTCAAATATGTAAACAGGGTCAAACATAAAGTAGCCGGGACATAGCTAGACCTGAGAGCATGCCCCATATATAGAGAATACCAGGCTAGTGTATTTTGATATCAAGTTTATCAGGCAAGGCTAGGAAACGCGTAGGAATTCCGAGGCTTGCCGAGGAATTCCTACCGTTTCCGAGCCGAGCCTGATAAACTTGATATTAAAATACAATAGCCTGGTATTCTATTTATGAGGTAATGTTTTATGCTCGAAAATGACATTATATGAGGTCGTATTCTAACAGTAGATCTAACCTTGTGAAACAAATGGTATTGGATCTGTGTCTACTAGTTGCGAAGTTACGTGTTCGCAACTATGTGTCTACATGCATTATTTACAGTATACACCATCTTTAAATAGTATCCATGGTATCTACACAAATACTACAAATGGTTTCCTCAAATGGCCCAATACACACATTCTGTTTATAAACACAGACAGCAGTCAGAACACAGGCCACACACAGCGCGTGTATTATTGATTTAACTGGGGCAGACGTACCTTGCGATACACACTAAATGACATCAGTACTCGCGGGAGATCTACATGTACATGAATTATGTGTACAATTATAACGCAAATGAGTTTAAATACGAATGGGTTTGTCAACGTTTGACTGTTTGGAGATAGTTGAAGCAAAATGGCAGAATGAGAAATGAATCATCTGCAGAATGAGAAATGAATCATCGACATTGAATGTGTAGATCGGCGACCGTGACCCATTTCTCCAGTGCAGTTTCTGACCAATGGTAGTCCTTCTTTCATGCGTGTGCAAAATTGACAGAATTGAATTTTGTGGCACAAAAGTGAATTTTGTGACACAGAATTGAATTCTGTGGCACAGAATAGAATTGAATTTTGTAACACAGAATTGAATTTTGTGGCACAAAAGTGAATTTTGTGACACAGAATTGAATTTTGTGACACAAAAGTGAATTTTGTGACACAGAATTGAATTCTGTGGCACAAAAGTGAATTTTGTGACACAGAATTGAATTTTGTGGCACAAAAATGAATTTTGTTGACAAAATTGAGCCATGTCCCACTTGGCGCCCCGTACAGGTGGCCCTAAATGGTGAAACCAGATGGACAACCACTTAAAGGCCGTGGCTGAAAATACTCAATAAATATCTTGGGGCATCATTATTCTTGAATTAAACAGCACTGCTGAAACATTTAGGGAATATTATCAGTATGCATGGGTTTAAATGCAGGACGGGGGGTGCTTACTATCTGGCACCGTTATAATGGTAGTTAAATAGTGTGAATGGATCGCAACAGACTGGACATGCCACCTGTAATGGCTATCTGAATAGCCATCTGGATAGTGGCTGTACCAAGCAAGCCATTCTTCTGATAGCCAGCACGCGAACGTTTACTATTGCACCAATAGTACTACATGTATACCGTCAAATATTTAGCAATGGAAGTTGGCTTGAATATATTCCATACCAATCAAATTAACAGATCAATTGTTTGTGGACGCCGACGACGACGCCGACGACGCCGGGGGTATGCCATAAGCTCTTCTGCACTTCGTGCAGGCGAGCTAGAAAACGAAATTGTCGTCTGCTGCTGTATTATATATTGTCTTCTTTATCAGTAAAGACATGATTTGTTAGCACTTTAGAATCATTATACATCCGCGACAAGTTGTGTGTTGGGGGGGGGGGGGGGGGGGGGGGGGGGGGGGGGGGGGGGGGTGACTAGAGTCAGTCCGTCCCTAAACTTAACATCAGAGAAATATGTCATAACTTATATTTCCTTCATCGAACATTCTTAATATTTCACGCATGCATTCCTCAAAGGGTCTACTACCATGTTGTAACAAATCAACAACCGTCCAACCCCCGCTGATCCCAAGGTCAAGGTCACATACTTAGTCTCTTTACAAAACCTAACATCAGAGAAATCTGTTATAAACTTTATTTCCTTCATCGAAAATTCTTAATATTTCACACATGCATTCCTCTAAAACTTAACATCGGAGAAATCATTCTATGACAAATCCATGACCGTGTCGCCCCCACTAAGCCCAGGGTCAAGGTCACAGACCCACAGACTACAAATCTACACATTTGGGGCTACCTGGGCCCACGCAGTGGTATTCCGTAAGCATCGCTTACTGACAAATCTAGTTTACATTGAAAACGATTCCCAAGTGATGCCAATGAATGTTTTTGATGAGTAAAATGAAAATTAGAAAATAAACAGAAGACAACATATATTAATTCAGCAATGTAAGGGTTAATGCTGTTAAGTTTATATAACTACATACTTATTATTTCATACATGCACCATGAAATTTCCAGGCAAAACTAGAGATTATGTTTCACCCCTAAGTAACTGGAATGGATTTTGATATGTTAATTTTGCAACCACTCCAATATTGTCACAACATGATTTTCAGACTAGTCCATTTATGAAAAGTGTGTGTTTTTGTTCTCAAAAATATGAAAAATACTTTCAAAAAGTGCAGATCCTGATGAGACGGCTGGTCACGAGCCGGCTCATCTGGATCTACACGTTTTGCCAATACCACTATACAGGCCTGTGGTGTTGATGGAGAAATTCTTACAAACGTTGCAACGTAACTAATTGGCCAAGTGTTTCAGCGTTCTTGTTTCTTGCAACGGTCAAAAAGAGGAAGGTCATGCTAATTGAAGGTCGTTAATTTTTGATCACAGGCTGTAGTGTCTGTACTGCCAGATCTGAAACCATTGGACTTGGCCCATAGTTTGCGATAAGTAGGTAATTGTCGCGCGAATGCCATTGTACTGTTTTCTATTACAGTTCGGATCCAATGCACATGTAAATATCGCATACGAATACATGTACTTTGTGCATCTACATGCAACTGGACGGCTGTTTGACAAAAAGGGGTCTTACAAATAGTATTTATTTGCCATTAGTTCATAATACAAATATAATGACAAGAACGACGCCAACGGCATGTATCCCATCGCTGTGGTGGCTGGATCACAAACATGCACATTGATACGGTAAATAAGTTATAGGAGAATAGAGGAATGCGCATGCATCTATTGAAATATAATATGGATAAAGACAAAGATGCATATGAAGTTTCAAGTTAATCACTCACATGGTAAAGAGCTTATAGCAGAATGAATGTACTGAAGTGGGAATTTCAGAGCTATTTCAAATTGACCGATGTCAAGGGGGAGGGAGCATTCATTCTGGGGCGCGAAATGAAACAAAAATGGATGATAATAAGCATGCGCATGAAGTTTGAAGCCAATTAGCTGTACAATAAAGAAGTTATAGGAGAATGGAGAAATATGTACACATCTACTGGATGAAAAAAATATATGTTATTTGACCTTAACATTGGGAATGCGGAGAGCATGAGTGTGGTGGGGAATGGAAATGTGGATGATAATAAACATGAAGTTTCAAACCAATTGGTCGTAGATCAAACAAGTTATAAGAGAATGGAGAAACTGGACGTAATTTATAAGTTATTTGACCTTGACATTGACATTGGGCATGGGAGAGCAAGGGTGTGGTAAGGAATGACAATATGGATGATATTGAACATGTACATGAAGCTTCAAGCCCAATAGGTCAAACAGTACAGAAGATATAGGCGAATTTAAAACGTGACGGATAGACAGACGGACGGACGGACGGACGGACGGACGTACACACTGCGGTATACTTGTGCACCTGTAAATAGTCTGCCTGTGTACCTGGTTGCACAATAAAACGTGTACAATTACCTCTTGTACGCACGAATTGATCCACAAGTATACCTGGTGGAAGATTGACGGACAGACGGACGGACAGCTTTTGCATCATTTTCGCTACGCGATAGGATAAGAACTGGTCAGATGCATGCCACAACATGCCACTGATAGTGTCATATCAATAATTACATGCAGTGGGCACAGGGGAGTGGGGAGCTATTGCGATGTGTAACCCAGCTACATGTGCCATGATACTGCTGTTATCTCTGGTCTGTGGCAAGAACTGCAAGCAACCTGGATAATTACCCAATTCTGTGTCCTAATGTTGTCTGGGGAGCATGGATATTTGTATAACTGACCTGAGCTGAATTTAATGAGATTAGTGAATGTGATTTACGTCTTCCCAAGCGTGAACGACCACGGCCTTTAACGTAGGTCCCTGTGTAGTCACCCTGCACCCTGTCTGTATAGCGATCAGGTGGCCGAAACTGGTGAAACCAGCTGGAGAACCACTTCACGTAGGTCCATGTGTAGTCACCCTGTCTGTCCGTATATATAACAAGTGGCAGAAACGGGTGAAACGAGCTGGAGAACCACTTCACATAGGTCCCTGTGTAGTCACCCTGCCTATCTTTATATAGAGCAGGTGGCCATAAATGGTGAAACTATTTGGACAACCACTTCACGCAGGTCCATGTGTAGTGTCTCTGTCTGTATAGAGACCAGGTGGCCAGAAGTAGTGAACCAGCTGGACAACCACTTCATGTAGGTCCTTGTGTAGTCACCCTGTCTGTCTGTATATAGACCAGGTGGCCCTAAATGGTGAAACCAGATGGACAACCACTTCACGTAGGTCCCTGTGTAGTCTCCCTGTCTGTCTGTATATAGACCGGGTGACCCTAAATAGTGAAATAAGCTGGACAACCACTTCATGTTTAGGTCGACCCTGGTGTAAGCACCACCCTGTCCGTTCTGTATAGAGATCAGGTGGCCCTTAATAGTGACACCAGCTGGGAAACCACTTCACGGATGTCCCTGTGTAGTCAGAATATCTGGATAGAGACCGTGTAAGCGGAACTGGTGAAACGAACTGGACAACGACTTCACATAGGTCCCTGTGTAGTCACCCTGCCTGTCTTTATATAGAGCAGGTGGCCCTAAATGGTGAAACCAGATGGACAACCACTTCACGTAGGTCCCTGTGTAGTCTCCCTGTCTGTCTGTATATATACCAGGTCGCCCTAAATGGTGAAACCAGATGGACAACCACTTAACGTAGGTCCCTGTGTAGTCACCCTGCACCTTGTCTGTATAGCGATCAGGTGGCCGAAACTGGTGAAACCAGCTGGAGAACCACTTCACGTAGGTCCCTGTGTAGTCACCCTGCACCTTGTCTGTATAGCGATCAGGTGGCCGAAACTGGTGAAACCAGCTGGAGAACCACTTCACGTAGGTCCCTGTGTAGTCACCCTGTCTGTCTGTATATATAACAAGTGGCAGAAACGGGAGAAACGAGCTGGAGAACCACTTCACGTAGGTCCCTGTGTAGTCACCAGGTCTGTATGTATAGATACCATATGGAACTAACTGGTGAAACCAGGTAGACAACCGCATCACGTAAATGGTGAAACCAGATGAAGCGACCCAGCCAGCGAAGCATCGCTATACACAGCTGTGTATTGCGTATTCCTCGCTTCGCATGTATCACTCATTTTGGACAACAAAACACGTCTGTCATTTTGTGCACACAACTTACCAGGATCTGCGATGCATGCCTGGATGTTCACAAGTGTCAATCGTTTATTATCGGCGTCTTCATAATACACCAGGGAACTTGTTTAGTTAGTTACAATTCACAATAGTTTGTTGACATTTCCTGTGTGTGTTGAACACGGCCGCCATTTTATACTGCGTAAACCTGTTTAAGCTCGGTAATTTCCGCTAAACCTCTCCGACCAATCAACGATGCGGTACAACTTTCACGTTTCGTTAAAATGGGAAAATCCGGGAATCCGATTACACCTTCCACCCAATCCACTGTGCGGAATCAGGGACAACTTTCACATGTTGTCCGCGGATTCCAAATATGGTCCTCATTGTCCGAATGTTGTCCTCGGAGTCTTTACCAGCCAATCAAAGGGCTGGAGTGAAATATGTCAGTTGTGGACTTTGTCCCGAGAGACGCAACTCGAGACGCAACTCGCGTCTCTGAACTCCCAAGGCCCAAATATACTCCCCCTTAACCATTACTCACCGACGATGTTGCCAATGGTCCATTAGTCGTTAGATGTGATGATTTGAACGTGATTATGACATAATTGATTATTAATATTGGTTGGAACCATGATAATGCCAATATCCCATTACCCCACCCACTGTTTCCCCATTGCCATACGATTCCCGACTCAAGTTTCGTGACCCCTGCTGTGTGACTCCCCTCCCACTCATGTTAGGTGAACCCACTCCATTGTCATGCGTCCTAGCTGTTGTGTGCACCCCATTCAGCTAGTGTCATGATTTCCACCCCAGCTTCGTGACCCCCGGCTGTGTGACTCCCCCATCCAGCTTATTGTCCAACCCCAGCTTCGTGATTCCCGCTGTGCGACTACCCAACCCAACATTAGTCCCAACCCCAGCTTCGTGATTCTCGCTGTGTGATTCTCCCCCACACAGTATTATTCTTCCCACCCAAGCTGGTGCTGCGTGATCCCCGCTGTGTGACTCCCCCACCCAGCATTATTTCCCACCCCCAGCTTCGTGATCCCCGCTGTGAGACTCCCCCACCCAGCATTATTTCCCATCCCCAGCCTCGTGATCCCCGCTGTGTGACTCCCCCACCCAGCATTATTTCCCACCCCCAGCCTCGTGATCCCCGCTGTGTGATTCCCCACCCAGCAATTATTTCCCACCCAGCTTCGTGGTTCCGCTGTGTGACTCCCCCACCCAGCATTATTCCCACCCAAGCTTCGTGATCCCCTCTGTGTGACTCCCCCACCACAGCCCCGCGATTCCCGTCTAGGTCTGAGCGTGTACGCTTTAGAAAAGAGTTGCTCGTGTCCAGTCGTTCCCATAGTCGCCTATGTTAGTTAGTCTCGACTCGCATACATGTACTACGAATACAAACTGTTGATTTATATAGTCCTGTGTATCATCCCGGTACCATTATTGTTACCATGAATTGTCACCCTCATACAGTTGTAGGTGTTGCATAATATTGTGTTTTATGTCTTAGCAAAATATCAGGTGTTAATACTGAATTCGCTATTGTCGTTCTTTCATTTCCAAGTAGCTAGTTATTCCCATTTTCATATCCCGATTCACGAGGGCCCGCTACCAACCCCTTGCGTGAACAGGAAACTATGATTTAGCCTACGTATTCTTGAAGGCAGACGCAACGAAGGGTCGTTACAATATCTTCATATTGCACACATGCATTAATAAGTAACTATACATCATTCCACATTCATACAATTACCCTCGCTACTGATCGTACGTCCGTCAGTCTGTCTGTTTATTTTTTGGAAAGTTTTTGTAAGAATTTCTCACATCACCTCTCTTTGCCTCTAGCTAATTATAACATATCCATATTGCACACATGCATAACTTAGTAACGATACATCCTTCCACATTAATACCATTACCCTCGCTACTGATCTGTTTATACATTTGAAAGTTTGTGTAACAGTCACTCAAATACAATGTAGGGGCGCTAAGTGCGTCAACATGCCACATTTTCTAATTTGTTATTGACAAACTGTGGTAATTGGTAACACCATATATATCATACTCGCGTTCCATACTTGATGACGACAACATTTATATCTCTTGCAGCAGCATCAAATTTCTTTCATATTAGTAATACATGTAGAAACATGAAATGTGACAATTTATTGTGCGACATATATATGTGACAATTTGCCTTGTCCGGCGAACTAACTATACAGTTTTTGGCCGATTCTCTTCATATTCGGTAGGCAGCCCTACCATCAAGTGTAGGAGTGC
Organism: Conchocele bisecta; assembly: GCA_029237695.1. Classification (NCBI taxonomy): domain Eukaryota; kingdom Metazoa; phylum Mollusca; class Bivalvia; order Lucinida; family Thyasiridae; genus Conchocele; species Conchocele bisecta. Next base: position 26,129,187 of record CM055274.1, read on the forward strand.
GCAACGTAAAAGGTTTCGCTGTCCCACTGATCAATCAGCAGTTTTGCCCCTTTTTCGACTTTGCATTTTGTTCCTTGTTTCCTTGTCCGGCGAATTACTTCTACAGTTTTGGGCCAATTCTGTTCATACTTGGTATACATCTCAACCATCAAGTGCCGGAGTGCGTAACATAAATATGCTTAGTCTCCCACCGATCCATCCGCAGTTATGCCCCGTTTTCGACTTCGATTTCTGTTATTGTCCGTAACATAACAGTTTCCCTGTGTCACCAATCCATTCGCGGTTATACCCCTTTTCCGACTCTGAAAATAATTTGTTCTCCAATCACTCACTCAGTGTTTGCTGTTGTATTCATCAATGCTCAACAGCGGTGTTATTTTGTTTGACACACACTTTTCTAGTTAATGTGCATATACATTCGAAATATGTATTAGCATCATGAGAAAATATGCTACTCGATGTATGCACCTAATGCACCACATGGTCATCTTGTGTATTTATATAGTTCTGATTATGTGATACTTAGTAGATTTTTTCTGTGACTCGTGAACAAATTATTTATCGATGAGAGCGTGGGTGGTTGCAAATATCATGCGATATATGTTTGCGTTAATTGGTTCACATATAATTAGTGGAATATTCAACAGTATTTAAACATTTCAACACTACATACCGCTATGGCGGTGTTTGCAAACAATGTAGCTCCATATGTGTGTTTGTTTGTTTGTTTGTTAGTGTTTAACGTCCTATCAACAGCTAAGGTCTTTTAAGGTCGGGGCAACGGGTTCCAAATTGTATTCAACCTGCTGCATTGGGGTGGTTGGGGGTGGGGTGGAGGGGAATCCTTGGCCCCTTCCCCTAGGATTACTAATAATCTTAATACTCACATATGGGGTATAACCAGGTTCAACTGTCACATACAAAATGACATATCTTGTACATTACAATATACATTATTAAACATGTTTTGTCCAATACATTCAGTCATGCCTTTCAGTGTTTGTGAGGTTGTCCGACAATTGGGTAATATGTATGTCAACAATTCCAAATCTTAAATATGCGCAGCAGAAACAGAGGTAATAATGTCCATATAGCACTGCTTTGATACAGAAAGCTCACTAATACCAACATTGCTAAATGCATACTTGTAATTAATGTTGTAAAACACCAAAGAGATTTGTAATTTCTCCAACTTGATGCATGTAATGTTAAGATAAATGTCCATATTATTGGTCATCTTAAATGTATTTATTCTTTTCGTTGTCTATCCATTATTTTAATGCAAGTAAAATATATTTGTGGGGAAAACAGAAAGCTTAACTGACTTAATATAACTAACTTAATATATTTAGTGCAAAAATAGTAATTTTGGCGGCCATTTTGAATTGTCCGCTGCAGCGAAACTTTCTCTAAATAATAATATTATGCTCTAAATCAACCATGCTGTTAGACAAACACATACCAGCGTTTTAGCTCACTTCAATATATACTCTCGGGCCGAAAATGCCGAATTATACAGAAAATGGCGGCCATTTTGAATGTATGCAAATTAAACCGATTTTGGCACTTTTTCGTGCTTGAAATATTTCTTATTGGTTTTAGGATGTATTGTTCCACAGGAAAACTAAATAAACACTTTTCCACCTCACCGGCCTTACCAAACCATGTGTTATTGTCTCAGGCCATAACCTAATACGAGGGTCAGTCAATAAGTAACCGGCCTAGATACTTTCTAGTCGCGGTTGACTGTCCTCTTTGTCGATATTATTTCCCGACAATTCAATACATTTCTGCCAGCGAGATTTCAGCGCTGTAATTCCTTGCAAGAAGAAACTGGACGGGTTTTCCTCGACCCACTGTCTAACTGCTGCCTGGAGGGATTCATCGGACCGGAAGTGACGTCCTCTGATATTTTTTTTCAAATTTGGGAATAGAAAATAGTCGCTGGGGGCCAGGTCTGGTGAGTATGGTGGGTGCCTAACAGATTCAATGCCTGCAGTCTCCAGGGCTTCGACTGTAAGTTTGCATGTATGGACCCAGGCATTGTCTTGCTGCAGAAGGACGCCTTTGGTGTATTTGCAACGCCTTTTCTGAATAATGGCTACTCTGACATGAGCTATGAGATCAGCGTAGTATTACCCTGTCATTGTACGACCACGACGTAGAAAATCCAGCAGGATTACCCCTTTAGAATCCCAAAAAATGGTGGTCATAATCTTACCTACTGATGACGGGGTCTTGTATTTCTTGGGTCTCAGAGATCCTTCCCCACCCACTGACGACTTTTATATTTCGTCTCTGGATCATACCAGTGAACCCATGTCTCATCTGCTGTCACTAATCGCTCTAAAAATGTTCTGTGCGGGAGTTATATTGACACTACAGAACCCTACTTGAGGCAGCATTAGCTGCCATTTGATCGGCATCCAACGGTCGCACCCATCGCGCAGTTAGCTTTATCATTTCCAAATGTAAATCTCATCAATGTCCATTCGTCTGTCTGACGTAACGATCTTCCTGATCTTGGCATAGTTTTCACTAGTGATCGTGTCATTTGGCCTATCAGGCCGTGACTCATATTCTAGGTCCGTTCGACGCCGTTTCAATTCGGCAACCCACAAGTTGACATATGTGTACGAAGGAGAAGAATCTCCATATGCACTAACAAGCTCCAAATGAATCTCCATGCCCGTTTTCCCTTTCAGATATAAATATATAATGACAGGTCTGTACTCAATTCGACTTGAACATTCTGCACAGTCCCCACTTAGACAACCACATGCCTACTGACTGATATGTAGTCAATGTACAAACCATGAATCCTGTTCACATTTTTCACATCAGTAAGTTGTCGAGGTCGGTTATATATGACTGATCCTCGTAGTAGCCATTTTGTAGGACACGTATGGACCATATTCGAAATAGCTGTAGTACAGGTACATGCTGACTCAGTAGGCACACACTGTTATTTATAGGAATTAAATGCTTGTATAATTGTGTCATTATTCCACGAGTTCTAAAAATTACGAGAGCCCGCTATACACATATAATATACACAGTAATAGTTTGCTGATAGCGACGCGCGGTGGTATCAGGCTATTTTCATATGCTAATGAGACATGATACTGTTCTAACTATTTATACTAATTAAATGCGTCACCTGAAAAAAAAAGATATTCATTGCCCATCAATATACAGAGAATGTATAGTAATGTCCGCTAACTTTTCAAGGAAATACGGCTATCGCCCCTGATATCAGTGTGTGTGCAATTTACGTCTGATATAAAACATCTAAGAATGTCAATCAATATGGGGAGTAATGATGATGAATTAATGTTTGTTTTGCCAGACAATGTCATATCTACAGAATATACAAAACTACCTGTCTATTATAACCTACTGAGTGGGCATGTACCTGGGCAAGAAATCAAGTTGAGTATTCAATAAATGCGAACGTTACAGTCTCTGTATAAGAACATTTTTAACGTCCGGCCAGCCGGAATATATATGCATGTTCACCAGACACTGCACTGTCCTACATATGTCAGGTGGTCTGCTCCGTCTGAGCGATACGTGCATGCTGATTAGGGACTACACTGGTATTTATCCCGTCTACACAGTGCGTATGTGCCGTGAAACACGGTGTCGTCAAACGTTTTTGATATCCTGTCAATAATACCTAATCACTGCATATGAATACATGAATGTGCGGAGGCTGCGGCTATTTCTTTCTGCATTCTAACGCCATGCGAGGCATGGAAACATGACGTGCTCGGCATATATTATTTTCCCATTCACGGCACTAACCTACTATTCTCTATATACATTCCATGTAGTGTGACCAGCCTGGGTAGATATGCACGATGATCAGGAATTACAATCACTGGCCGTACATTGCTGGTAGTAAATAAAAGCAATGACAACGGATGGGTGCTAATTACTGATGGTTTATTACAAATTATGAACATATGCATGAACAATTTATAACGTAGCTACATGGGAAAGTATAATACATGTATATAATACTGAATGTGCAAACATATAATTGTATATTTAAAATAAAACTCATTAAGTCTAAATTCGTGTATACCATGTCAGATGCAAGATACTCTTGGTTGGATAAAAAAGCCACATTCAGATTGTCATATCTCAAAAATAATAATTTACAATGGATTACCTGTACAGTATCATTGCATAATACTGTCTCTGAATTCAATACGGTTTAACTGTATACGAGGATGCTCGTTATGAAGGATTTGGTAAGGAAAATGCAGAATTGTATTGAAAGAGTATTGCAAACAAACAATCAATCAAACAAACAAGTGTATGGACGGTTTTATAAATAATAATGTCAGTTGCAGCTTTGATTCGTTCTTCATTTTTCAAATTGGTACCTTCATTTATTTATATTCATACACTTCAAATAGCAGATCTAAATATCCAGTACCTTGGGGAAAATGTTGCATAGTCGCATATGGGACAACACCGCATATACTGCAACTTTTTGCTAACTTAAGATAAAAGTTACTGATACATAATGAACTAAAGAAATTTAAAGCAAATGTATTTGCATATTTTGTAGAATAAATGCACATGTGGTAATATGACTTTAAAACAAGCAGTTAATGTCATAAAGACATTGCGAATTTACATACTTAAATTAGAAAACACACTACAAAGAAATGTCCGTGTTCCCATCCATGTAACGTTATGCCTTACACTTATTTTCATTCAATAACTTGATGTTGTACAAACACTGTTCTTAACATAGTGGCACAAACGTAAATAACTATCAAGGCCCTAGTGTGCAGCTGTACAGAAATAACTTATACTGATTGATTGTACATAGTATTCGAGATATTCGAATTTGAAAGGTTGGTTCGGATTTTTATACACCCTATATGACAATAAATTGGACGGATATGATAACGAACAATAAATGATTTGCATACAAAATACAAATGAATATATACACCATATAATGGCTGACATATTGAGAGAAATGTCTAAATAGAGAGCTACACATGTATATTGTAATTAATGATAATAATTGGAGAACTTGATATAATTTGGAGAACTTGATGTACATACGTATACTTGTAGGAACTGTTAATAAGGAACGTCATTGCTATTAGGCATAGGCGAAAGGTGAAATAGTGTATAGGCGTCACAATGCCATGCATTAAATCAAAATGCGCATTTCAGTCTAGCAGATTATACTAAGTAATATATCATATTCGGTGAAGAAACCTTAATTTCCATTGCAAACACACTTCCGACTGCAATTATCTTGCCAATGAACGAATGTCCATATGTCTATACACCAGATGTAACACTACATTGTGGGGAATACTATCGAACAATGAAAATGTTTGCATAAAACACAGAAAATAATATATAACATATATAAAGACTGACACATTGAGAGAATGTACGAGTAAAGAGTTACTTTGTCCAGCTAAAGTAGCATTGTACACGAATATATAGAGAATGTTAGTCTTGTATCATGATATCAAGTTTATCAGGCTCGGCTAGAAAGCGCGTAGGAATTCAGAGGTTTGCCTCTGATGCTCTACGGTTTCCGAGCTGAGTCTAATCAAATTGATGTCAACAGCACTAACCTGGTATTTTATTTAACGTTTTATGCTAGCCGATGATCACATATCAAATAGGTATCGTTGAGAATAACTCGGACGTGTTTACTTTGCGTTATTGCATTACGGTCATTCGGTCACGTCATGTAGCGCCGTTCTACCATTGAAGCGTCAATCTTCAATCCGTTGTGATCAATCGTAGCTGTGTACTAGGACATGTACACATGATATGGCCATGTCGGTGAAATCAAGTTACACATAGGCTTAGTAAATGCATATGATACAATATGTGAATTATAGAAATGTGAATGAGATACTGACTATTTCAGCTAAGCAAATACTTATTTTTAGAATATATTAGTCTAATGATTTACTATCACAGTAAAGTTAAATAATGCATACAAGCCTATGTCATACAAACCCACACTTACGAAAATCTATTTTCATAATACTGGTACTGGTGGGAATTCCAAACTCACTTTAGTCATTGCACACTATTGTTTTGTAATTCTCTTGTTTTCCGAATCAATCGACTAAGTTCAAAATTACATTTCAGCAACCATGTTAGCCTGCGTGAGTACATTTTATTACAGTTTCCCTCTATTCAATGGAACATGGGCCGACCTGTTTATGGATGAAATCAGAAACATTCAAAACCTACAAAACATTTGTTATATATCAGATGTCAGCGATGTTTATTCAACACATGGTATAGAGTAAGCCGTAGCAGTCTGGATTATAATGGGTCTCCTACTATTTGTAAGTGCATTATTAACTCCCGAGCGGGAGCTCTGATAGCCAGCACAGAAACAAGCAAGTTGATTGGTTGAAATTACTTTCTATCCAGAAAATGTATACTCAAATTCTCTCCAGAGTTTGGTCAGTATACACAAGTTGTATGAAGCTTGGAATTAAATTACTCGTATGTGTATGCATTAGGTTCGCTAATAGTAGTGCAAATATCATAGCTTAGACAACACGATGCGCATACATGAAGATGAACTTATAATGTACTCAGCCATAAGCTGTTAACGGTCACAGAAGATTCAGATGCACACTGTGCAGCACGTAATATGTAACCCATTCAGGACAACGGCACAAGTACATCAATTGTGCAAACCTGAAAGCGCAGAGTAGGTCACGCAATAATGATAACTAGTGGTGCATATACCTGTAGAGGGTGACGACATGATGTGCTCATTTCGTCAACCTCTACATGTATATGTAGCATCACCAGTCATTATAGTGTCATACTGAATCGTTAAGCTTTCTCGAGCAATGAAAGGTGTTCGTAAGTGTTACACATTGTCATTTCGTATTCCATTTCATCGCCAATACACATGCAACAGCGAAAGCGTTATCCACAGCATCAGAGTATGGACTGCAAGATCACCGACTGAAGAGTGCAACGCCTGGAAGTCTGGAAATAAGACATATGGTTATAATACTTCATTGTGATAGCCGTTGCCAAATTGGCAGGTATATATTTTAGTGCTTATAGTGCTTAACTTGCATCATAATGATATAAACTGTACGCCTTACTGGTTATGTTGCTTGTTATTGTATATGTACTTGAACATGTACATGTACTTGTACAGGTAATATATGTGATATAGTACTAAACCCATTGACCCGGCCTTAAATGGCCTTAGCTATTGATAGGCCGTTAAACCCCAACAAACAAACAAAGACACACTCTTTCAATGTTACTTAATGATATTGCAATCTACGTAATTAAAATAAAATGATTTCACGTTGGTGGTTATTTTCTCATTCACGTTAACTTAAGACTACTGCAATCGATATAATTAAACTTAATGCATGTACCATCAATATTTTTAAATGCAATTTATGTTGGTCAATACATGTGTCGCGTTTTTCAAATGTAAATGTACTGACTGGTGTACTTTAATTTCAAAGCAAGTTGAAAACGCGACACATGTATTGACCAACATAAATTGCATTTAATGTACATTAAATATGTATTCACCTATGCATGGCGAGGTTGGTGGATCTCCGGAAAATGATATGAAACACTGGCAGTGAAAAGTACCATCATAGTTGGTACAATGAGCGTTGGACCCGCAAATATCTGGTGTGGCAGTACATTCATCCAAATCTGAAAAATAATGTAAGTAATGCAGTAACTGCAATCGATGTCATTAAAATAATGGTTACAACGTTGGAAATATAAATGTTATATGAGCACCACATACACAGATATGAGTACATGTACACCGATAAACACAGAGTCTTCAACAAACACCGACATGCAAATGAGACCGCTGTAGAAAACATACTAAGTGATCAATACATATAAAATATATGACAGTGTTTGTTCAAAATATGTTAATATAATCTAACATTTGTGTCGAATTGCATAGGATATTTATTAAACCGTCGACTGATGTAATAGGAGATTCGGCTACCAGTATAAGTACACCAACACTCTCAAGAGACTCTTTTTCTGGCTCGATACTAGTTTGATTCAAGTAGAAAACATGCAGTCAATGCGCGGTATTCGTACCTGAACAATTGCCTGTCATCGGTATTCTCGTGTACCCGTCGCTGCATTGACAGACGAAACTGCCGGGGATGTTTTGGCAATCTGTGTTGTTACCGCATTTATCCGGGGTATCGCTGCATTCGTCAATGTCTGCAAATAATCAGTAACGGAAAGTTGTATCAAATGTATCAAAAAGGTATGCCAACCATGAGTAATCTGGGGATTTAAGTAAAAACATATGCTTGGTAATGACATTGGCATGGATGGGAATCTACCTGTATGCAGCTATATTTGTTTATTCATATCTGAGCAAACACAGTTGATTTCGCATTTACTCGTGTATTATTTATATACTGACTACCTTATTATTACACATATTTCATGAAATGTAACGCACTGACCGCAGTTGTTTTCATTGGATGTTTTCAAGTGTATGTGGGGACTTGCTGGAAAAATCTGAAAAGGGCAAGCAGTCGATGATACTGCACACGATTGCGCGATGCATGCGTTTTATTTCATCAAAATCCGTGTGAAAGCTATGATAAAATAATACTCGGGTAGAGGCGATTCCACTGTTTAGCTTTCATTTAATATCTAACAACACATCTGAGAACAGGTTGATTTCCGTCGTGGAGTAGATACATGCCCATGGACGTGTAATATTATTTATCCCGTCAACACAGTGCGTATGTGCCGTGAAACATTTTTGATATCCTGGCAATACGACCTAATCACTGCGTATGAATGTGTGCGGTTGTCATACTAGTCGATTCTCCGAATTTGATGATGCGGCTGGGTTATGTTTTTGCATTTTAAAGCTTTTTGTAGTTGTTGACGGGATAAGGAGAATAGTAGGTTAGTGCCGTGAATGGGAAAACCTATCTGGCGTGGCTCGGAAACGGGATGGGCTCGGCAGGCCTCGCCCATCCCGTTTCCTCAGCCTTGCTAGAGAGTGTTTTCCCATTCGCCGCACTAACCTATTATTCTCTATAGCTCACAGGTAACCACGGTCTTGGATAATCTAGAAATATTGTTGTTACACAAGATTGTCATGATGCTTCTCATAACTGTTTTTTATGTGGTGTACTTAAAATATCCCATGCTCTTAGTGCAAAATACTTTGGCAGTTCCGGTTAATTCCATGCATTTCTTATATGGTATGTATCTGTGTCAGTCATACCGTGTGCATATTGAAAACCATGACAGTTGTCTTTGGAATAACATTGTATTTTTTGATGACAGTCTGCTCTCCATTACGCTAACTAATTTGTGTACTGCATTAGCATCCATAATGTCTAATAGATTTTCAGCTTCTTTAACGTTAGCATACCAAGATATTTACCAGTTGACCATAAGTTGACGTACCTGCGCATGCTCCGGATGGAGCAGGAATGTAGCCAGTTCCACACTCACAGGAGAATCCGCCCACACTGTTGGTACAAGTACCAGTCACGCCGCATACATCCGGTATATCGGCGCATTCGTCTATATCTACGAATGGAAATCATACACATATATCGGAAGCAGCATATGATTGTATAGTACATGTACAGTCCGGTTATTGTAGGACTACAGTTTTGGAAAGTTAATTTGATTTTAGTATCCATGTATTGTGTTGGTTAATAATCTTGGTGACATGGCTGATGCGAGTGTACAATGTAACTGAAATGTGTTATTCAGTTAATGTTGTAAACATGGGACCCGACTTATTTGTAAAACAAATGTAAACTTACACCACATATATTATATTGAATCAAGTGTATGCCTACCTGCGCACACACTAGATGGAGGTGCCCCAGAGAACCCGGATATACACTGACATGTAAAGTTGCCGGCATTGTTTGTGCATGTGGCATTCATGCCGCACATGTCTGTTGTTTCTGTACACTCGTCAATATCTACAAGTAATATAATATTATTATTGACACGGTACGGAAATATCGATATCTATACATATCTGCTGTTCGCATTTAGTGATTTATCAGTGATTTACTTGTTTCAATGACATCGATGCCAGTGTCGCTATTGCTTATACTTCACATCAGTTTACTAATGAAAAAGTAGTATGTACTTACAAATGTGTGGCTGTGACTGAAGCAATGACGCTTAAGAGTTTTGCGGCCAATGGAGATTTAGATTTGACTGTGCACTCGCAAAAATCAGGAATTCGCTTCATTTATAAAGCAACCGCCATGCTTCTACACTTTAACAAGCGATATGTATTACTACGAGGTTGCACCAGTTTGCCATTTGATCAGAATCGACTGCTCACAAATCCCATAAGTTACATTTTTCCAATCACAGCGAAACATAATCATTTGTATGCTACTCTAACACGCTATGCATAGTCTGTTATATGTTAATGAGGGGTTATAGTTCCGATATAAGGCCATCCGGACATGGCTAGCAACTGACGTACCAGAGCAATTTGGGGCTGTCCCTCGAAATCCACTACTGCACAGGCAGGTGTATCCACCCAATGTGTTTGTACAGTCCGTGTGGTTTCCACATATGTCTGGCGTTACCGTGCATTCATCTGCATCTGTACATAAATGGATGAAATAATTATTCTGTCTGATTAGCTGAATCAATGCTAGTGCTAAATAGACTAGACAGCAGATGTGGTGAAACTAACCTTAACTTTACCGAACCATATTTAACAAATCTATCTGAATTGTAATTCCAAAACTGCTATCATGGTAACAAACTTATCTGACAAATAATTACCGAATGCATGTACCCAAACGTAAACCGAATACCACAGGGAAGCTAAAATGTAAATATTTAAGTGAATCAACATGTAGGGTTCCGGAATCATGTATGAACTTTGAAATCATATGTTTGTCGTAAATACTTAATAAATACATAACAAATGTGTATAAGACCCGAACCTGTGGACGCCATTGACAACTCAGTTATAGTAAAACTAACCTGAACAGTTAGGTGGTTGTCCAGTATACCCATCATCGCAATTGCATGCGTACCCGCCGGCTGTATTTGTACAACTGCCGTTGCTGCCACATATCTCTGGCGTTACTGAACATTCATCCGTGTCTGTAATGAAGGTACAATTATGGGAAATACTAGTGATCAAAGTGCGTATTTTTATGTCTCGGCACATTTAACAATTAAATTAACTAGCCATACATGTATAATTACATCTAAAGCAGGCGCGAAAAAACTATGTTTATCCTGGGATGTAACTCAACACCTGTTCATTGCAAATAATGTTAAATGTATTTACTCCACAACTCTGTGCCGAGGTAATCACAAGAATTTTAGCAGGCATCGATGCACATACTAGTATTTTTCGTTACCCCATCAATACAATATCAATGCCTCGATGCTATATACAAAGCATACAGATTCAAACAAAGTCCACACATCCCCCAACCCACACAAAGTAACAGGGGATGATAATTTAATACGATGACACATGCTACATTAGTCAACTAAATGTGAAGATAAATGTCAGCACATAACATTGAATGTACACAGCACACATGATCTACTTTCATGAATACATATACGTGGTGCATATTTACCTATACAAGCCACAGATGGCGGTGTTCCAGTAAATCCACCCGAACACTGACAAGTAATATTTCCACCATTGTCCGAGCAACTGGCATTTGGACCGCATATACCCGGAGTAACTAAACACGCATCTGTAATGGTGGCTGCAAATATAATATAGAAAAACATGTAATAAAAATACAGGATATTACGTATTCAGCCAAAATAGTATAGCACGCATATAGCGGCCAATTGGTGATCATCATAAACCTTTCAACCCATTGCAATGCCATAACTTATCAAGGGCATATTATTAAAATACGTGACTTAATGTATGGTACGAATATAAGAACTATTTCGAATATAAATATATACAATTTAATAGCAGTAACAGAACGTTAAAGTTATCAGCATGTGATTGTTTTTACCTGCGCACGGTATTAATGGTGGATCGCCAGTGTATCCGGAAGCACACTGACACGTGTATCCACCAGGCGTGTTCGTGCAGCTCGTATTCACACCACACGTGTCTGGTGTGAGACATTCATCAGCATCTGAAGAGGAAGCATATTACACTACCTTGAATAGTTACATATAGCTGGGAGGTTGTCGTTAGAAGTATGCCTATTATTGTCCAGCACATTGCCGAACAGCTTAATCCCTGATCAAATTGAGCTGCATCTACACTGGTCACAATGTGAATATGTTTAACACTATATGTTCATGACCAGTAGCATATAAACATCTACAATACATATTTAAATGACTTCCGGTACAGATTTGTCAGCGTATATATAATAACAACATGCACGACATATGCATGAATTAAAATAAAACTAGACAATGTGCTTAGTCGACGCACGTAGGGCCCCATAGGTGATTTGAGAAGCTCTTACAAAAACTTAAAAAAAAACAATCAAAAACAGACGGACAGACATACAGACGGACAGACAGGGCGAAACATATAGAGCACCGCCGAATTACGACGTCACGTGGCCCTAATTTCATTACATGTATCGATAAAACTATCTTAACCAAGGGACTCGTTTTTTCCGTGATATTATGGTGTACATTGTTCCATACTTTACCTGTACACGACACTGATGGCGGAGTTCCAGTAAATCCACTCAAGCACTGACATGTAACATTTCCACCATTGTCCGAGCAACTGGCATTTGGACCGCATATACCCGGATTAACTAAACACGCGTCTGTAATGGTGGCTAAAAATAGATAGAAATTTAATATAATACAGGACATACAGTATTTTGTCATTATAGTACAATTGTATGCATATACATGTAACGGGCAATTGGTAATCATTATAAACCCTTTAACCAAATGCAATGACATCAGATATAAAGCACATAACATTAAAAGACGTGCTTCAATGCACAGTGCAATATACTAACTCTCTCGAATGTAAATACATGTTTGCAATTTATTTGCGCTAACAGTCGTTAAAGTTATCCGCATGTGATAGTACATAAACACGCGTCTATAATGGTGGCTGACAAATATATACAAATGTAATACATGTACAATACAGGACATTACGTATTTAAATGTATCCATAGTAGTATTGTATGCATATAGAGGCCAATTGGTAATCATCATAACATGTTTAACCCAATGCAATAATATACATGTAAATCGTGAATTAATGCACGGTGCGATATAATAACAGAACGTTAAAGTCATCAATTATTTTTTACCTGAGCATTGTACTAATGTAATCACATTTACTTCGCTCAACTGGAGATTTAAGCAGTTCAACTTCATTGACTGTCTGTAGGAAATGTAAAAATGCTACACGCAACCTAACGTTACATTTAATCGCAGGCCACAGTAGTTACCTGAGCACGGAACTAATGGCGGATCGCCAGTGTATCCGGAAGCACACTGACACGTGTATCCACCAGGCGTGTTCGTACAGCTCGCATTCGCACCGCAAATATCAGGAGTTACACACTCATCCTCATCTGAAAAGGAAACATAGTCAATTACTGTAAATAATGACATGCTCAATATTAAGTACTTATTAAACGTTCGACCTGTGTAATTCTGATCGGCTAGCACACGTCTGGCGTGTAATATACCCGAGAGATTGTCGTTAGAATTATAACTATTATTATCCCGCGTATGTGCCGTGAAACACGGTGCCGTGAAACATTTTTGATATCCAAGCAATACAATTTTTGCATTTTACAGCCATTTGAAGGTGTTGACGGGATAAATAGAATAGTAGGTTAGTGCCGTGAATGGGAAAAAATATCTGGCGCGGCACGGAAACGGGATGTGCTCGGCAGAGCCTCGCCCATCCCGTTTCCTGAGCCTTGCCAGATATGTTTTCCCATTCACGGCACTAACCTACTATTCTCTATTTGTCCAGCACACTACCGAACAGCTTCAACCTTGATCAAATTGATCGAGAGCTACACTTGTAATACACTCAACACGTTTAACACTGTATGTTCATGGCCAGTAACATATAAACATGTACATTTATATATTTAAATGTGTATGTGTTTATTTAATAAATACATGCATAACGTATGCATTAATTAAAATAAAATAAAATTACATGTATCGATATAGCGATGATAGTCAAGGGACTCGTTTTTCCGTGATACTATGGTGTACAGTGTTACATTCATTACCTGTACAAGACACTGATGGTGGAGTTCCAGTAAATCCACTCAAGCACTGACATGTAACATTTCCGCCATTGTCCGAGCAACTGGCATTTGGACCGCATATACCCGGAGTAACTAAACACGCGTCTGTAATGGTGGCTGAAAAATAGAGAACAAATGTGATACAATACAGGACATTACACCCTTTAACCCAATGCAATGACATCAATTATCAAGCGTACAACATTAAACATACGTGACTTAATGCACGGTGCCATATAATATCTCTCTCGAATGTATTTATACAATGTAATAGCGCTAACAGAACGTTAAAGTCATTAGCATGCCATTGTTGTTACCTGAGCATTGTACTAATGGTGGCTCGCCAGTGTATCCGGAAGCACACTGACACGTGTATCCACCAGGCGTGTTAGTGCAGCTCGTATTCGCACCGCAAATATCTTGAGTGACACACTCATCCTCATCTGAAGAGGAAACATAGTCCATTACTTAAATAATTACATGCTCAAGATTACCTACGTATTAAACGTTCGACCTGTGTAATTCTGATCAGCTAGCACACGTCTGGCGTGTACTATACATGATAGCTTGCAGTTAGAATTATAGCTATTATTGCCAAGCATACTACCGTACAGCTTCAACCCGGATCGGATTGATCGAGAGCTACACTGGTAATAAACTCAACAAGTTTAACACTCATGATATGTTATGGCCAGTAACATATAACAACATGCACATTTATATATTTAAATTTGTATGTGTTTATTTAAAAAATACATGCATAACATATGAATGAATTAAACATAAATAAGCGTTACATGTATCGACAGAACGATCATATCCCATGGTAATGGTGGCTAAAATTAGAGAGAAATGTAATATAATACATGACATACCGTATTTTGTCATACTAGAATTGTATGCATATACATGTAACGGTAAATTGTTAATCAGTATAAACCCTTTAACCAAATGCAATGCAATCATATATCCAGCGCATGGCATTAAAATGCGTGATTCAATGCAGGGTGCAATATACTAAGTTAAACTCTCTCGAATGTAAATTCATGTTTGCAATGTATTCGCGCTAACAGTCGTTAAAGTTGTCAGCAGAACATATTAGTTACCTGCGCACGGTACCAATGGCGGATCTCCATTGTATCCGGAAGCACACTGACACGTGTATCCACCAGGCGTGTTCGTGCAGCTCGTATTCCCACCACAAATATCGGGAGTGACACACTCATCTGTATCTGATGAGAAAATATAGTCCATTACTTTAAATAGTTACATTGTTACGCAAGATTAATTACTTACTAAGCGATCGATCTTTGTAATTCTGATCAGCTAGCTCACGTCTGGCGTCTAACATAGCTGAGGGATTTTCGCTAGAACTATAACTATTATTGTGCAGCATACTACCGAACGGTTTAATCGCTGATCAGATTGATCTGGGGCTACACTGGTCACAAACTAAATACTTCACGACTCGTAACGTGTATAAACACATATTTATTTGTATACATTCATGTATATTTAATAAATACATGCACGTACAATATTTAATTTAATTTAATTAAAATAAACCTTACATGTCTTTGTATCGATATATCGATCATACACAAGAGACTTGCTTTATCCGTGATACATATTTTATGGTATGCATTGTTTCATACTTTACCATTACAAGACACTGATGGCGGAGTTCCAATAAATCCACTCAAGCACTGACATGTAACATTGCCGCCATTATCCGAGCAACTGGCATTTGGACCGCATATACCCGGAGTAACTAAACACGCGTCTGTAATGGTGGCTAAAAATAGAGAGAAATGTAGTACTAAAAAGTGGGGACGAAATTTTCAATGAAAGCTAATGCATGAAGTATAGATCACCATGATGGGACATTGCTTTTTGCAGAGTCTCCGGTGTCACAATGATGGTAGCATATTAGGCGTGCATGGGCATATTGTGGTGATCGCAAAACATTCAAATACATATTATCCACCGTTTTAATAAATGTCAAGCGACCCACGAGGTTGCTTGTTTCGAGTTTTTAGGATATTCTGCAATTCGGGCACTGAATGTTTATAGCCTTGATTGTGCTTAGTGCGTTTTCAGAGTTCGTGGTAATACTACGTACAGTGGGGTCAGCGTGTAAGTGCACACACGAACGAACACGACAGGTTGGAACCAACCTGTCATGTTCGTTCGTGTGTGCACTTACACGCTCACCCCACTGTATACCATACATTCTTTGTTCGTGTATTCCTATGCATATTGGGTGAAGTGTCGTTTTTGTCATCTGTACTATTCAAAGGTGGTACAGAATTGAACTAACAGCATTGACGATAATTACATGTCCAGTGAAATATATAACATGACTATGAGCGTGTCCATCGGTAAAGCAACGTATAATTATGTACACACGATCATTGCAAAATATTTCGTGATATAATTGTCAACGTTCAAAGCGATAATCAGATATAGGAGTAAATAAAATGGGTTTATCAACAGCAACAGCCAAGGTCATATATAGACGGGTAATATGGATTAAGTGGGATGACACTGGTCACAAATCTCATGAGCCCCATTTCTCCAGTCAGAGCCACAATCATGTAGACAGTATAGCATACAACTCTAGATATAGAAATAAATGAAACAGTGTGACTGTATTGGTTGCATTACTCTACCTGTACAATTCACCAATGGTGGAGTTCCAGTAAACCCGTCTATGCAATGGCAAACTATATTTCCTGTTATGGTTGAACAGTTCGCATTTGGTCCGCAGATTTCCGGGGTAACGATGCACGTATCAGTAACGGTAGCTACAAGTGTCCATACACAACAATTAATTATAAAATAGGATAGTGCAATACACATATATTGTGTTATAAGGTTAACGTAGCAGGACTTGGAATGTGTCACATACCAAGCGAATAACGTACTCTGACATATACTAGTACAATCCCAGAAGGTGAAAGAGGGTCCCAGAAAGATAACACACAAAACGTAAGTAGCCGTAGTAATTAGTTAACTTATTTCCGAAGAAAAAGAGCTCCTCAGTCTGTTATCGTACGCATACAGCGGGCAATTGGTGATCATTGTAAACGATCAACACTCAACAAACATGGTACCGTAGTTTGTGCTGATAAACCCGGATTGAATGCAATTCCAACCACTTCAATGAATAACGTAATGTAATCACATTTACTTCGTTCAACTGGATATTTAAGCAGTTCAACTTCATTGACTGTCTGTAGGAAATGTAAAAAGGCTACAAGCAACCTAACGTTACAGTTAATCACAGGCCACATTAGTTACCTGAGCACGGAACTAATGGCGGATCGCCATTGTATCCAGAAGCACACTGACACGTGTATCCACCAGGCGTATTCGTACAGCTCGCATTCGCACCGCAAATGTCTGGAGAGACACACTCATCCGTATCTGAAGAAGATAACAGATAAACAGAAACAAAATTATGTAAATGATAGTTTGATGCATGATGTCCATATGTGTGGACGCCATGATGACGTAAATGTATACGAGTTTCATTCAATAATGGATTGTCACGTTTAATACATACAATTATTGTTATCTATTTTCACAAGTACAAATGCATCAAACGAGAACGCACTCAGGCATTCAATACAATATATCGGTGCATTAATTGAACATGTTGTCCATGCAGCAGACATTTAGTGAGCTGCCCTTGTACATTGAATATTGTCTATGGCCATAGAGGAAACGCGCATGAGAAGATGCGCATAAAGATCTTGTATATTGACTTTACATATGTCATTACAATTGAAATATAGTGCAGAAATTTTGAATTACGGGGCATACCACTGCCACTGAATTTTACTAAATGGTCACATACTGATGCAATGTTATACAAACCTGAGCATTGTACTGCAGGAGGATTTCCAGTGAATCCAACAGCACACTGACACGTGAATCCCCCGTCGGTGTTTGAACATGTAGCATTGGTGCCACAAATGTTCACTGTAGCACATTCATCGGTATCTGCAGCAACGAGACGCACCATATACATGAATTATACAACTAGTCTACTTTAAACCTCTGACAAGAGGAAATAAAGATATTGCATTGAATTGATCTAAGACATGTGTTATTGATATAATTATTTAACATGGATATATATATATATACATGAACACCCGTCACTACATTAATGATTCCAATGAAATCACAGTTCAGTTGTGTATGAAAATCATATAGCATGTGCAAATATGGTAATAATACACCACTAGTCCTCATGTGCACGTCATCTTCTATTGAAGACTGTGTAACATGTACGTACTCTTGCCTGGTGTCTTTAGCATTATGTTGCTATCCCAATTTGGTTATCCTGATAAACCTGTTATCAAAATACAGTATCCTGGTATTCTATTTATCATGTAACATGTAAACTGCCCACAGGAGACGTCGTTATATATGGACAGAATGCGGCTAGTTTACGTTGTGTCATTACACTGACGTCATTCGGTAACGTCACGTGACGTCATCTCTCCAATGGAACGTAAGTGTTCACTTCGTTGTAACCGGGATGTCTGTATCAGGTCAATGTCTGATGCCAGAATGTATTACCTGATAAATAGAGAATACCAAGCTAGACTAAGTGTATTTTGATATCAAGTTTATCAGGCAATGCTAGGACAAGCGCAGGAATTCCGAGGCTCTCCAAGCCGAGCCTGGTAAACATGATATCAAAGTACAATAGTCTGGTATTCTATTTAACAGGTAACGTTTCTGGCTCTAAAATGACAACATATGGCGTCGTTATCTATGGACAGGACTTGTTTCTGTTGTGTCATTACACTGACGTGATTCGGTAGCGTCTCGTGACGTCATCCGACCAATGGAACGTCAGTTTTCACTACGTTGTAATCCGGATGTTTGTACACAGGGCAGGTTACCTGATGCAGTTTCGTTTATACACAGATGCTTGCTTTGTTGATACAAACGTGTACAGTACTGTGAAACATCAAGTTGTGTGTATAAGTTTCGAAATTATATTTTGTCTTTGCCTAATAACTTACTGGTCGCATGTATAATTATATCGTATATTTTTAAGTAACTACCCGTTGTTAAGTAACGGTTTGGGTGAATTTACAGCTACTTTATATATGGATAGAGCCACCACAAGAGGACATATATTTTAAATATTTCTTAACTTAGTTCCAAAAAGCTCCTCAGTCTGTTATTGGTATGTTAAATCTTGCGTATGCAAGTTATTTTTTAAATCCAATAACACTTTCTATTTACTATGTTGTGTTACATGTATGTTACACAAACCTGAGCATAGTACTGAAGGAGGATCACCGGTGAATCCGACAGCACACTGACACGTGAATCCCCCGTCGGTGTTTAAACATGTAGCATTGGTGCCACAAATGTCAACCGTACCACATTCATCGGTATCTGCAATAACGAGACGAGAGTAATTTTAAACTAATAGTATATCCATATAACAGTACACTTGTGGGACAGGGATATACACGAATATACTCTATGTCACTAAATATGCCAATACATTCACTTTAGAATAGCGCAACCGATGCGAACTGTAATACGTTGAAAATTGGGGCAGAATTAACTCAAGTACAATTTAAATATCAAATACAAAAATAGCACCTGGGTGTGCCGTATACAATTGTTTTTATAACAAACAAGCATTGTGTCCGAGGAACAGACATAGGAACTGAACACCATGCACATTGACCTTGAAAACACTGTAACGATTCGAAATAGGTGTAGGATTCCTGACGAATTCCAATTAAAATACTGTGACATGCACATTTTCGTCTAGTAGCCGGCGCTAGACATGTTATTCCATAGCTGTAAATAGATCTGAGTGGCATCTCGTCAAGAAACCGGTGTATGTTTCGACGCGAAATATTTGACGCCTGCGTGGAGTGCAGCACCAGTACTTGTAG
Source organism: Conchocele bisecta (assembly GCA_029237695.1). Taxonomy (NCBI): domain Eukaryota; kingdom Metazoa; phylum Mollusca; class Bivalvia; order Lucinida; family Thyasiridae; genus Conchocele; species Conchocele bisecta. The sequence goes on from CM055274.1 coordinate 26,149,423, forward strand.
CTATGTTATCTTTACCTGAACAAGGTACTAATGGTGGGTCACCGGTGAAACCATTATCACACTGGCACATGAATCCACCCGGCGTGTTTGTGCAAGTAGCATTTGTACCGCATGTGTCAGGCGTAAGACATTCGTCCGTATCTAGGTGGAGCAAGAACGTGAATCAAGTATGCTTCAATATGTATTGTCTATGATCAACTAATATGTATCTATAGTCTGTTTCACGAAAGCTGCCCAAATGTTATGGCCATATAAACAATTCAAAAACAATATTTTTTTCGACAGTATTAAATTAAAGGAAAATTTAAGAATGAGCCTTCCTTTTTATTTCGTGAAATTTGGTCAAATATTGATTTTATTACGAAAAATTGATTTGTCTATGGGAATTTAACATGGGGGAAAAGAGGTAGAAGAGTGGTGGGAGGAGTCGAACAACTTTTGTTTTTGGAAATTGACTCCGAAACCTAGCTAGATAGCTTGGATATGATCTAACTAAGAAAACAAAAGTTACATTTTAAAAATCGGTCCAGTATTTCTAAAATTCAAAAAAATTTCCCCATGTTAAATCCCCATAGACATCTTCACTCCGTGAATATGTCTATGGGGATTTAACATGGGGAAATTTTGTTTTCGCAATAAAATCAATATTTGACCAAATTTCACGAAATAAAAAGAAGGCTCATTCTTAAATTTTCCTTTAATTTAATATTATCGAAAAAAATATGGATTTTGAATTGTTTATATGGCCGTAAAATTTGGGCAGCTTTCGTGAAACAGACTATAAATTCAAAACGTCCTATATGTACTAACTATGTAAAATGTCTGGTAATGTTAAGCAATGTGAATTTTGCCACAACCGTAAGCAATTTTGAACTAAGGTATAGCATATACACAAATAAAGGATTATTTTATAACATGCGTTGTTGCTCATTGGAAATTATAATAAATATGAAGTATGACAACGACCAACATAATTCACTTTTCTCGTTCGGTACCTTTGTGCAGATATATAAGCCCATATTCATAAAATGCACGACTCTCCACCCATCTGGTACATTGTATTAACTAAAAATGGCATTCACACTGCGACTATGATACTGTATATAGCGAACCAATTTAATGCTAATAAATATTTGTACATTATGGTGTTATGTATATCACGACGGAATATAATTTGGAGCGTTTTGTTGCAGCTGCATAGCGAATCTTATTGACAATGGGGTGTTAACATTAGCGTACCAAGGAAATTATAATATTTATCTCACCTACACATGTATTCATTGGTGGTGTTCCAGAGAATCCGAGCTGGCACGTGCATGCAAAACTTCCGTTAATGTTGGTACAGTTGGCGTTTACGCCACATACCCCCGGGTTCTCTGTACACTCATCGATATCTGAAAATGACAATGACACCTATACATGTATGCAGCCATGCTCAAGTAACGCCTGTAGCCGTATCACGTTTGTGTTGCCATTGGTAACCAGGGCGCCGATTCACTAAACTTCGTACGACTAAGATGTTCGTAAGAGCAAAATTATGATAGTCTGTACATTTCAAATTTTTAATTTAGCAATGTAAACAATTGTTGGATTTACATTTATTGAGCATCGGCTGCGTTTGCAGCCTATGCTCACAATAAATGTAAATCCTTCAATTGATATTTCAAGATGATCCTAAATTTGCACCTACGACTATCTTAGTCGTACGAAGGTTAGTGAAATCGGCCCGCGTAGCCTATTTGATAACAATTACTAAATAATTCCTAAGTTTACTATGCGAGAGTAATTATTTATTTGTACAGAAACATATAATGCCTGTTTATATTATAACATTAAATTAGTACCATTATGCAACATTCATATACTGCATTTATTACATTATCACAGTCATTGTTTTGATTAGAAAATATTGTATTTAATCAAAGTAACAATATTTATTAATGTTTGTATACATTGAAAATTACTTCCTCAGCAGTTTGGTGAAATTGGCTACAGAAGTGAAAAGTGTCCAATTGGGGGGCCAAAAGTGGCCCCAACGCGAGTTTCCTGTATGTCTATTAACAAAAGCCATACAATAGTACTTTGGTTCTCAGATATCGCCGCGTCTGATTAATCCCTGGGCGTCGACCCAAATTGTATTGTAAATTCGCCGCATGATTAATAAAAACCACTACCAAGCAAAACTATGTTAAATCCAATCACGTCTTACGAACATCATGTGTTTTTTCACGTCTAACGAGGCTATAGTAACTTTATGGAACATATTTTTTTTGTTTGAGATGTTCGTCTCTGATTTGTTTTCATGTTCCCAGATGCATATAACATGTATGCATATGGCAACTTGAATACAAATCAGAGACGAACATCTAAAACAAAACAAATATTAAAACAATCCGCCCTCCCGCTTCACAATCGGCAAACCCTGTGTCTGAGGACCTCAGTTGCTGTACTTATTTTCCATGGCCTAATCAAAGCTCTGTATTCCCTGTTGCAATGTTTGCCTATTTCACCAACATTGCAAAGTATACTTATGTAGCAAAGTATACTTTAAGGGATAAATGTTCAATTTAAGGATAAATTGACTAATTGTTATTACACTGAATTTATTACATTATCACAGCCATTTTGGCTGTGATAATGTAATACATTCAGTATAATATTTCTGCATAGTTTTAATCATCAAATATATGCAGTCGTTAGTTCTATATGAAGTAAAGCATTTCAGGAAAAATAAATGATTACTCCCTCAAAGTATAATTTGCTAGAAAAGAATACTTTGCAATATTGGTGAAATCGGCTACTGGTGATATTATTCAATGCAAATGCGTTTTTTTCATGACGTAGCATTTCCTTGAAAACCATGCGCTTGTCCATTAAACAAAAGCACAAACCGTGTATTTCTAATACTGTACGTTTTCATCGGAAACGTTTCACCGTTTGTTTACAACTGAGCATGGACATTGAATATACAACTGTTTTACAGTGAAACCCAACGATACGAGAAAAACATAGTTTTCTGGCAAATGTACATGTAGCGCAAGCGTTAGACAAGATGGTCAACCAAAACGCCATTTGCAAACTCAGAAAAAAACTTGGACGTTACTGTACGCATCGCATTCAGACAGGTCGTGCGAACAACAATCTGCGGACAATGCGGGATCGTCGTTAATTATTTCCCTTTGCAAATATATTTATAGAGATCCGATAGTGTGTTTTGCTATCATATATTTATTGCTGAATAGAGCGAAAATTAAAACTGTGAACAGTGTAGACCCAGATCAGACTGTTCTGAGTCTACACGGTTTGCAATAAAAGATAATAAGTGTAAACATATGAATCTTGCAGAGAATGCAGTTACGGATCAAACATGCAGCCATGTAGGATAACCTTGATCAAAACTAATCCAAAGCACTATAATAATGGCTCCTTAGACAACAAATCGTGCGACATTCGCCCTTTTTACAAACAATAATAACCTATAATATACGATATTACTGACGCAACTCTCACGCATCTCTCACATCTCTCCGACCCTGTTAACATATGGTACACCCTTGAATCCTTCAATGTGCTTGATAAAATGGATTATATGGATTTAAAAAGTGGAAGCTTAAATGTTAAGGGCATGGGGTAAAAAAACAAGCGTTTACAACTGTTTCAAAGGATACAATATAACAAATACATTACATGTTTTATCTAGAGGCAGTTTTTATTTCGGATAACAGAGAGCAATGGCTAGACGAATGGGGTGATGATGCTTTTTTTAGTGGGGATTCCAGTAATAAAGAAGGTATATGCACACTAATAAAACCAGGTCTCAACTATGGTGTTAAACAGTATGAAAACGTTAGGACTGGTCGATTGCAAGTACTTAAAATAAGAATAGCCCAAAAGAGTATACATTAATTAATATATACGAGCACACCGTAAAGCGAAATCTACAAACTCCCCTACTCATTGGACTGTATATAGGAACATTAGAAATGAAACAACAAATGCACTACATAGCGCAAAAACACATTACTTTCGTAAACTTAGTCCGCGACTAAAATCTGGTGAGCTTAATAATAAGGATTGGTGGAAAACCTTCGAACTTTTCACAACAACATTGTCATCACATGCGAAGGAGACAAGGCTAACCTGTTCGACACACACTTCCTTCAAACTACTCTACTTGATGAAACAAATGCATCTCTGCCACCGACATAGACGCCACATGCACAGCAATCCACACTAAGTAGCATTGTCCTAACTCCAGACGAAGTTACCTCTACCCTTCTTGGCTCAAAAACTGGAAAGGCATCGGGACCAGATGGAATCAACAACCGGCTACTTAAAGTATTAGCTGTACCTTTATCTAAACCTCTGTGTGATATTTTCAACTATTCAATTTAATCTTGTACTGTTCCTTCAGCTTGGAAAGAAGCGAACGTAATTCCTGTTTATAAAAAGGATGACCCAACTAAAGTTGTAAACTATCGGCCTATCTCTCTCTTAAGTACTATTGGAAAATCTCTTGAAAAAATGATTCACAAGCATGTGTACAACTTCTATCTCGACTGTCAAAATATTACTCCAATGCAATCATGTTTTAGACGAGGTGATTCGACAGTCAAGCAACTTGTAGACATGCATAACACTTTCTGCAAGGCATTGGACGAAGGTGAAGAGGTTAGAACTGTAGTTTGCGACATATCAAAGGCGTTCGATAGGATCTGGCACGCAGGTCTATTTCTGGCATACTACTTAAATGGTTTCAACACTATCTCTCTGGTCGACAACAGCGTGTGGTTCTGCCTGGTACATGTAGCTGTTCCAATTGGGTTTCTATCAGGGCGGACGTTCCGCAGGGCTCTATCTTAGGACCACTATTATTTCTTGTCTTTATAAATTATATTGTAGATGATCTTGGTGCAACTGTAAGACTTTTGCCGATGATACAAGCCTTTACATCATAGTGGAAAATCCTCAAACGGCGGCCAACATACTAAATGACGATCTAGGCAAAATTAATGTTGGGCACAATCTTGGCTTGTCAATTTTAATCCCGATAAAACTGAAACTCTCCTCTTAACTCGTAAAGGAAACCCATGCAATTATCCGAGGCTTTACATGAATCATGTCCATATTAAAGAGGTAACTGAACACAAACACTTGGGCATACACTTTTCTAAAGCTGGAAATTGGCAAACACACACAGACTACATTGGCTCTAAAGCGATCAAGCGGATCAATCTTCTTCGTAAACACAACTTTTATCTAGATAGGAAGTCTCTGGACTTGATGTACTTCATATGTATTGGCCTGTTCTTGAGTATGCGGATATCGTCTGGGACATCTGCACTCTGCGGAGAAAGAAGAACTTGAGAAAATCCAAATAGAAGCCACAAGAATCGTTACAGGTGCCTGAAAGCTTGTCTCGCTTGATGCCCTCTATAAGGAAACTGGCTGGGATAAGTTAGCATTATGCGGCGCAAACATAAACTTGTTACCTTCTATAAGAAGTACAATCAACTATCTCCTGATTATCTGGCCGGTCTTGTTCATAATGTAGTTGGTGATAACTCCCGTTATAATCTGCGTAATGCTGACATTGTGCAAACGATCCAGTTTCGTTCAACTCTCTAAAAGGAGTCCTTCCTACCTTCTGCTATCAGTGAATGGAATCTTCTCCCACTTGAGGCTCGTAATATCACTTCTCTTGAAGCCTTCAAGAAGTACATATACACCGATCTTGTCAAACCAATGCCATACTTCTACTTTGGCAACAGACCTGACAATTTATAACACACGGCTACGCACGATGTCTAGTGGTTTGCACTAGAACTTATTCACGAAACATATTGTAGGTAGTCCACTCTGTGCATGTGGCAAAGTCGAAGACAATGAGCATTTTCTCCTCAAATGAACGAGATTTGATCTGATCAGACAACCAATGGTCGACGTCGTTAGCAGATGCTTTGGTAACATCACTACATCTCTCTTGTTGAATGGTAATCACTTGCTTCCTGTAGGTGTTAATGAAGAAGTCTTTGCCGCGGTTCAGACATACATATTGGTGTCAAAACGTGTTCTCTTCACAGATCAAACCACTAACTGGTGACAGTGGTTCGGATGTCGCATTGGATCTGTTGTGACAGTGCGAGCATGTGTAATTGGACAACCCTACTCATGTAATTATACCCCACCCCCATCATCTTCCTTCTACCCTTTTTTCTCCCTCTCTTCATATATATTGTTAAATACTGATGCTTGTATATGTTATTTACATAAATCGCATACACAATTAGTTTATAATAGTAATATAATATGCCATGCCATGTACGCAACATTCATGCTGTCACGTGATCTGGGAGACGAATTCATATAAGTCATATGGCTTGTTTTCGAATCCCACCTTTCTTGTATTGTAATGTATATTGTTATTTGTAATTCATAAATAAATATTGTTTAAACCAATATATACGGACCAAACGAAAACAGTCTTCAATTCTACCAAGAGTTAGTCACACATATTGAATCAGTAGAGCTTTACACATTACTAATAGGCGGTGACTATAATACAGTTTTAAATCCTGAATTAGATACGAAAAATGGTAGAACAAAATACTAATAAAAGAACAAGGGAAAAAATACTGTCAGTTATGAATAAATATAATTTATATGATATATGGAGAATGTTAAACCTTGATGCACGGAAATTTACATGTCATTCGAAAACTAAATCTCTAATATTCTGTCGTTTAGATTATTTTTTAATATCCGAAAATGTAATCAATCCTGTAACGACAAATAAAATTACTAGAGGTTTAAAATCGGATCATTCAATGGTTTACTTTTGTTTACACAATGCGACGAAAGAGGTCCAGGTTATTTTAAGTTGAACAATAGGCTACTTTTACAACAAGAATACCAAGAAATAATAAGTCACAACATAGCTACAATTGCCGAAATTAATCAAAATGCAAATCCTATTACGAAATGGGAGACAATCAAATGAACAGTTAGAAATTAAACAATACAATTGACATCCAATGAAAAGAAAAAGGAGATACACTTAGAAAAAGGTTAATATAGGAAATAAATAAATTAGAATCAGAATATGCAAATACAATGTCAGAAAATACTTTAACGGAACTAAATACTAAAAAGGAGACATTATATAAATTACATGAAAAGAAAGTTAAAGAAATTATGCTAAGATCCAAAGATGTAGATAAAGAAATACCAATATGTTTGCAAACCTTGGAAAAACAAGAGCGGAAATTAAAACGATAACTAGATTAACTGTCAATGGTCATAGCATTACTAAAAATGAAGATATATTACGCGAAGAAAAGGAATATTATAAAAAATTGTACACGAACAAATAAATTCGAAATTTTAACCATAGCTTCTTCTCAAATAATAACAACGAATCCATATGATCACAACAACATGAACAACACGGCGAAGGAGACCTGTCCGAATATGAATGTAGTAATGCTTTAAAGGAAATGAAACAAAATAATAAGAGCCCAGGTTCGGACGGTTTAACTGTCGAGTTCTATAATCTATTTTGGAATGACATTAAACGATACTACATAGGATCTTTCAACTACTCTTTATCACACGGAACTCTAAGCGAATTGCAAAAACATGGAATAATAACGTTAATTACGAAGAAAGGCAATGATTTACCAATATTAACAAACTGGAGACCAATATCATTACTTAACGTATATTATAAAATAGCATCTAAGACTATCGCAAATCGAATAAAAAAGTCCTGCCGTCCATAATCGATTTTTCACAAACTGGATTTCTCAAAGGAATATACATAGGAGAAAATATTAGAACACTTTATGAATCAATATACTATTCAAACGAAACTAACTCGCCAGGTTTATTTTTCTTTGCAGATTTCGAAAAAGCATTTGATACCATTGAGCATACATATCTCTTAAAAATATTAGAACATTTTAATTTTGGCAATGATATTTTAAAATGAGAATTTTCAAACCGATGCAAAAAGCTGTTTTACAAATAATGGATTGTTATCAGATTTTTTCGCAATAGATAGAGGTGTAAGATAAGGCTATCCGCTATTACCTTTCCTATTCAGTATTGCCATAGTAATACTATCTCAAGTCATTATAAACGAAACAGATACAGCAGGAGTCAAAATCGACGACATAGAAAATAAAAATACAATGATTGCTGAAGACGCAAGCTTCATGACGGGTGGTGTAAACAAGTATTTTGAAAAGTTAATTTACATAATTGATCAATTTAGTAAAGTACCGGGCCTCAAGCTTAACACAAAAAAAGTATACTATACTAACAATGGGTGCATTAAACATTACACATACTATTTACTGCACTGAAAATAATTGCATTTGTGCTTCAAATAGTGCAAAAAACAGTAATAACTACATTCTCAAATGACATTCACGCTACACATGAATATAACATGCTGTCAAAATAATAGAGTTCAGCAGTGTTCAGTGAAGACAACACCTTTTAATAATATTTTGAAGCTTGGGCACGTATACATTATTCTGACACAAACGAAATTGTATACAAAGAAATATTTTGGCATAACTCAAATTTAAAACATCAAAATAAAACATTATTTTTCAAAAACTGGTATGAAAAAGGAATCAAATATATTGAACAAGTACATGCAAATGATTTCAGAGCAAATGGTGTTTTACGATTTGCAGATTTTGCATAGCTATTTAATATACGAAATGAAGATTTCATAAAATATCAATTTATTCTAAATAGCATAAGTTCAGTATGGAGTGAACAAATAAAAACAGAACGAATAAACATTCCCTCTAACATTAAAGCCCTTATATCAAAAATACATGAATGCAAATGTGGTGTTAACAAAGTATTATATATATCACAAATAAACCGGACAAAAAGTAGAAATAATAAAATCTGAAGAAAAATGGGCAACAGAATGTCCAGACTCTAATTTATGCTGGGAGCAGATTCACATATTACCGTTAACATGTGCAATAGACTCAAAACTTCGGAACTTTCAATATAAATATATAATGCGAATAATGGGGACAAATAAATTGCTTTATCTTTGTAATTTCGTAGGTAGCAGCCTATGAGATATTTGTTCCATGAATACTGAAAATATAAAACATCTATTTTTGGAATGAAATCATGTGCAACACGTTTGGTCACAGGTTAGACCGTTTTTAAACCGTAAATACATGAATTATAAAGTGAATTTTCAGATCCTCTCTCTAGGACTTAATGATAAATCGTAGTTGGCACAACAATTTAATTTTATCATTATATTAGCACAATTCTTCTTTATTAAAGGCAAATATGAACATCGTGGTAGAATTTGAAAATTTGTTAAACTATTTGAAGTACATATTAGCCTTAGAAGAATAAATAGCCATTACAAAATAAAATAGAACAACATAACGTTAAGAGGGGTAGGTTTGACAATTAATATATTTATAGCACCGTATAAAAATCAAGTACATTGTTTACACACTCGTGTACTATAGTAATCATGCTAATTGCATCTGCATTGTGTACCAGGTATCAACATAGGGGAGGGATATCTTTATTTAATTTAATTTAACTACATTTTTCTGACGAGTTCTCACTCGAAAATATACTACGTACTTCATGTAATTTCAAATGTTTTGTGCTATGTATGCATGTGAAAAGATATAAGTGTAAATGTTGTATTTAGGCGCTAATACAAACTATTAAAAAAACTATATACAATTTGGACCATACTTCTATAAATAAACTCAAGTGGAATAACTAGCTACGATCCATGATAGGATTACTGATTGTACATATCTTGTCAGCTGTATCTGAATACACTGGCCTGCCGCTATGCACCAATATACATGTAGATGGAACCGTGGGATATAGAGACACACTTAAAAGCCTGGGTCCCGTTTGACATCTGGGCAAGTGTAATGCAGGCGATTGTGAGGCGTACCTGTACACATTCCAGATGCCGATATAAATCCGGGGTCACACTGACAGCTGTAACTACCCACCGTGTTGGTGCAGTTGCCGCTCGTTCCACATATTAGTGGATTATCCGCACACTCATCCGCATCTAAAACGAATAAATGAACACATCATGCTATCAAGTTCACATAATGATGTATCTATGCTTAGGTCAGGTATACATATTATTATCAAATGTGCTAACAATATGAAATACAGTTGACCTTTACAATGGGTACAAGACCGCATGCATGGAATATGCGGTACAGATAAAAGTACAAGAACGCTGTGACGCTTGCTAACAATACTTAAATAAAGGTCAAGCACAAACGTTAACGCCACGTAGGACAGACTAAATGGTATTGCATACATGTATGTGCTTTGCGTATGTTGTTGCATGTAATTTACCAATTTGAAAGTAATACAAGAACCGTCTCACAATGTGTAAGATGTACCTGCACAAACTGCATTTGGAGACGTGGCGGTAAATCCAAGGTCACACTGGCAATTGTAGCTACCCTCGATATTGGTACAGCTGCCGTTTGTGCCGCATACCTGTGGGGTTTCCGTGCACTCGTCTATATCTGTTTATGAAAACAAATCAACACTGCATATATACACAATGAGCAGGTTGAAATTAATGTCGATCTATATACTATAATTATATATACCAGTTGTATGATGGATATGTTTTCTTCTAAGAGTTGGCATATTGTGGACAGCATTGTTAATAATAGCACAATTATCATACCTCGATTAGCTTATCTCTACCGTTTGCCAATATTTATTTCAAATAACAATAATTGTAATAATAATAATAACCGATTCATAAATGTGCGGTATATCAACATCTAGCACATGTGTGTAATAACCAACTATCATAAACAGGCGCTATGCAAAATGATTACCTGCACATATCCCGTTAGGAGATGTAGTGTTAAATCCGGAGTCACATAGACAGTTGTAGCTACCCATCGTATTAGAACAGTTGCCGTTGACGCCGCAAATAAAGGGATTATCCACGCACTCGTCAGTATCTACAATCAAATTAATGACTAGTCGACACTACAGCTGCTACACATAAGTTGCTATAATCATTTCATTTCAAAATGTGTCTCTGTGTGTTTAACTCTTTCGACGCCAGTAGACGACCTTATATGTGGATGTGACTGGAGGAATTGGGCTTCTTGGCTTTGTGTTCAGTGTGGATCTGCACTGTTCGCTATTGTATCGATGTAACACCCGACATGCTTCTAAGAATCAATATATATTGCTATTAGGCTATATAAGGATATTTGATCAGGCGCTACACTGGTCACAAATCCCATAGGCCCCATTTATCCAGTCACAGCCACATATGTGTTTATGTTTCATGAATATCTTATTGCATTCATTACCAAATGTAATGTTGTCCATTTCGCATGTGCGTATTGCTACGAGTAGGGGACGCTCATCACTCCATGTAGTCATACTGTGTGACTTGTAAATTACAAAACATTCCCAAGAAATCCATCATTATCGTCAACACAATTACCGGAAAAACTATGCATTGAATACTATTAATTAGTAATACATGTACAGGTATGTATTTGTAACCCACTTATTCATTGGTGTCACTTATACAGTGTAGCAGTGTCATTATCGTTGTATAATTGCATGACAGTGTTCTCTATGGTCATACGTAAAGTTACTACTTTATACTGAATTACTGTTTACATTAAATTTTGGTGTATCATCTATTTAAATTACTGATACGTAGCTGCAATTTAAATGCAATTTTTCTCAGATATACCTAGAAAGTGACGCATCGTAGTTCTGAACCGGTTTAT
>CM055274.1:26161735-26279823 GCA_029237695.1 Conchocele bisecta
TTCTGAACCGGTTTATACATATATGTCGACTATAAACAAATGAGGATTTGTAACACATTTTTTTTATACTAACAATGAAAAGTAAATAGCGTTTGCAACACTGGTTATGTTCAAGTAGTACATGTACATGTATAAGCATATGTTTCAGCCTATGGTTACTAATTTGTTTTTTAAATTAATTAGACGAGCTACAATGATGGAACATTATTAACGTAATAACAAAACGGAAAATGTGCACATAATGCAACAAATCCCTTATGTGAAGCTTCAAATACAGAAGGGACGTTAACCCTTTCAACACTACAGACATGTACAGTGGTATTGGCAAACAGTGTAGATCCATATGTGCTTGTCTCCTTAGGATCTGCACTTGTGCAAGTTTCACATTTTTGAGAACAAAAACACCACTTTTGACTAGTCTGAAAATAATTTTGTGACGATTGGATTGGTTGCAAAGTTAACATATCAAAATCAATTCCAGTTACTTATGGGGTGAAATGCCGTTACAGAATGGGTGTTAAGCGACTGCTGAATTACTAAAGGTACAACGCAGTACACTGAGACATACAGCGAAGATTTGTTGAAGGTTCCCAAATGAATTGAAACGAACGGAACCGAATGGAAAACGCGGTAAAACCGACCGTTCTGTACAACTCTGTTCATAAAATATATTTTCGTTTGCCGCCTGTCGTTTCTTTTAATGAATCGTCTGGACAGCGTTTGTTGTTTTTAATAATAAAACTATGTTTCGTTGGTTTAACGGGACACGTTTTCTAATTATAACAAACAAAAACGATGTCAAAACGACGTGTACATGATAGTCAATCATTTGTTTTATGGAACCATCAACAAATTCGGACTGTACATTGTACCTGCACACGCTGCGGATGGAGATGCCGCTATGAATCCCTGGTCACACTGGCAGACGTAGCTACCCGCCGTATTGGTGCAGTTGCCGTTGGTGCCGCACACAAGTGGATTATCCAGACACTCATTCACTTCTATAATGGAGCAAACACACACTGAATAATTCAATTTACCACTGACATTTAGTTTACAGTATTCTTTAGGTCCTTTCGTTTAGATATAGGCGAGTAAATAGGAAATCATGAGTAAGTCGTTCCTACATATATATTATCATTAATTCGGAATGTGCATATCTAGCATTTGAATGTGCTCTTTTGTTTTACTATAATATATACAATTATCGATTTTGGAGTTTTTTTTACATTTCTTGCTGCTGACACCTTTCAAAAACAATGTGCTGAAAAGAAAATGCAAATACATTTCAAAGTTTTTGTTTTCTCTCACTTTCTGTAGCACCATGTGAATCAAGCAAGGAAAAACAAGTAACTTCATCGAGAAAATGACGTTAGTGAAGCGCCGACGTTTGTACAATGCAATACAACAACCTATAGTAGAAATGTGTATTCATAGACTCATGGACTGTAACCTGTATTTGCTGATAAGCTACACTAAATGTATCTACAAGTGTTAGTATGTCTACTATCAAACATTGAACATAATAAATCTATGATATGTACATGTAGTGAACAAACAAATCGCACCACTATCGATTTTAAATATATAATTCGCCGACCTGTGACTTCGTAATTTGCTATCATCGCCAACTATAATCGAGTATGCATATACATGTACCGTCAGCAAGATACATTGTAATCTTACTGGTGTTTGAAATTGACAATTGTATGCTCATCGTATCGGTGATTGAAACAGCTTCTTCTTTTTTTTCTGTAGAAATTAATGACTAGAATTTGGTTATAATTTGGATAGGCCTATGGCTACACATACCAATGACTTCAGCGCCCGATGGAGTCTAGATGGGGAATTTTAAACAAATAGACTGTCCATTCCCGACTCTCGGAATTAAATTTACATCTCAGAAAGCGGTAGGAACGTTTTCCTGTGTAGTCAATATGACTGACGGACGGACTTATTTGCATGTACCCCGTACTAGCAGGTATGTGGGAAAATGCTGCGCTGACCCTCAATCCCGCGGATGCCCACCGCCGCCACTGCCCCCTCCCCATCCCCCACACACATCCCTACACACCGAGGGCAGATATTGTTAGGTGTGTCCTCTTAAAAGGTTATTGTGCGGGCTACCCGTCTCGATCCTGTATATGAATTTATTGCCGGCACCGACTTTTTTCATATAAGTTTCTTCAAAATTTATAAATGTTCGCATTTATCAACTGTACTATGTAGATTCCTTCCTATGTTTGTTATTTTCGTGACTGATGCCCGCGCGACAGCATGCGTATTTATTTAGTAAGTGGAATGTATAGTTGTTAAAATCAAAAGTGGCCAACATAACATTCAGAGCAAAAGTATCCATTACTGTGTTATTTTAAATAAATGTTCCCTAATTAATAATGATATTTTGCCTATTTAAGTACCTTTATAAGGCAAAAAAAACGTTGTGAATATACGGGATGATTTCAATTTTCACGGAGGGGACAAAAGCACCGGCCATGAAGAAGTTTCCAAGCCTGTCGTTAAACTTGAATATATAGAGAACAAACATCGGTAAATTTTTTCACACCCATGTGTTGGTAATTTATACCGAATGGGTGCCTTTTATTAATGATTATTTATTTTGCCAAAAAAAAAAAATAGTTCCCAAGGTTTGCAAACAAAAACCTGAAATTTTATATGGGGAATTATTTAAATTTTCACCGGGGGGCGGGGACCAAAAAAGCACCCGGCCCATGAAAGAAGTTTCAGACCGTGTCCGTAAACCTTGATTATATAGAGAACACATCGGAAGTTTTTCACAACCCTTATGTTGGTCTTTAACAATGTGCCCTAGTTAATTAATGGTAGTAAAATGCAATATATTCCCAATATAAGGCTTATAATAAAAACCGTGAATAAATTTAAATGGGACTGATTTCAATTATTTCACGGCGGGGACACAGCACCCGCCCATGAGACGTTTTCAGGCCTTGTCCGTAACCTTGATTATTATTGGAGAACAAACAAAAATCCGGTAAATGTTATCACAACAATGGGTTTGGTAAAAATATACCCAATGTGAAACTATTAATAATGATTATTATGCAATATGTTTTCAAATATAAGGGCAAAACAATAACGTGAAATTATGGGAATGATTTCAATTTTCCCGGGGCGGGGACATAAGCAAAATCCCCAGGCCATGAGAAGTTTCAGCATGTCCGTAAAACTTGAATACTTAAGAGAACACATCGGTATTTTTTCACACCCTATGTGTTTGGGTATTATACCCAATGTGCCTATTAATAATGTTATTATTCCCAATTGCAAATTTGTTCCAATATAAGGCAAAAAAAACGTGAAATGTATGAGACTGATTTCAATTTTCTCGGTCTGGGGGGACAAAAGCACCCGAGCCTTATGAGAAGTGTTTTAGGCCTGTCCCGTAAACTTGATTTTAAATAAGGAAAAGAAACCACATCGGTTTTTTCTTTTCTCACACCCCTGTGTTGGTACATAACCCAATGTTGCAGTATTAATTAATGAATTTTAATTATGCAATTTAGGTTTCCAATATAAAGGCAAAAACAAACGGGTGAATAATATGGAATGATTTCTAATTTTGCACGGCGGGGGGGACAAAAGCACCCGGCAATGAGAACGGTTCAGCCTGTCCGTTAAACTTTGATTATAGAGAAAAGAACACATCGGCGAAGTTTTTCAATCAACCCTTTTGTTGGTATATACCCAATGTGCCCTATTAATAATTGATAGTATGCAATATATTCCAATATAAGGCAAAAAAAACGTGAAATATATGGGACTGATTTCAATATTTTCACGGCGGGGACAAAAGCACCCGCCCATGAGAAGTTTCAGCCTGTCCGTAAACTTGATATATAAAGAACACATCGGTATTTTCTCACACCCATGTATTGGTATATACCCAATGTGCCTATAAATAATGATATTATGCAATATGTTCCAATATAAGGCAAACAAAAACGTGAAATATATGGGAATGATTTCAATTTTCACGGCGGGGACAAAAGCACCCGGCCATGAGAAGTTTCAGCCTGTCCGTAAACTTGATATATAGAGAACACATCGGTATTTTCTCACACCCCTGTGTTGGTATATACCCAATGTGCCTATTAATAATGATATTATGCAATACGTTCAAATATAAGGCAAAACAACGTGAAATATATGTGACTGATTCAATTTTCACGGCGGGGACAAAAGCACCCGGCCATGAGAAGTTTCAGCCTGTCCGTAAACTTGATATATAGAGAACACATCGGAAGTTTTTCACAACCCTTCGTTGGTATATACCCAATGTGCCTATTAATAATGAGAGTATGCAATATATTCCAATATAAGGCAAACAAACTTGAAATATATGGGACTGATTTAAATTTTCAAGGCGGGGACAAAAGCACCCGCCCATGAGAAGTTTCAGCCTGTCCGTAAACTCGATATATAGAGAACACATCGGTATTTGTTCACACCTATGTATTGGTACATACCCAATGTGCCTATTAATAATGATATTATGCAATATGTTCCAATAAAAGGCAAAAACAAACGTGAAATATATGGGACTGATTTCAATTTTCACGGCGGGAACAAAAGCACCCAGCCATGAGAAGTTTCAGCCTGTCCGTAAACTTGATATATAGAGAACACATCGGAAGTTTTTCACAACCCTTTGTTGGTATATACCCAATGTGCCTATTAATAATGATAGTATGCAATATATTCCAATATAAGGCAAAAAAACGTGAAATATATGGGACTGATTTCAATATTTTCACGGCGGGGACAAAAGCACCCGCCCATGAGAAGTTTCAGCCTGTCCGTAAACTTGATATATAAAGAACACATCGGTATTTTCTCACACCCATGTATTGGTATATACCCAATGTGCCTATTAATAATGATATTATGCAATATGTTCCAATATAAGGCAAACAAAAACGTGAAATATATGGGAATGATTTCAATTTTCACGGCGGGGACAAAAGCACCCGGCCATGAGAAGTTTCAGCCTGTCCGTAAACTTGATATATAGAGAACACATCGGTATTTTCTCACACCCCTGTGTTAGTATATACCCAATGTGCCTATTAATAATGATATTATGCAATATGTTCAAATATAAGGCAAAAAAACTTGAAATATATTGGACTGATTTCAATTTTCACGGCGGGGACAAAAGCACCCGGCCATGAGAAGTTTCAGCCTGTCCGTAAACTTGCTATATAGAGAACACATCGGTAGTTTTTCACAACCCTTTGTTGGTATATACCCAATGTGCCTATTAATAATGATATTATGCAATACGTTCCAATATAAGGCAAAGAAAACGTGAAATATATGTGACTGATTCAATTTTCATGGCGGGGACAAAAGCACCCGGCCATGAGAAGTTTCAGCCTGTCCGTAAATTTGATATATAGAGAACACATCGGTAGTATTTCACAACCCTTTGTTGGTATATACCCAATGTGCCTATTAATAATGATATTATGCAATACGTTCAAATATAAGGCAAAACAACGTGAAATATATTGGACTTATTTCAATTTTCACGGCGGGGACAAAAGCACCCGGCCATGAGAAGTTTCAGCCTGTCCGTAAACTTGATATATAGAGAACACATCGGTAGTTTTTCACAATCCCTTTGTTGGTATATACCCAATGTGCCTATTAATAATGATATTATGCAATACGTTCCAATATAAGGCAAAGAAAACGTGAAATATATGTGACTGATTCAATTTTCACGGCGGGGACAAAAGCACCCGGCCATGAGAAGTTTCAGCCTGTCCGTAAAACTTGATATATTGAGAACAAATCGGTATTTTTTCACACCCATGTGTTGGTATATACCCAATGTGCATATTAATAATGATATTATGCAATATGTAACAATATAAGGCAAAAGAAACCGTGAAATATATTGGACTGATTTCAATTTTCACGGCGGGGACAAAAGCACCCGGCCATGAGAAGTTTCAGCCTGTCCGTAAACTTGATATATAGAGAACACATCGGAAGTTTTTCACAACCCTTTGTTGGTATATACCCAATGTGCCTATTAATAATGATATTATGCAATACGTTCCAAAATAAGGCAAAGAAAACGTGAAATATATGTGACTGATTCAATGTTCACGGCGGGGACAAAAGCACCCGGCCATGAGAAGTTTCAGCCTGTCCGTAAACTTGATATATAGAGAACAAATCGGTATTTTTTCACACCCATGTGTTGGTATATACCCAATGTGCATATTAATAATGATATTATGCAATATGTAACAATATAGGCAAAAGAAACCGTGAAATATATTGGACTGATTTCAATTTTCACGGCGGGGACAAAAGCACCCGGCCATGAGAAGTTTCAGCCTGTCCGTAAACTTGATATATAGAGAACACATCGGAAGTTTTTCACAACCCTTTGTTGGTATATACCCAATGTGCCTATTAATAATGATATTATGCAATATGTACCAATATAAGGCAAAAAAACGTGAAATATATGTGACTGATTCAATTTTCACGGCGGGGACAAAAGCACCCGGCCATGAGAAGTTTCAGCCTGTCCGTAAATTTGATATATAGAGAACACATCGGTAGTATTTCACAACCCTTTGTTGGTATATACCCAATGTGCCTATTAATAATGATATTATGCAATACGTTCAAATATAAGGCAAAACAACGTGAAATATATTGGACTTATTTCAATTTTCACGGCGGGGACAAAAGCACCCGGCCATGAGAAGTTTCTCAGCCTATCCGGAAACTTTATATATAGAGAACACATCGGTAGTTTTTCACAACCCTTTGTTGGTATATACCCAATGTGCCTATTAATAATGATATTATGCAATACGTTCCAATATAAGGCAAAGAAAACGTGAAATATATGTGACTGATTCAATTTTCACGGCGGGGACAAAAGCACCCGGCCATGAGAAGTTTCAGCCTGTCCGTAAACTTGATATATAGAGAACAAATCGGTATTTTTTCACACCCATGTGTTGGTATATACCCAATGTGCATATTAATAATGATATTATGCAATATGTAACAATATAAGGCAAAAGAAACCGTGAAATATATTGGACTGATTTCAATTTTCACGGCGGGGACAAAAGCACCCGGCCATGAGAAGTTTCAGCCTGTCCGTAAACTTGATATATAGAGAACACATCGGAAGTTTTTCACAACCCTTTGTTGGTATATACCCAATGTGCCTATAAATAATGATATTATGCAATATGTACCAAGATAAGGCAAAAAAACGTGAAATATATGGGAATGATTTCAATTTTCACGGCGGGGACAAAAGCACCCGCCCATGAGAAGCTTCAGCCTGTCCGTAAACTTGATATATAGAGAACACATTGGTATTTTTTCACACCCATGTATTGGTATATACCCAATGTGCATATTAATAATGATAGTATGCAATATGTTCCAATATAAGGCAAAGAAAACGTGAAATATATGGGAATTATTTCAATTTTCACGGTGGGGACAAAAGCACCCGGCCATGAGAAGTTTCAGCCTGTCCGTAAACTCAAACAAAACAGGCAATATATGCAGAAAAAGCAACCGGCCATGATAATTTTAATCGGTAGTTTTGCAAGCCCGTGAACTTACCTGATCATGGGCACTGTCGGGTCCGATGGGAAATCTGCATGCTTACTCTCAGGTCAGATGCTGATTGATGATTATATATCACATAATATGGGAATTCAGCGAATAAATAAACTTCCGGTAAGTATGAATGCCGATGCGTTAAATTACCCTTCGCTGCTCCTCCTACCACCCAAAACAAAAATGTGATCTACGCTTCGGCGACAAGTCTGGGTATGGAAGGTTTACAACACGATTCCCACAACGAACGGACCTAGGCATATAAACACATTAAATATACATTAGATACCTAAAATAATTCATAAGTGAACAAAAATGGCCACATTATCTTACATATTTTATGAAATTTGTGGCCTTTTTTTTCCCACTTATGGATGATTTTTTAGGTATCTTATGCATATTTAATGTATTTATATACCTAGGTCCGTTATGTTAAATACTTTCGTATAGCAAAATCACATCATGAGTAAAACATACACAACGATAAATTTCACTATTTCACATCCCAGTGTGGTACGTTTTCACCATTTTGTTTTGACCCGGGTAGGTTTTGACCAGAACCCAAATGATCACATTATATAAATGGGTTTTATACGGCAAATAGTAAGAAAAAAAGGGTGGCACGATTTACCCAAATCTACCCAAATCTACCCAAATCTTCATATAATTACTATATGTGTCAATACAAATAAGCTATACACATCATACTAACGATGTTTGGACTGTACTTACATAATGTGTCATTAATTTGCTCATACCAGGGCCCATAATGTTTTGATGCAAAATGGAAATATTTGTATATGAAATAAAGGGAGAGTATCGCGATAAACTTAATACTAGGAAGCCAAGGAAGATAATCCACTTTATAATGGCTAAACATGCTAAATGGGAATGATTATTTTTAATTGAAATACAAATACAAAACTGTAGAACCTCTCTAATGTTGACATACAAGGAGACAGTAGTGTGAAGGTGTCGACCGTATACTGGCCGTTTTCGCCCGCCAGGACGTGTAGCCATCTTGTACATAATCACTTGTTGAGGCTATACCTCTAGGGAAATTTGCAATCACAGTCTGATCAGGGTCTACACTGTTTTCCATCTTGTACATAATCACTGTATACCATATACAAGAAGCAAGCCGCGTGTCGCCCGCCAGGACGTGTAGCCATCTTATAGCAATCACTTGTTGAGGCTATACATTCTAGGGGAAATTTGCAATCACAGTCTGATCAGGGTCTACCCGGTTACCCATTTTATGCATAACCACTTGTTGAGGCTATACCTGTAGGGGAAATATGCATTCACAATCTAATCAGGATCTACACAGTTTCCCATATTGTACATAATCGCCTATATATAACGAGCTACCCACTAAAATACACTGTGTTCTGGTCAACAATATAATATTGGGCTTTGTCTACATAGAGGTGTGAAAAACATTCAAGCTATTTGACAAGATATACAAACCATACACAAATTTAAAAATATATATATTGCATGCATATTATGGTTCATTTTCATCAATGTTCTTAATACAAGATCGTTTATTATTGTTATTATAGATGAATATTAAGAATATTTATATATATATATATATATAATATATATATATATATAGCAACTCCGTAAATTAAATTGCAATAACTAAACTATGCACAGAAGTCATTTGTGCTAATAAAAACATTCATTCAATGCATTATACTTTGTTTTTAACTATTTCAAAAAGATGTTGGCGTATAATTACTCGGCGAAATATATTGCAATACTATGGAGGTGACCGGTTACTTAGACAGTTGGACATATATGTGCCATATGAAATCATGATCGATGGCAACTTAAAGTTAGACAACTGAGACATAATGAATGAGTCTCGATCACATTAGTCTCCTTTATAATAATGATACATGTATATTAATCGCTTTCCCCGCGGAAATATGTGCTTTATTCTTCCATTTTTCGGTCAAAATGTGCTTATTGTATGATATACTAATGATATATTGTTGAAAACGTATATACATAATCAATAATCTCGGCCCATGGTCAAGTCGGCCCATGTGTCTGATCAAGTCGGCCCACATGTCTGGTCAAGTCGGCCCACATGTCTGGTCAAGTCGGCCCACATGTCTGGTCAAGTCGGCCCACGTGTCTGGTCAAGTCGGCCCACGATCTCAGATCAGATGTATGGTCAACTAAATAAATGGTATCTAAATAAATATTTTTTTCATAAATAAATATATATTTTTTTTAATAAAATAGAATCTTTTTAAATATATATCATGTTTCTTGTTAAATCACCATTTCTAATAAATTTATATTTCATATACGAACAATATGATATGGGCCGAGATGACCACGGAAAAAAATATATTTTCTCATTTTAAATTAAATTTCATCAGGTTCTTTGCAATCTGTTTCTCAAAATATTCTTGAATCACCATTTCTAATAAAAAAGTTGATGTCATATACAAAAATATATAATATGGGCCGAGATGACCAAAAAAATGTGGGCAGAGATGACCAGTGATCTGGGCCGACTTGACCAGCGATCTGGGCCGAGATTGAAATGTGGGCAGAGATGACCATGGTCCGACTTGACCAGACACCGCAGCAGTTACGTGTTCCCCCAACTAAAAATATATAACGAAATCATTACAATTTATGTATTTTAAATGTATATGGATTAATTCCGTAATGTATTTGTATGGTAGTTGACGTAAAGTGGTGTAAAAACGGTAAGAATCATATATGACCTCCGCTCTTTACCGCCCTACCATATCGCCAAACAGGTGTCCGATAAGCATCTCGATGTATCAGCAGAATATTATGGCACTAAAGTGCGACACGCCCCTACAGAGCTCGAAATACACATTCAAAATATCCCCGGACGGGAAAAATACCTAATATTTGACATTTGGACCATTTTTTAATGCTTATACAGGTTACGTTAATTCCTCATAAAATCTTGAAAAAAATCGATGACTTAAACTTTACACCATCCTTGGCCCCGATTGTTATTGTTCCGTCTGCGCAGCGCGTACTGAAAACCTTTACTGGGCAAAAGAATTTACTGTTTTACCGGCACCGATTTATTCATATAAGTTTCTTCAAAATTTATAAATGTTCGCATTTATCAACCGTACTATGTAGATTCCTTCCTATGTTTGTTATTTTCGTGACTGATGCCCGCGCGAACAGCATGCGTATTTATTATAGTAAGTGGAATGTATAGTTGTTAAAATCAAAAGTGGCCAACATAACATTCAGAGCAAAAGTATCCATTACTGTGTATTTTTAAAGGTGTGTGGGTTTGAATTTTTAATAATGGGTTTAACATTTGAAAAAAATATATACAAATAAGCCTGTCAATATCGGGAAAATATGGCGATGTCACATAAATGTACATGATTGTATAATTGTTACAACATGTCCCGATAAATATACCGGCAGTAAGCCAGTTAATGAACAAACTGTTTACATTTTCTTTAATAAAAGTAACGTTTGCTGGCATCGCAGTCCAGTATCGCACTTCCACGTAGTCTACAAGGGACCGTTTAGCACAATTACTAAAGAGCGCACACATGCGCCCCGGGTTCGATCCTCAATGTGTATGTACATGTATATCTGATGGTGGTATCCCGACAGGATAAGTTTGTTTTCTTTGAGTATTCCGGTTTCAACCCAAATTAAGTAACATTCAGACGCCTCCATCTACGCCGAGTACAAAAGTTTTCGCGGTTGTTTGTAATGGTTATATAATTAAAGTTTGAAAGACATATTACATAATACATGTACTGATTTCGTGATGTGTTATCTAAATAAATACCGGTCATATGGTTATTTAGTTTCAAATGTCATTTCACAAGTCGTCCATATAATATATTATAAAAATGCAATATGCCAATTTGTGTAAAAATAATCGACAAAATCACAACGTGTTTCCTTAAGAAAACCGAAAACAAACAGACAACTATCTGAACCACTATGAAAACAACTGTACAATTCTGCTACGCGTATTCATCATTAAAATATTTGTGAGCCACAATTAGTAAAGCGTACGGCTATAAATAGGACAACTTATTGCAATGACGCAACGATATAAAGTGTCAAAATCAGACGTGACGTTGGTAAATTTAAGCGTAACTTTGCGACGTCATTTTCAGGCTTTCATGACGTTATCATTAAGGCTGGTTTTCACAGAACGCTGCGCATATACATGTATGCATAACGTATGCATTGCATTCCATTTGTATGTGTTTGCCTATTTCGTAAGTGTTTATATCTTGAACCATACAAGGCTCATCTCAGAATGCACCTCGGTACATGTTAAAGTCTCTGCGATTACCGTCGTATACTTGCCCGTTTCATTTGGCAGTATACGTTACATTTTGTTTTACCTCTCAGTGGGATGTTCAGTCTCATTTTGAGTTAACCAAAGATGTAACATATACTGCCATATAAAACGGCCAAGCATACGACGGTTACATGTATTATGTAATTAACGGTTTACACATCATGCTGATGCTATATTATTAAAGTTAATGCTGAGTCGTAATAAACCTCAACAACGTAAATAACATGTTATGGAATATCATAATTGCCCCCACCAATACATGTATCGTGTAAACATACATAGAACTGCGATTCGTGAAATGGCTCGGAATCTGTATTTGAAGTCCAGCAAACACGGGGCATTATCAATAACTAAAATATTATAATATGACACCATTCGCTCAAGCTATTTGAGTAAATGCGTCATCAACTTCAGTAAGATAGTCTCGAAATACCAATATGGATAGAAATCATGAACACTTGTTTTCCATTTCAGTTTCGCATTGGGATACTTTTACACTAGGGTTATCTAAGAAATACGTACAGGTTTGCTATAAAATAGTTTGTTCAATGCACTGTGAAAATTAATATTTTAATATGCAAAAACAACTAACATAGTGTCGACGTTGTCATAGTAACCAATACTGTCGATAGCGGATAACTACCCGTGTAACTTTAGAAAGATTGTCCCTTTTCTTAATTGTGTTAAATGTCACCATCTAGCGCTATTATCTAATGTGAACATGTGTTGAAGACAATGGCAATATAGTATAGAGACTACCAGTATAGACGTCATTGATATCAACGTATCACATCAGGCTAGGAAATGCGTAGGAAGTTCAAGGATTGCCGGGGAATTGCTTCCGTTTCCGAGCAGAGCCTGATAGATGTGATATTAACAAATATACTAGGCTGGTATTCTATTCATCAGGTAACGCTTAATGCTAGCCGATGACCAAATCTTAAATGTGTTTCGTTGTAAAGTACGCGGACTTATTTACGTTGTGTCATTACTCTGACGTAATTCGGTAACGTCATGTGACGTCGTCCGACCAATGAACCGCCATTTTTCAATTCCTTGTGACCCGGCTGTTTGTTTTCGCTTAATGTCTGATACGAAATTATGATATCAGTAAATACGTATTCGGTCAATACAACCCGTTACCCGATACAATAATGTTTCACCGTTGAATAAATATTAACTACATATATATATCAATCGTACAGACACGCTACCTGTACAATTCCCGGATGGAACTGTAACCGTGAATCCCGGGTCACATTGGCAACTGTAACTACCCGCCGTATTGGTACAGTTGCCATTTGCGCCACAAATAAGTGGATTGTCCGTGCACTCGTCAGTATCTACAATGATAGAAAATCTCCTATACCAGCCATGCATTATAATGAAAGTAAAGATGCATAGTGCCTGGTTACATATATAAAGCAAACATACCATTAAAGTATACATTGCAAGTGCGGTGTAATGACATATGTTTATTTTATCACGGGCTGTTCCATTTGGTGAAATGCCATTGAAATTACAGTCGTACATGTAACATACATAATGCGTTTGCTTCAATTAGACAAGAACATGTTGATACGTGTAGCATAACATAGCTTATATAACATAGATGTACAGACTGGCCAGAGCCGTCACCGTTCATATAATCCGGTTTCCATGGCGCTGAGCATACACCCAAACATTAATTATCACACATTTATACATGTTTGTTTACTTGACTACTGTCCACATGCCTCTCTTCCCAAGCCCACGCCCACCCCCCCCCCCCCCTCAGAGGTATATTTGACATAAATACGTTACATTCCCAACTATGTTTACCCACCTACATATATTACCAATTTCAGTCATGTTGTTACCTTGTTACTTGACTTTAAATAAATAATATCGAAAATATATCATATGTATCCTAAATGTGGTACCATAACATCATATAATATTAACCAATTTGTTGTACCATAACTGCAAATCCGAAAATAGCAGTTAATATTGGACTCATAAATATTAATATATTCGATTCCTACATGTAGTACAGGAAATGAATGTCAATGTTGCAATACTCCCAAAGCTAAATTGATAACCAGAGGTTCCGCCTTGCTTTCCTGTGATGCGAATCATATCACCGCGTGTACATGGTAGATTCGTTGTACAACCGCCAACCATGTAGTATTATCTGGATTTTCAAGTGTGTGAGGGGCGGCGCTCCGTTCAAACGTAACTTGAGTACGCGATGGGGCTTGGCAAACAGTAAATTAGTTATAGTTTACATATTGAATTGAATTTTTACTAAATTAATTTCGTAGCGAGTGGTAGCGAGCGATCAATTACGTTATCAAAACTTCAAAAGGAACTATAACTATCACATGGTACGTACCTGTACAAGTCCCAGATGGCGCTGTCACCGAATATCCCGGGTCACACTGACAGCTGTGGCTACCCACGGTGTTGGTGCAGTTGCCGTTCGAGCCACACATTAATGGTGTGTCGGTACACTCATCCACATCTATAATTGAAGAAGACACACTCATCACTAGCAAATGGCGATACATGGAACCGACTGCAACATTGTGTTTGCGGTAATAATTAACGTGCTTATTAATAGATGAATTCGCAGCTTAGAAACGTTTCTAAGCTGCAAAGTCACATGTGTTGCAGCAAACAATGTACATGTATATGAATATGTATTCTCTATCACTTGATGGCTATGCATGTACAAAGGCATGCACTGTATTGTACATATACACACGATTATCAGACTGATTATACATGTAATACGATTTAGTTGAACACATTAATTTATGCATATAATTGAATAGCTGAAAGTACTTGTTGATTAATACAAATTTTATATAATCGTTGTAATGGATAATTATTGATACTACGATATGCACATAGTTGTATAATTTACACCGTATGGAATGTATGCACGTGCTTTACATAAACAACTTTATCAGATAACGTTGGTATCCAAATGTATTCGTACCTGTACAAATACCGGATGGTGGCGTAGTTGTAAATCCCGTGTCACATTGGCAACTGTAGTTACCCAGAGTGTTGCTGCAGGTGCCGTTCGTGCCACACACTAGTGGATTATCCACACACTCGTCTATATCTGAAACCAGTTTACGCATGCACTCATAATTCATGCACATCGCAATAATATAATTGCGTGACTGTACAATCATTCCGAACTGAGGATAGGTACCCTTGCTGCATGCACTTGGAAAGTTTCACACTTAGCTTCTGAAACTACAATACTCAGATACAGATACATTAAGAAGCAATATCATGGGATGTATAAAACACACCAATGCCCGAAACTCACCAACCAATATGTATGCAGGCAAATGATAAGTTTGGGACCGTCGTCCTTGTTCGTCGTATAGTCATTGAACATGTGTTACGTAAATGATGTAGAACACACGGTTTCTTGGTTCGGCTTTTAAAGCGAACATTAAATTGTGAACACAATATGATTAGGTTGAGACTAGACATCAGCGACAAAGACAGACAACACACACACAAATTACCCACATGGAACAGAAGAATCGATGAAACTATTGTAAGCATGTACTTCCATATACATAGGACAAGTACACACTAGTAATATGTCAGCATGCCATACATATCAGTAAATGTGTAAACAATAGTACTGTCATTCACTGGCTGCATTTGAACGAGTTATAACGCGATCAAATACTATAATTGTAATAATTCAACACCTGATGCACAGACATACGTATGCATGATTGTAAGTTCTTCTGCTGGAACTGCACATATATTATCACAAGCCCCCGAGTCATATAACCGTATATTACATGCTAACCAGTGATGTATCGTGAATCTGGAGGGATGTATTGCTTTGAAGGTAATATTTCCCCCTAGAAGTTAGTGAGACGTAATTAACTTCACGTTTTGACGTCATTTCCGGTGAAGACACAATTCATAAGTTAACGTCAAACATTTCAATTTTGACAACGTTATAAGAGCAAATTACACATTTTTCGATGAGCATGCAATAGACAAGTTATACCACTACCATTTTGAGGTACCGGATGTAATTGCCTTGACATCTGTGAATTCGACAAGGAAACTCGTGCTCCGCACTCGTTGTTTTATTGGATTACCATATGTCTCTGGAAATAAATCCGGTATATAAAAATGGTATCTGAATAATCTATATTTATTGCCAGTACCGAATCGCCATACCTCGTACAGAAGACACTTAGTTTCCACACATGATCTACATACAAATATACAAGTTAATTTTTTAGTTATATGCATTTTATGGACGAATAACTATCATTCTCCAAATATACCATCTAGAAAACACCATGAACATACATGTACGTATGCATGTTATTTATAGTTGGCGTACCTGCACAGGCCTCGGATGGAGATGCATTTGTGAATCCCTGATCACACTGGCAGTTGTAACTACCCTCGGTGTTGTTGCAGTTGCCGTTCGTACCACAAATCAGTGGCGTATCAGTGCACTCGTCCGCATCTATCACAACACATGTGTTAATCATTAGGTGTTCGGGCGGCATGTACGTGTAAATCAATATCATATAACAATGAACAAAACATCTATGATATAGCGGAAATGAATGGATGAATGGAAGTATGGGGCTACGTCCATCAGGGGCTTAGTTTCGTCAAACGCTGTGCTATCACACTGTCAATAAAGTATAGCTATTTCACGTACACATGACAATATACATGAAGTCGCTGTTTCGCCAGTGTAATCCACATACATAGTACACAAATATAAGTATTGTACTAAATAAATGGATCCATGTGTGTATTTCTCTCGAAATGCTTAGTGTGCTGTTTTGTTTATATCAGCTGCATTTACGATGTGTACATTATTCATTGTAGCTTAACCCTTTGAACCCGAAAGGCCGCTATATCGGTTTATGCAAACAGTGCAGATCCAGATGAGCCGGCTCGTAACGAGCCGTCTCATCAGGATCTGCACTGTTTGAAAGTAATTTTCATAATTTTGAGAACAACAAATACCCCCTTTTTATAAATGGAATAGTCTGAAAATCATTTTGCGATGATTGGATTGGTTGCAAAATTAACATATCGCAGCCCATTCAGTTACTTAGGGGTGAAAGGGTTAAGAAATGTTTGTTACATGTATCAGGTCTATATATGTTTCTCGTAGGGCCATACCCCATACCTCATTGTGTCCCCATGTGTTGATCCCGTGTATTATTAGAACTGCCAACCTATGCTTGTGTTGGGCATTCACTCTTATTGTACACGCATTACGTTATATTTTACTCTGGTAATAATTCAAATTAGCGTGCAAACGAATCAGTGGCAGTATTTCACATCCGTCATACCTGTGCAAATCCCGTTAGGAGTTGCAGCTGCGAATCCCGGGTGGCATTGACAGATGTAGCTACCCGCAGTGTTGGTACAGTTACTGTTGCTGCCGCAAACCAGTGGATTGTCCGTGCACTCATCCGTATCTATAACGGTTATTATAGGAATGAATGGCCTTTTTGTGGAATTTATCGGGGTATAAACTTGGAAAAGTCGCGGGAATACTGGACGAAGGCCGGAAGGCCTCGTCCAGTATTCCCGCGACTTTTCCAAGTTTATATCCCCGATAAATTCCACAAAAAGGCTATTCATTCCTTATAAGTCCAGCATTTGAAATAAATTCATCAAGAAAATGTGTTTATTTACCGTTTTCTTAAGAATTATTTTAACTGCGCCTGACGGTTACGGAAAGTAGTTCGGCATGGAGTTTACTGGGATATAAATTTTGGACGGAGTCTTGCAACGTACCAATCAAATGTTAGGGAATTGTGTAAATATTTTTGTGCTGGAATTATCGCAATATAAAACAAGCAGTATTTCATATTGTCGTAACCCTAACCCTAGGGTGATGCCATTATTGCAGTTAATAAATTTCGAAATGAAAGAAATATGATAAATGTTATTATAACCATTAAGATAAAGAGATTTTGTTATCTCTGTTACAGTTTTGTTTTTTCCTTAGACTCACAGATATAGCTATAAAGGTACATGCCCACTCAGTAGGCACAAACTGTTCTTTATATTGGAGAAATCATCTGGGACATTTTCTGGAGAAAATAAACATTAATTCACCATTGTACCACGTATTGATTGGCATTATTGTACATTTTATATCAGACGTAAGTTTCCACACTGATATCAGGCAGGGGCGATAACCGTGTTCCTATGTATTCTCTGTATTTTTTGTTTATGTGGAATGATCATAATTTATAATATGTTGACAGTATAATTTGTTCAGGTGACGCATTTAATTAATATGAATAATTAAAAATTATAATGAACCATTTGCATATGAAAATAAGGTTATACCACCGCGCTTCACTATCAGTAAAATAAATATTACTAAATGATTATAGCTGTATAGCGGGCACTTGTAATATTTAGAACTGGTGGAATAGTGACACAATTATACACTTATTCAATTGCTATACAGAACTGTTTGAGCATACTGAGTGGGCATGTCCCTTTAATGAAACGGAGATCGGTACGTGTAATACATACATATTACATAGATTGGAGCATATACGCACATTTGGTTGTGTTGTAAGGAAACTCAAACAGCCCAACATGAACTCGGTTGATCTAAAGTTTAATTCCGTTATAGTTACATACAACGAATGAGGAACGGCAGCTGGTTGGCGCAATAAATTACGACACTGTTCGGAACTAAATAAATGTAACAGCATAGTAAAATCTAGTTTATGAATATTTAATTTATTTGCATAATCGGTATGATCATGACAGACGGCGGTAACAAATTTCTCGTCACGATTATGTGCCTGTGTAATACAGAGTGAACAATGGAATGTAACTAAAATATGTATCTGACATTATCAAACTTGCCAGGTTAATATGTTTTTATATAACTATAAGAAAATGTTGTGTGGGTCTGTAAGGACAATTCTAGTAGTACGCATGAAGTATTTCTATGATTATGAAGGATGCACTTGCATTTGGACGACATACGTTTGGGCGTTATCAGGATAACGTTTATCTGCTGTTAACTTCCAAAGACATGTAGATACACTCACGATACTTGGTATGCTGATTTTCTCCGCAAGCCACATTAAACCAATATGTCGAGATGTGTTTGCATAACCTTCTGAGCAGGTCCGTACTGACAACCATGGAGCACAGCTCAGCCTAGACGAATTACAATACCTGATTTCGAGCAAGAGAACGAACGCATCAGGTTCTCAGAATGTTAAATTGGCACGTGGTATGTTTGACAGATTACCGTTACAGCTTCCAGATGGTGTAGCTTGGAAACCCACGCCACACTGGCACGTGAAGCTACCAGCGGTGTTCGTACAGTTGCCTCCGACACCGCAAACCATCGACGATTCAGTACACTCATCGACATCTGCAGGAAAACACACATGTAAGTATAAAGTTCGACCATGTCCAGCTGTGGGAAAACGTTTTCTGTGGCACGAGGGAACGTTTTGAACACTAACGCCGTAGGCTGCGGGTTTAAACAGTTCCCGAATTTCACGGCAAACTTGTACCGACGGCTGGACATTGTCGAACATTATTTCCGTAAAAGAATCGTGTAGTTTGGGTGTATATGCAGTACACGTCGCGTGATGCAGCCACGTCAATTTCATAATTTCAGTGAGACAGTTGCGAACTGGTCTAGTGACGTAATGGCGCGTTCCAGCAACGTCGTGAGACAGGTGCATTACGTAGGTGTTGGCTTGGCCCTGGAAGGAGCATTGTATACAGCCATGGTCAATAACTACGTTCTGTACGTTTGAATACGGCTATGAGCGGTGTTAAACAACGTTGTTTGATACTGCTCACAGCCGTATTCAAACGTACAGCGCGTACTGTTTGACCATGGCTGCATACAATGCTGATTTGAGGGCCAAGCCAACACCTATGTAATGCATGTGTCTCCTGATGTTATTAGAACGGGCCATTACGTCTCCATACCAGTTCACAATGGTAGCACTGAACTTTTGAAATTGATCCGGAGGATGGGGACCCTGCATCACGCGACGTGTACTGCGGCACCGAAATATGTATACGTAAATCAGCTGTTTGAATGGAACAGGTTACCAAAGTACGGAAAGTAATGCATATATACTCAACATTCACGATATTTCTGACGGAAGAAATCTAACAGTAACGTTCGACCATGTCAAGCCACGGGTAAACGTTTGCCGTGTCATTCGGGAACTGTTTAAACACGCGACGCCATACGGCCTCGGGGTTCAAACAGTTCCCTTGTGCCACAGCAAACGTTTACCCATGTATGGGCATTATAGTAATACAATCATGTCGTATCTACAAGCACATCATGACATTCCAATGCAGAAACGGCAGACGGTTAACAGACACAAGAATAAATATACATTTATTTCAATCGGGACATTAGCCTCAAGATACTATGTAAACTGTGCAATTTATATTGTGTAACGTAAATGACGATCATGTCCTAGATACTATACCTGAACATGCAAGCGCTGGCGGTGTCCCGGAGAAACCAGGATCACAAGTACACACGAAACTTCCAACTGTGTTAGTACAGTTAGCATTGTCTCCACATATACCAGGCGTCAAGATACATTCGTTTTCATCTGAAACAAAAAGAGAATCCTGGCTAACTATAACTGCATACAGTGGGGTCAGCGTGTAAGTGCACAAACGAACGAACACGACAGGTTGGTTCGCTACCCACCAAAAGTGTATGTTGTTACCACTCAGTTGAACCGTCTCGCCGAGACGGTTCAACTGAATGGTAACAACATACATTTTTGATGCGAAATAAGAAAAAATGCAGACAAATATTTACATATTTTTGTTATACATGAATTACAGTGGGGTCAGCGTGTATGTGCACACACGAACGAATACGACAAGTTGAAACCAACCTGTCGTGTTCGTTCGTGTGTGCACTTACACGCTGACCCCACTGTAGCCATCGATGGAGACAGCTGCCCGGTATACACGTAATACACTTGAACATTTGTGAGACGGTGATGACAGGCTTTATCACATCGTCCCCATGTACATTCGATATGCATACTCGCCCTGTTCATGCACAAACGCTGATCAATCAGGGTTGTCATCAACTTGCTGGATGTTGTGTGTTGGCATTGCCAATGTATGTTCATAACAGTTTAGTATATGGGCAAGAGTAACGCCGCCTGTTGTGTAGCTAGACAATAGTTCATATATAGTATTGTAATTCCTTGTTACATTATCGAGTATGCCACAACCATCAACACGAGCGTCGACATATAACGGTTCAACTTTAGTACCCCAGTTTAATTGCATGTTTATGCTAGTTTTACGTACCAGGACAAACGTCGCATTGACATGTGTAGCTGCCGATTGTATTTATACATATATCCGCACCACAAATCCCGGGGGTCACCGTGCACTCGTCGATGTCTATAAATACAATACAATTATACACATATGTATACATGCTTATACAAGTAGGTGATGCATGTAAGTAATAATTGTATTTATTGATTTAATATTTAATATATTCTAGATCATCCAAATTGATTGAATATTTACTAGATCATCCGCCACGTACCAGTAGTTACTCCATAACATTGTCATTTGGAAAGTAATAGCATGATATTCTACTAACAATACAGTGACAACCATACATATGATTAAATATGATATTTATTAAACTCGTTGATTAATACAGCACCGTTGCAAAGTACAATTAGTATACATTATATAATGTTAATGGTTCACACAACCAGGAAAATATCCATTTATCTCATAGGGAACTACTGCTTATATAGAGTTTATTCAACTATCATTTTGAAATACCTGATTTATTTCCCAAGAAATCTGGAAACCCGATAGAGAAACGAGTGCTTAGCTTCTTTGTCGGATTTACAGATGTCAAAATGGTAGTGGAATAAATAAATATATACTATTACAGACTCTTCGAAAATTGTGAAATTTTCTCTTAGACCAGCTTGTATGGAAATAGGTGTAACAATTTGACAGTTTTGACGTTAAAGTATGAATTGTTTCTTCGCCGGAAATAACGTAGATACGTGACGTAAATTATGTCTCGCGAACGTCTTGGAGGAAATATTTATTTTAAGGATATAAATCCTCCCAGAATCACGGTAAATCATTGTTTAGCATGTATTGTGTTCAGGTTTCATCATGTTCATACAAAAACGTATATACCCACTGTTCCCAATAATTCGTTGTACTTCGATACGTGTACACTGGGGATACACCTGGCGGCTGTCAATATAATGCTAACCAATATGTCAATATAATGCTAACCTTTGAATTTACTTATAGAAATCCTGTCCAATTTGTATATGTTATGGCATTATGCTTACAGTCTGTTTCACGAAAGTTGCCCAAATTTTACGGCTATATAGACAATTCAAAAACAATATTATTTTCGATAATATTAAATTAAAGGAAAATTTGAGAATGAGCCTTCTTTTTATTTCGTGAAATTCGGTCAAATATTGATTTTATTACGAAAAATTGATTTGTCTATGGGAATTTAACATGGGGGAAAAAGTGGTAAGGAAGTGTGGGAGGAATCAAAAAACGAAAACATTTGGAATTTGACTCCGAAACCTGACTAGATAGCTTGGATATGATCTAACTAAGAAAACAAAAGTTAAATTTTAAAAATCGGTCCAGTATTTCTAAAATTTGTAAAATTTCCCTATGTTAAATCCCCATAGACATCTTCACTCCGTGAAGATGTCTATGGGGATTTAACATGGGAAAATTGTTTTTTCGCAATAAAATCAATATTTGACCAAATGTCACGAAATAAAAAGAAGGCTCATTCTTAATTTTTCCTTTAATTTAATATTATCAAAAGAAATCTTGTTTTTGAATTGTTTATATAGCCGTAAAATTTGGGGCAGCTTTCGTGAAACAGACAGTAGTAAAATGTGCGAATGTAGCATTGTTTCTCCTGAAAAGTAGCCACTATATAGTGTTTTCGACCAGCGTTGATCCGAATCATCCTATATATCTGCGCCGGGACTGTGCTACATGTATTTGTCATATTCATACGTTCACACTTATTATTAACTGTATTGGAAACAGTGTAGACTCGGGTCAGACTGCACAGTCTGATATGGGTCTAATATGTTTAAAATCTTAATTTCTAGTACCAGCAATATATAAACGATAAAATACAACATGGGACATGATGTCTATATTAAATAGATTGCCAAAGGAAGTAAATGACTACGCTTCCCCATTCGATAATGTACCTATGCAATCTCCAGTGGGTGGCGTTCCATTGAAGCCAGGGGCACACTGACACGTGTAGCTACCGATGGTATTGGTACATATCGCATTGGTGCCACATATCCCGGGACTTTCTGTACACTCATCCACGTCTGAAAAAGTCGATACACTAGTTTACGCTTTATTTTTCGAACACATGTCATTGAGTTGAACTGAACTCATTTGTTAAACTATGCTTCGTGTCTTACTAAAGAGACAGTCAATGCAACTTTTAACAACATAAGTAGTCGTAATGGTTTGTGGCCCAATAATATTGTTGCACCAAATTGTAACAACAAAACCAAAACACATAGCGTACATAGGCTGCAAATAAAATCAATATAATTTAACTTACAAATATCAATATAGTTGCGATATTTTATCCAGCCTTCGCATTGGTGAAGTTTATGTTTTTGTTGGTGGTCTGTAGTACTCACCTGTCCCATACACCTCCGCCTCACAGAGCGTAAGTACCCCCGGGCCTTGGTTTTGAATCTTCACGTATCTTCCCGCCATTGGCATACCGCAGTCCCAGTCATACATCCAGCCGTTCACCCCCGGGCCAGGGAAGTTGTGACAAATACCAAAGTCGCTGGTGTTGCGGCCGACGAAAGTATCCGTGGACACCAAGAGGATACCTTAATGATTGGCAGTATACAATTGAAGCGGCAAGTAGAAGAATAGCCCTAAGCCCCATAGAGATTGAATGGACCAGTCGAATAAAGGGTGTAAATCCCATATGGACTTACATGTAGACCCTTCGTTCGACTAGTCTTTTCAATATAGGAATGAATGGACTTTTGTGGAATTTATCGGGGTATAAACTTGGAAAAGTAGCGGGAATACTGGACGAAGACCGGAAGGCCTCGTCCAGTATTCCCGCGACTTTTCCAAGTTTATATTCCCGATAAATTCCACAAAAAGGCCATCCATTCCTTATAATTCCAGCATTTGAAATAAATTCATCAAGAAAATGTGTTTATTTTCCGTTTTTTTTAAGAATTATTTTAACTGCGCCTCACGGTTACGGAAAGTAGTTCGGCGTGGGAGTTTACTGGGATATACATTTTGGACAGAGACTTGCTACTGGCCAATCAAATGTTAAGGAATTGTGCAAATATTTTTGTGCTGGAATTATTAGTTCATAAGGAATTATAAGGAATGAATGGCCTTTTTGTGGAATTTATCGGGGATATAAACTTGGAAAAGTCGCGGGAATACTGGACGAGGCCTTCCGGCCTTCGTCCAGTATTCCCGCGACTTTTCCAAGTTTATACCCCAATAAATTCCACAAAAAGGCCATTCATTCCTATAATAAATTTATTATTGCCATAGACCGCTTATTCTATTGACCCTTCGTTCAACCCATTACATGCGTAATATACCTTCCTGGTATTATTTTTGTTTTAATATCTTACTTTTATTGTAGTTATTTCTCAATGAAAGTATATGTTGTGGCCACTCATTTGAACCGTCTCGATGATGGTGGTCGCGACATATACTTCTAAGCAAATATAGAGAACATATTTGGGATTTTCCATGAACAAGATGGTGTATCCTCTGCACATAATTGGTTAATGCTAACAACAATAGCGTCAGTGATTCCGTTTTCGTATGCAAATTTTCTATTTTAGTGTCACATAAGAGGTAATATAAAGTGTCTTGATTTTAAACTGTTAACAAATCAAAGATGATGCAATGAAGTGGTATTGTATGAGATTACACTAACGGATCCTCCAGTTTATAAAATATAACATTTGAAGAGTGTGGTCGTTTTTCCATCCACGCAATATGTAAATTAAAATACTTAGCATGTACCTATTATAGAAAAACATTATATACATGTATGTATCAATCATTCCAGCACAACAATATTTACACAATTCCCTAACATTTGATTGGCCCGTAGAATGTCTCTGTCCAAAATGTATATCTCAGTAAACTCCCATGCCGAACTACTTTCCGTAACCGTCAGGTGCAGTTAAAATAATTCTTAAGAAAACGGAAAATAAACAAATTTTCTTAATTAATTCATTTCAAATGCTGGAATTATAAGGAATGAATGGCCTTTTTGTTGAATTTATCGGGGATATAAACTTGGAAGAGTCGCGGGAATACTGGACGAAGGCCGGGATTCCCGCGACTTTTCCAAGTTTATACCCCGATAATTCCCGGCCTTCGTCCAGTATTCCCGCGACTTTTCCAAGTTTATACCCCGATAAATTCCACAAAAAGGCCATTCATTCCTATAGTATTGACCGCACTTGCGCATTATTTCATCAGATGGTTTGTAGACATTTACAAGCGTGTTCTTGATCTGGAAATTCATCTTGTATTGGGGCTCGGTTGAGAAAAAGCACCGTATACCTTCAAAAGAATAACACAGTGATGCCTCTCTCAACCTGAAACATTGGGTGATCCCCCAGGGTGTCCGTTTTAGAGATGTTCCACTGTAAATCAGGCAAATAACGATTTTGCGACATGCTTATGTCATCTGCAATCCTGAACATGAATAATTATCTGAGATGCGTTGCAAAGAAACCTCTCAAAATGAGATCACATATGTTATATCAGTGTCCGGTTTAGCGAGGTTCCATTGTAAATTAACTAAATGGTACATGTATTACCTTGTGCATCTCGATTGAGGACCCGGATTTGACTGACGTAATAGAGGCCGCCCAAGTCCACCTGCCACCAAGCGCTGTTTATTGCATCATTCGCGTCTGAAGACAGATTTTGATTTAAACATATGTTAGTGCTCTATTTAAATAATTCTGCAATCATTCTGCAAAAAACAGGAACCGTATTCTCCAACGTCTCGGCACAAGGCCTTTATCAAGGAATTCATTTGAAATATTCGGTACAATGCCTTTATCAATGAATTAGTTTGAAACTAATTCCTGGATAACGGTCTTGTGCCGAAACGTTGGACAAGTGGGTTCCTGTTTTTTTTTCAGAATTGTTCGACATATCGTATTACATTTGTATAGTGGAAAGCTTTCTATTTAGACAGTATACAGTAGTTTCAAGATATACACATTACTATTAATACGAGCAAACGGGTTAGGCTGCAGCTTTTAACACCATTAGCTACAGCCGTTCATAATTCAGTGCTTATGTCATACACTATACAATAGTAGACACCACTGTTAGTAGGCATACTATAACTTACACCAAATACATGTAGAACTAGGATTTCAAAAATAATGTTCAATACAATAGTGTTGCACTGTCCTTTGAATAAAGACACTTTGACATCCCAAGATCGAGCCACCGAGTAAGTCTATTTTTCCAAAACAAAAGACGAACGGTGCAGACCTTGAACAGACTATGCGGAATGGTTACAAAGCCAATATTCATTTTTATCCCGTCAACACAGTGCGTATGTGCCGTGAAACACGGTGCCGTGAAACATTTTTGATATCCTGTCAATACGACCTAATCACTGCGTATGAATATGTGCGGTGGCTGGGATTATTTTTTTGCATTTTAAAGCCATTAGTAGGTGTTGACGGGATAAATAGAATAGTAGGTTAGTGCCGTGAATGGGAAAAATATCTGGCGCGGCTCGGAAACGGGATGTGCTCGGCAGAGCATCGCCCATCCCGTTTCCAAAGCCTTGCCAGATATTTTTTCCCATTCACGGCACTAACCTACTGTTCTCTATATCCAGTCACAGCCACACATACGTATGCCAACCTACCCGTATGTGTACACGACGCTCCTTCCATATTCGGGTTCAGTGTGCCGTCATTTGCGTAACCAGCTGGTCCGACGGGAGCTAGATTTTCTGAAATCTGCGTCGATGTTTTACCAAGTGCGAGATTGTTCAGCGTTCCTAAAAAACATTGTGGTGTTCGGCTACATTTCAGAACTTCCCTGTTGAACAACATGTGTTTCGAACTGACAGCAACCTCTGTCACCTTGTCGATGACAATGCTTATCTCTACAAAAAGGTCAAAATAAAGCATCTTTCGTAATTTCGATCTGTTCTAGATTGAATTTTTGACTTATTCTAATTAATTATAAAATGCGTAATGTGTGTATTCAACGCAGAAGTAATGTACATTTCGACCTGTCTCATATGGATCTACATCGTTTGTTAACGTTAGTTGTGAGATCTGTAGTATTGAAAGCGTTAAAAATATACGTCCAGGTTTAATAATAGTGTTCATATTATCGATAATACATGTATAGTGGAACCATTTAAATGTCATGTGAGTAGAAAGATTAAATTTTAAAATATATTTTGTAAACTGGCTGATAATGAAAATAGAAACGATATGCAGATATTCATTGTGTATATGGCCTAAAATTTGGGTTTCAGACAGTAACTCTCACAATCTACTCAACTACCTACTGTCCGTACACGTATCTGCTACGGACCGTACGGGCGTACCTATCAACAGTTACTGTTCGCAACTACAACATACACCAGCGCCTGAGCTAATATTGCCAATATTTGTAAATTAGTTTTTGGCAATTGAATATTGTGTTTGAAAGTAAGCAGCTCGATTGGCTGATCCTGAGCTGTACTACAGTTCATGCTCAGTGAATCAAACTGCTTGATTGCGAGTTGACATTGCCAATACATGTTTAGAAATGTTGACATCTTGACAAGATTAACGTAGGCGGTGGTGTAACATCTTCCTCCATGTATCATACCTTCTGCGTACACCTCGACCTCACAGAGGAAGAGCGAGCCTATGACGGTCTTGGACACCTTGACATATTGGCCGGCGATCACGCTGCTGCACGTGAAGTCGTACACATTACCGTTTTCTCCGGGGCCCGCGAACTCGGCGCAGAGCACCAGGTTGTTCTGAGGCCCAGCGTGGATCTGGATACTGTTGAATGCATCGCCTGGAATATGCCAGACATACATGTATAAATGCGTACACTGAAGTTAGAAAATAAATCACAACTTGTCTAAGTAGTCCGATGTCCTGGTGTGTCAACTTATGATTAGCTACATTATATCATACGTTCGACTTCGCACACAGTCAGTTCTTTGTCAAACGCCAGATGAGACGAAACTAGCTGATGGCTGGTACACATAACTCCATTTGCCGCATAGGGTAGAGTAACGAGGCAATGTTCACATACATGTATGTGTTACATGTATACACACAATGTATAGTCTATCACATTTACCAAGCAATTATCTTTGAAGCAAAGGATGATCAGCTGTAGAACGGGTCCTTAAAATAACCACTTAGCATGTTTTGCCTTTGCCTTTTGACATTTATGTATGTGGTATTGTGTCCGCATACATGTAATTGGCGCGCCATCGCAATATACCCACTTTTCCCAAATGTCGAAAAGGGGGAGATAGTCCATGACCGGGGGTCATTTTGCGTATCCATACACCTTAAGGAAAGCACACACCACGTTTCAAGTCCTTACCTATCACGGTTACAAAGTTGTACTTCTTACAAGAAACTTGATGGGCGGACGTAAGGACAATTTAGGTTCAAAAGAGGAGATAATCCATGCCCCAAGGGTCGAATTTAAGATTGAAATTCATTTCCAGTATCTACCTTTCATTATAAAGAAAATATATACCACGTATTAAACTCCATCTATTACAGTTTAGAAACTATACAACTTATCAGTCAAATTTGCAAAGGGAAACCCGTGACAAAAACAATATACCCATTTTGTTACAAAACAGTGGTTATAAACTAGAGCACAGTCGACGGCGACAGTAGAAAAGGGGGAGATAATCAATGACAGTCGGTCGAATGAAAAATAAAATGTCACTGTGCGCAGCTATACACCATAAGGAAGGCACACACCAAGTTTCAAGTCCCTGCCTATTACCGTTAAACAGTTTTACTTCTTACAAGAAACATGACGGACAATATAGGTCCAACAGCGGCGATACATGTAATCCATGTCCCAGGCGTCGGATATAAAATGGAAATTTTCATTTCCAGTATCTACCTTCCGTTATAAAGAAAATGTATACCAAGTAAATGATACAATTTATAAGGTAAATTTGCGAATGGACAGTAATAAAACAGTATACCCATTTGTATACAAAACAATGTAGGTATAACAAGACATGTTGTAGATAGTATGAACCAGACAGTTACTGTCAATGCCGTCGAAAGTTGACGATATTTTCAAAGTTTATAGCCCCAATTCCTAAATTAACGCCGCATTTGTTCTGAACATTTCATGTCATTTACAGTAAATATAGTAAATTGTGTAACTACATTGTATTTTCATGAGATATACTACATCTTCTTAGGTACAATATAGGAATGAATGACCTTTTTGTGGAATTTATCGGGGTATAAACTTGGAAAAGTCGCGGGAATACTGGACGAAGGCCGGAAGGCCTCGTCCAGTATTCCCGCGACTTTTTCAAGTTTATATCCCCGATAAATTCCACAAAAAGGCAATTCATTCCCTATAATTCCATCATTTGAAATAAATTCATCAAGAAAATGTGTTTATTTTCCGTTTTCTTAAGAATTATTTTAACTGCGCCTGACGGTTACGGAAAGTAGTTTGGCATGGGAGTTTACTGGGATATAAATTTTGGACAGAGACTTGCTACGGACCAATCAAATGTTAGGGAATTGTGTAAATATTTTTGTGCTGGAATTATCATGACATAAATCGGAAATTGATTGCTCATATTTGTATTACTCCCTGAAAATTAAATGTCCGGATGTGGACAAACGTTTGCTATGGCACGAGTGAACTGTTTGAACCCCAAGGTCGTATGCCGAGTGTTCAAACAGTTCCCGAGTGCCACGGTAAATGTTTACCCACGGCTGAACATGGTCGAACGTTATTGTTACATTTCCGTCGAAAATATCGTGCAATTTGTACGGGGCGCCAAGTGGGACATGGCTCAATTTTGTGCCACAAAATTCATTTTTGTGCCACAAAATTCAATACTGTGTAACAAAATTGACTTTTGTGCCACAAAACTCAATTCTGTGTCTCAAAATTCAATTCTGTGTCACAAAATTCACTTTTGTGCTACAAAACTCAATTCTGTGTCACAAAATTCACTTTTGTGCCACAAAATTCAATTATGTGTAACAAAATTCAATTCTGTGTCACAACATTCACTTTTGTGCCACAAAACTCAATTCTGTGTCACAAAATTCACTTTTGTGCCACAAAATTCAATTCTGTGTCACAAAATTCAATTCTGTCAATTCTGTGTAACAAAATTCAATTCTGTGTCACAAAATTCAATTCTGCACACGCATGTAAGAAGGACTACCATTGGTCAGAAACTGCACTGGAGAAATGGGTCACGGTCGCCGATCTACACATTCAATGTCGATGATTCATTTCTCATTCTGCCGATGATTCATTTCTCATTCTGCCATTTTGCTTCAACTATCTCCAAACAGTCAAACGTTGACAAACCCATTCGTATTTAAACTCATTTGCGTTATAATTGTACACATAATTCATGTACATGTAGATCTCCCGCGAGTACATACCTCATTTATTGTGTATCGCAAGGTACATCTGCCCCAGTTAAATTAATAATACACGCGCTGTGACCTGTGTTCTGACTGCTGTCTGTGTTTATAAACAGAATGTGTGTATTGGGCCATTTGAGGAAACCATTTGTATTATTTGTGTAGATACCATGGATACCAAGATGGTGTATACTGTAAATAATGCATGTAGAC
The DNA here is from genome assembly GCA_029237695.1 of Conchocele bisecta. NCBI lineage: Eukaryota > Metazoa > Mollusca > Bivalvia > Lucinida > Thyasiridae > Conchocele > Conchocele bisecta. The sequence continues at coordinate 26,192,720 of CM055274.1, forward strand.
ACATAGTTGCGAACACGTAACTTCGCAACTAGTAGACACAGATCCAATACCATTTGTTTCACAAGGTTAGATCTACTGTTAGAATACGACGTCATCTAATGTCATTTTCGAGCATAAAACGTTACCTGATAAATAGAATACCAGAATAGTGTATTTTAATATCAAATTTATCAGGCTCGGCTAGGAAACGGTAGGAATTCCTCGGCAAGCCTCGGAATTCTTACGCGTTTCCTAGCCTTGCCTGATAAACTTGATATCAAAATACACTAGCCTGGTATTCTCTATATATGGGCATGCTCTCAGGTCTAGCTATGTCCCGGCTACTTTATGTTTGACCCTGTTTACATAATTGAGGGAAAATTCTGAATATTTTTCTTATTTCTCCTTCAAAGTATATATGCTTATATGGTGTAACCACTCATTTGTAATCATAATATAACCAAAATAACTGTCCATAACGAAGTATAATATTGATATATTGGGTTATATTTTCGCATTGAATCTAGTAAAATGGACTAAGACCGATCTCAACCAATCAACGTAGAGATGACATAGACTATCCTACGCAAACTAATTTTTGTGGACAAAAATGAATTCTGTCCCACAAAACTGAATTTTCTTCACAAAACTCAATTCTGTCTTACAAAATTGAATCCATTATAACAAAAATGAATTTTGTATACGAAACGTATGCATAATTGAATTTTGTGACACAGAATTGACAGAATTGAATTTTGTGACACAGAATTGAATTTTGTGATTTTTAGTGTTACAAAACTCAATTTTGTCTGGACGAAATTGGTTTTGTACACATAATTAACCTGTCCTGTATGGCGCCCCGTAATTTGAGCATTTATGCAGTACTTTCGGTACTTTGAAAATCTGCTCCATTCAAACAGTTGATTTGCTTATTAATGTGTTCCGTTAAGGCCATTGTAATATCGCTATCGGGTCGATACTACGATAGTACGATAGTACGATATTACGATACTACGATGACGATAGTACGATACTACGATGACGATAATACGATAGCACGATGACGATAGTACGATACCACGATGACGATAACGCGATACCACGATAGTACGATGACGATGCTACGATATTGTGTCGTACTATCGTCATCGTAGTATCGTACTATCGTCATCGCATTGTTTGTCTGCGAAAATGGCGGTACGCCTTAATCAAGGTGGGGATCATGTGTTTTCAAAACAGCATGACGTCATGTTTTGTAGATGTGTTTACAGTAGATTCTTTGTGAAATTTATAAGCTATTGTAAAGAACATTCAGAGCACACATAAAACACATATGCCATCGTATTTGGTGCGCAACATATCATCAAAATCCGTCCGTTTGTTAGGAAGATTTTAATGAAAATCGACTGTAAAAATGACGTCACAGATTACGTCACGTCGGAAAATCGAGTTCGGAAACCACGTGATCACACACCTTGTTACTAGCGCAAACAAAAATTTCGGCGGAAACGGCGCAAACAAGATTAATTTTTCAAATATCTATCTTAAATACCTAATGATGATTATATGTATCAAAATACCGGCGAATTACCACGTCATCCATTGTTTTGATGCGAATGCGCATGTCCATCCGGAAGGCGATACTACGATGACGATAGTACGATATTACGATAACGATAGTACGATACTACGATGACGATATTAACATAACACGATGACTATAGTACGATACTACGATAAACAGTGTTCCGTTAAGGCCATCGTAATATCGCTATCGGGTCGATACTACGAGATCACGACAGTACGAAGACGATAGTACGATACTACGATGACGATAGTACGATACAATATCGTAGTATGGTCATCTTACTATCGTGATATCGCGTTATCGTCATCGTGGTATCGTACTATCACCATCGTGGCATCGTAGTATCGTCATCGTAGTATCGTACTATCGTCATCGTAGCATCGTAGTATCGTACTATCGTACTATCGTACTATCGTCATCGAAGCATCGTACTATCGTCATCAGAGCATCGTAGTATCGTAGTATCGTAGTATCGTAGTATCGTAGTATCTTACTATCGTAGTATCGACCCGATATCGATATTACGATGGCCTTAGCGGAACATCGTAGCTTATGCATATTCCGGGGCCGCAGTACACGTGCCGTGATGCAGCCGCATCAATTTCAAAATTTCAGTGCGACCGTTGTGAACTGGTCTGGTGACGTAATGGCGAATACTAGTAACGTCACGAGACACATGCATTACGTAGGTGATGGCTTGGCCCCGGAATGAGCATTGTCTACAGGCATGGTCGAACAGCACGCGCTGTACCTTTGAACACGGCTGTGAACACAGGCGATTCTAGCGCGTCTTGGATGGTCAATTATTGTTTGTATATACATAAAACACCTTTCTAAACAATGAACAAAACAATTCAAAAGTGCCCGGGTGTAAATATAATAATACTTAGAAAGGTACAAAACTCCCATTCACCACCATTGTAACGAAAACTCACACAATGTAGACAATTGGAACTCGCCTATAAAACGCATTCAGCGTGTCGTAGCTGCTGTTTGGGGTGAATTTTCGACATAAAGTTCACATTTACCAATACATTAACATAAATCTCAAAGATTTCGGGTGTAAACTGTACTAAAAACGCGTCTTACTAACCTAAATCCGCTTGTTAAGATCATACACCTTCGTTTCCTGATTAAAAATGAATGTTAGCCTTTGAAAATATCGAATCACGTAACACGCACTGATTTGGTTGGCTAATGGAAATGACGTCAGTCTCCAGTAACCAACCAAACCACTGCGTGCACGTGATTGAAACATTTTCAAAGATGGCGGCTAATAGTCATTGAGAATGCGGAAGTGAACGTGTATGATTTTAAAAAGCGAATTTAGGTTAGTGAGACGCGTTTTTAGTACAGTTTACACTCAAATTCTTTGAGATTTATGTTAATGTATTAGCAACTGTAAAATCTATCCCGAAAACCCACCCCAAGCAGCGGTTTCGACACTCTGTAATGCTTTGTATAGGCGAGTTCCAATTGTCTACTACGTGTGGCTTTTCGTTACAATGGTGGCGAATGGGAGTTTTGTACCTTTCTAAGTATTATTATATTTACACCCGGGAACTTTTGAATTGTTTTGTACATTGTTTAGAAAGGTGTTTTATGTATATACAAACAATAATTGACCATCCAAGACACGCTAGAATCGCCTGTGGCTGTGAACGGTGTCAAACAATGGCAGTCAAGTTAGACAATCCCGAACGTATCAGGAGAACGAATATTTGTCTATGAACTTTTGCTAATTTTAAATGGGTTTCGTTTATACACTACCGCCTGCGCTAATCTGAATTATGTTTGAAGTCAGGCAGCTTGATTGGCTGAGCATGAGCTGTGCTACAGCTCAGGCTCAGCCAATCAAGCTGCTTGATTACGAGTTGGCCAATATATGTTCAGACACGTTGACATCGTGGCAACTTTAGCGCAGGCGGCTGTGTACAAATGAGTACGTGTACGTACCCCGTTTTTCTCCCCTGATCATGATGCGGACCGTCTCTATCATGTACGTCTGTCCGAGATCCACCTGCCACCACGCCAGGCCCGTAGAACCTGGACAAATAATTGGGTAGGTAGGTAGGCGAAACTTTTTTTTTTCTCGAACTTTTTTTCCATTCACGACACACTTTTTGTACTGGATATGTTAACCTTACTACGCTGAATTAAATGTTGTCGTCTGCTGGAAATGTTTTATTTTCAATATTTCTCCACAAAAACTTGGTTTTGACAGCACATGAGAATCGTCTCCAGTGGAGACGATTCTCATGTGCTGTCAAAACCAGTTTTTTGTTAAGAATTAAAGCAAAAATGAAAAACAGAAGACTGCAATTTCCGTCAACAGCGTAGGAAGGGTTAACCAACTATGGGTGAAAATATACTGTTTTTATCAAAAAAAAAAAAATTACCGATATGACGAAAAAAAGTGTAGGGTCGGCGGGACAAAATAGGGTCGGTCTGGTTAGTGGAAACAAACAATGTTTTGTTTACGCCTTACCATATGTGGTTGTGAATGGAGAAATAGAGCTTATGGGATTTGTGACTGGTGTAGCTCATTATCAAATAACACACTAATGTAGACTGATAAGGATCTACACTGTATATTGTTTGTTAGATTCATGACGGCTGATTCAATGATGGAAATGCGAACAGTGCAGATCATGATCAGACTGTGAGAATGCATATTCTAATTTGAATCTACACTGGTCGCAAAACTGATCTCACAACACATACGCTCAGTTTCTCCTGTCACAGCCCCATGGAGAGGATGCCATCCTAATGTCTTTTGATATCAAGTTAATCAGGCAAGGATAGGAAAAGCGCAGGAATTCCGAGGCTCGCCGAGAAAGTCCTACCATTACCGAACCGAGCCTGTTCAACTTAATATCAGCAGTCATTATAGCTCAGGAGTAATCCGCTCCGAAACACCCAGACCTGGAAAAAAAATGCAGAAAGCTGATTTTGGCAAAAGTTATCATCAGAAAAATGTGAGCTCGCTGAGAAATCCAAGATGGCCGCCAAAAAATTACAAATCACATTATATTGATGTATGTTCATAAAACAATGCATACTTTACCTCTAATATCTGGTTTTGGATGTAAGGAAGTAGTTTGCTGACTTCATTGTTCAAATGCGTCAAGGTCAGCTAATAAGATGAAGGTCAATGTCAAATGTCGGATATCGCATGAACCTGTTACTTTTCGCTGCTGAACATTTCAATTAAAGTCCGTTTTGGAAAATGAATGCTGTATTTACATATACAGATCCATTGTTATACATATGTATGCGACCTATAATGGTAATAAACTAGTTATGTACCATATATCGAGGCACAACAATAACCCTGCTCATTGATGGTGTGGCACTCTCCAGCGAAGATGTGATGCAATAACAACAATAGTAGGACCACTACCAAAACAGTGTTTGTGAGGATATTGAAGCTTTGTTTTGTTATTGTCGTCTCCCTTATTGCTGTCATACCTTATATTTATTGCAATATATGCATAGGTATCTCCGCTGATAACTAAATTTACCATTTTCATTCCTCTTTTACTTCATAGCCGACGAACTTCACCCAACTATTATTACAGTTACTCGGCGATCGGATCAAGAACAGACGTCGTCGTATCGCATCGCACACAGCGTAACATCAGAGATTTGTGCAGCAGCTTAGCATTTGCAGACAACTACCGAGAGGTACTACACCTTTATGACGCGTTGCTGCCTACCGGAGCAAGGCAGTATGAATGGGTTGACTCGCTGGTAAAAGTTGTATTTGACAGCGCAGATATTGATACCCACACCTTGACCGGACATGGAACATGTGCTAGGTGACATTGCTGGTGTCACTCCAGCTGGACAGACTGGGGAAGAACTGCTTCCTTGTTCAACACAACTTCGATCATCTGATATCGTTGGCCGATTCGTGGAGATCCTTATCATATACTTTGGAAAACCACATGTACCTGCTCTCAAAAAAATGTATTCGTCGGACCACTTCAGCCCGTCAAAGATGATAGCCCATCACTACAGCTGGCTAAGTCTTTGGACGATATATGGCTAACCAGCTTCACTGTATCTGAACATGAACATTTTCCGATGTGGAGTGGATTCAACCAAACTGCTATGAGCCAGGGGCACTTTGAGGTGAGCAGAATTGATATTCTGCTATTCATCAACTAAACCACCCATACACGCTCTAGTCTGCCCTTTCGTAAGCACAGGATTCATGTGTGAGTACAAGTTGGGTATCGCTCATGTTACATTCGACAAACAACTGTACAAGAAAGCATCCGAAATCATACAGGCATCCCCAGAACTGAACCGGCTGGTAGTGAGATTATGTGGATTTCCTCTGTTGATATAATACTTTGGCGCAATCTGACATGTCAATGCCGAAAGCGGTTTGTCTCATCTATGCGAAACTATATAAGCCCCAAACACAGTCAAGCAGATGATGTCAGGGCATGCTTATGCCCTGGCGCTCCAGGCACACATGCTGAGCCGCTCATCTCTTGTTGGGAAAATGCTTTATATTGGAGCCAAGCGCAGTTCAAATGGAGTTGGTTGTAACACAACTCACAGACGTTCTTGATGGTCTAGAACGTGACCTGGTCGCAAAATCAAGGACCGGAAAATTGTGGATTGTCAAGGATGGTCCACTTTCTGCCAAGGACTGTTCCTGTCACTTTCTAAAACGTTATGTGGTATCCATTCGCAAACAAGTGACCAGCACAATGACTTGCGAGTCTCCACAACAACGAGTGATGGACAACACTATGCGATATTTCGGAATTGGTCTGGTGACCACTCGCCTTTCTGGTACACATGCCATCATCGTGACAGTCTGGTCTCTGTCTCAACTGGACTAGTTGCACCCAAATCTGTTAATGCAGATTGTGCTTTCATGCTGCGGAACGCCATACAGGTGAGAATTATGCTGACGCTAAATTAAAAATAAATGTCCGAGCGGTTTCAATGGCTAACGCGAACAATGGTATGACAGTCCGTAATCATAAAGTTGAGATAGATCCCAACCTGCTGTTCATGCGTGTCACGTGTTCATGCGTGTCACATGTGTCATGAAGAAACCATCATTCATGGAAGATCACCTTCGGCATGAGTTCAGTAAGGAGCCACCGGCATTATGCAGAAGAACAATAAAAGTGATCTGGCTAATCGGCTGAAAGCCCCTGTTACCCCCACAACAAGTGATGGACTAGAGTACCCATACTACATTGTTGACTGCGGCTATTTATTGCAGAGTGTGTCATGGTCATCATATCTGGATACTTGTACCTATGGCGATGTCCACGACACCTTGTATCCAATGTGTTAAATATTTATGACTAGTGTACAGTTTGTTTTGATGGTTATGCACCATGTCAACTAACGTTGCAAAACGGAATAGGCGCAGTCTCCGTCAAACCATATCTACATACATAAATGTTGATCTTCACCGACCAATCTCTACAAATCAACACTGGTTCTTGGCCAATCGCACTAACAAATGACGGCTGAAAGAAAACGTCAAACAGAAGCTCACCGTCGAAGGTGTAATGTATTCCGCAGGTACTGGTAGGCACCGACACTGACTTGCTTGTCATGCTGGTTGATAGTCACCTCCACAAACGTCTACACGCGTTACTCAATGAATGCTGTTTATAAAGTCATTCAACAAGCGATGCAACCCAACGCTCGTACAAACGTTCTTCTCGGTCATGCCATCACAGGGTGTGATACGGTCTCTGCCCCCTTCGGCGTTGGGGAGAAGGCACTTACTGTTGTCAGTAAAACTGACAGTACTGTATTTAACAATTCGTTCCCACGAATAAACAGTTCGTTCCCTGAATTTAAATTCGTTCCCACGGGAACGAATTGTTAATTGGTGGGAACGAATTGTTATATCGTGGGAACGAATTGTTAATTCGAGGGAACCAATTGCTAAATTGAGGGAATTAATTGTTATTTCGTGGGAACTGATTAATAAAAAAAAATCCATGTCCCCTGCGGGGCTCCGTAGGAATGGCATAAAAGTTAAAATTCACATAATTATGTGCAGAAACCAGAATAAAATCAGATAGACATGAATACCAAAACCAACCGCCACTAAATTGCTAATACTGTAAACTTGGAAACGTATAGCCATCTTCGTTTCCATGGAATGTTTTCTTCTCTGATTTTCTTCTGGGGCCGGTTTCACTAAACTTCCTACGACTAAAATGTTCGTAAGTGCAAAATTATGTCTGTAAATTTCACATTAACATTGTTGTCTTGTAAATAATTGTTTGATTTACATTTATTGAGCATAGGCTGCATATGCAGCCTATGTTCAATAAATGTAAATCCATCATTCAAATTTGCAGACGATTCTAAATTTGCGCTTACGAACATTTTAGTCGTAAGAAGTTTAGTGAAACGGCCCCCTGACACAAATATGGACATTGTAACTAGTATACATTAATTACATGTACTACCCTCTATTCCCATATATGGTTCAACCTGAGGCATATTACAAATAAGATAGGTTATCCCATATTACCCGTTGCAGCGCAGCCTCCTTGGTTGATTTTGGGCGACAACTGACCATCCACAGCGCGGGATGCCGCGCTCGTCCTTAATTGCGAACTCTGATCTGCGGCTTTATTTAGTGCCACATTCGCCGCTGATCCTGAAATGATAACACCAGTTTCAACGTTTATTGATAAGAACGAAAGCCTCAATTAAGAAGCGTGGCATGTACGGAAGCAAACGGCATCATACAGCGGTATACATTTTATTATAGGAATGAATGGCCTTTTTGTGGAATTTATCGCGGAAGGCCTCGTCCAGTATTCCCGCGACTTTTCCAAGTTTATATTCCCGATAAATTCAACAAAAAGACCATTAATTCCTTATAATTGCAGCATTTTAAATAAATTCATCAATAAAATGTGTTTATTTTCCGTTTTATTAAGAATTATTTTAACTGCTCCTCACGGTTACGGAAAGTAGTTCGGCGTGGGAGTTTACTGGGATATAAATTTTGGACACAGACTTGCTACGGGCCAATCAAATGTTAGGGAATTGTGTAAATATTTTTGTGCTGGAATTATTAGTTCATAAGGAATTATAAGGAATGAATGGCCTTTTTGTTGACATTATATTTGTGTAAATATTGTTGTACTGGAATTATATACCAAAACACATGCTGAAAAAGAGAACAAGAGAACAAAGGAGACACGCGAAACCACGTAAAGAATAATTTAACGCGATTCATCATGATAAACACAGATGTAACACGCACACGGCGGTGGTCGAGGAGCCTTCAACGAGGCACAAATATGAACTAATCCACTCCTAGAAAAAGTATAGCTACGAGTCGTGGTACGAGTTTCTGCAAACAAAATAACTGATTCCCTGATTTGTGATCATCGCATGATGTTTCTTTTCTCCAAAGAGATGTAAGACAAATTCATTATCAAAGTGGTCTGAAAAGTTCATGTGATATGGTACTATATATGTGGACATTCAATTTCAGACCCATGCAAAGGAATATAACACTATAACAGTACCTTCAACTTATGCATGAGCGAAAATGAATTGGCTGCGCAGAGTCCAATTATGGATGAAAATCTACATCCACCATGAGGTTTCCTAATACAGTGAAACCTGTCTAAACCTGACACCCTGGGATGTCCCCAGGGTGTCCGGTTTATAGAGGTTTCATTGAAAATCATTCATTCATACAACCATTCTAGGACATACTTATATATTTTGCAATCCTGAACATGCATTATTATTTGAGATTGGTTACCAAGAAGCCTCTAAAAATGAGATCACATATACATGTCGTATATCGGTGTTCGGTTTAGAGAGGTTTCATTGTAGTGTACTTGTATACATACATGATGCTTACATCAATCTCTTAGAGGTACATGGCCACTCAGTAGGCACACACTGTTCTTTATAGGAATTAAATAAGTGTATAACTGTCTCACTATTCCACCAGTTCTAAAAATTACGAGCGCCCGCTATACAGATATAATCATTTAGCAATATTTATTTTACTGATAGTGACTCGAGGTGTTATCAGGCTAATTTCATTGCAAATGAGGCATGGTATTTTTTAATTATTTATACTAATAAAATGCGTCACCTGAATAAATAGTAATATCCGTTAACATTTTAAGGAAACAAGGTTGTCGCCCCTGATATCAGTGTGGAAGTTTACGTCTGATATAAAATGTTTAATACTGCCAATACATACGTGGGGTAATGGTTGGTGAATGAATGTTTATTTTGCCATAACATGTCATATCTACAGAATATACAAAACTATCTGTTTCTCTATATTATAACCTACTGAGTGGGCATGCACCTTTAAAACCTTAACACGAATTTTACGAAATAATTAACCGATTATAGGTCGGATACAATTACAGCTCATTTAGCATGTTTAGTATGAACATTTGAAGAAGTTGTTTTCGTTCCCTTCCCTATTCTTTTTCGAAACTGTCGTGTGTTACCACACATAATGAACCATCACGACGACGGACGGCTATAACGATTCACATGAGGGTAACAATATGTACATTTATGGGTAAATAAACACCCAGATTCTTTTTCATTTTTTAATAAAAAGCCTATGAGTTAATGAACATTTCAACGTAATTGGAAATTTGAAATTTCCAGCTGCATGGCGTCGCGACATAATAAGTTCGTTTGCAATGATACAGTGGAACCTCTCTAAACCGAACACAAATAACACACCTGTGATTTTATTTTTGATATATGTCGCAAACAACTACTAAACTAATTGCATAACATAATCATACTATCAGCCGCTAGTTAAACACTATTTGTACATATATCCCGTTAAACATATGGCGTGCCAATGAAATGATTACAAATCGTCTATATGTGCAATTCTACCATACAGTGGGGTCAGAATGTAAGTGCACACAGGAACGAACACGACAGGTTGGTTCCAACCTGTCGTGTTCGTTCGTGTGTGCACTTACACGCTGACACCACTGTAAATAGTGTACATACTACAGTGCTCCAGATACATGTAAGCTTAGATACCCAATTAAAATTGCCAAAAACCCAATTGAAATTAGAAGCAGCGAGTATCAAAAAGCAATACAAAATTTGTGGTACCTATACATTTACCATGCTGCAGAAAACAATAAACAGACGACAAATATAGCATATTTTTCTTATTTTCCATGAACACACATCTTGGTATTTCATTATAATTGTCTCCAAGGAGACAATTATAATGAAATGCCAAGACACGTTTTCATTTCTAAGCAAACTATTAAAAAATTGTGACAATACTCAAATACTAATTCTTTATCTGTAGTACTGTACTGTTTGAAAGAAAACATGCTTACATGTAAGACACACTCGTGTTCATGTAATGTACATGTAATATATGCGAGACTATTGCTCAAGGGGACAATTGTTCAATATTTGATTTCATTCTGACAAATATCAGCGACACGATCAGCTAAAGTTGATTAGATCCAAGTTATTGTCACTTCAAAACTGCCTAGAATGTCACTTGCACGAACTTGAATCTGTCACAAAATACGCTTAGACTATTGGTATCCTACCATTCATGGACCCCTAAGGGACACCCAATTATAATCATAATTTACACAAATTGAGACAGTGTGCTGCTAGTTTAATAACTATAATCATATAATATTGAATCAAAATAAATACATGTATATTAATGTTTAAATAATAATTGAGACATGCCATGTGATTTTGTACCTAAGATATCTCATGAAAAATATTTACAAAATTTACGCTATATTTCGTAAATTACAGTTTCTGTGAATATATTTCATGAAAACTCTCAATGTTCTTCAGTGCAAATTCACATGGCGTGTCTCATATGTATGCCATAAGTACAACACCGTGCATTGACGCTATACAGAACATATTTTCTATAGCATTTACATGATTATTACACTTTGTTAGTCTAGAAGGTGTATGGTCACGTGGTTAAAACAGCAACAACAAATAATGCAACTTTCAGAAGCCCTCAGATTCAACGTACTTATTATTTTATTGTGTTCTTATTATGTAAACGGATTTTAATGAAATATGGCGCATCAAACGCGTCATGTCAAACTGCATTTGGTGGACTCGGTACTTTGGCTAAAATTTCTGTCGTTTTTGAGAATAATTGATTTCCGTGTCAGTAGACACGGACATCGATTCTTCGCAACAGCGACATAACTATGTGCCGTACTCCCGGGACCCCCAAATGCAGCTCATGACGTCATATTTCATCATAACCCGATTTCTATTAAGGAAAATATCAAATAATACTTACTTTAGAGTGGGTGCGCTTTCAACCCTATCAGCCAATGTTATTGTTTTTGTAACCACGTGATCATGCACCTTGGTCTCGTATATTATGATGTTTTATGCATTGAAGTTATTACACTGCGAACGCCACATTTATGCAATACTAACGTTAAATATTATATCATTATCGATGTGCAAGTTGAACACTAACCCCGTTGAGTAGAAGACATCATACACACGTGACTATTTAGATCCAAATTCACCTGCACACATGTATTGATAAATATATAAGCATCCAGTGGAGCAATTCACAAGCCATCGCGAACTTATTTTAATGGCAAATGTGGAATCTAATTCCGCATTTGGTATGAGCATTTAGATATGTTTCACCGTCATTTACAGAAAGTATCACAGTTTCTGTAAATATATTTTATGAAATATCTCACATGTTCTTAGGTAAACAATCATATGGCTTAAGTTTTAGATAATAGTAGGTAGAATCGGGTCAACACAATGCATGCACGTGCGGTCTATTAGCTTCCCTATAAAGTTCGCCAATATTTGGCGATGCGTCCAAATATGTTTCCCCTGGAATAACGCATTTGTTGTACATACATCTGTACATTCCGGTCAAACACATTTATTTAAGTTTCTGCCATTAATGGAATGATAATTACAATGTACCTGCAACCGTAAAAAATAACTTACCAACGGCTGTAACTGCTTGACGTTTTTGTCTGGAAATAAGTGCATCACCATCTTCGTTTGTATTCACTTGCATACTATATCCATCAGCAGAATCCGTGCAACTCACGGAAATCATATGAAAACAGATAAGCGTCAAATATGTAAAGCCGAACATGCTACGTCTGTGATCCATATTTTTGAATGAATGAAATTTAATAGGATGATCCGCGAAGACACTGCGTTAAGACGTATGCTACGCCCACACCAATTGAACAGTGACTATCATTGGGTATTACGTTCGTGTACGCACATGCAAGCGGTCAGTGATGGCTGCTTACGCCAAGGGTGATTGGCTATTTCATACAAGTTATGGGAAAGACACCTTAACTCCAGTAAATCACGGATATGTCAAACGCTTTATCACATACATGAACCATTTAAAATTACTACAATTGCCGTCATAAAATACGTTTGACAATAGGCGCATCTTCAATACGAACTCTTCATGTATTCCAATGTTAAAAAACAAGGGTACACGTTAAAGACAATACAACCAGAAACCTACATGTATGTTCGTCACTTATATATGTCTATGCTGTTGGGAAATAATTAAACTACATGTGTGGCGTACGATATATAGACATGGTATACACCACAGGTTATTGAAGAACGGTTTATAGTTCGGTGTTTTATGGGTTATTACGGTATATCTGGTTTGCGTGCATTGTTATCAACATACAATTTACGTCACCTCCCGCGAATTAGTATACGTACAAGCACGGTAATATTGTGGGTACTTCGACAGCATAAAAGGGTCCGAAAGTTCGGAACGGTAAATTTGTAGAAAATTGACGATTTCTGTCTTGTTTAATGATTTGAGCTTGAGCAGTTGCACAACAACTATATAAATTACCCAGAAACAACGAAATCCACCCAAATCTAATCAAATTTCACCAAATTGCCCATAATACACCAATATACTGACCATATGTTCAAACACCTGTAGTATACACGTCTGTATCTTATTCAGGGCCAGAGCATGGAAAACTAATCCTGACATCACTTTCTCAGGCATTTATAAAACGATGAAAGAGTCTAACGTCCCTGCAACTAATCATGTCATAAAGAGACGAGACATCTGTTTCACAAGTCATACAAACCGCCAATGTGATGGAAATAATATGAACGCACAGTGAAACCTCTCTAATCCGGACACCCTGGGACGTCCGCAGGGTGTCAGGTTTAGAGATGTTCCACTGTAGCTCAGGTATATGACCATTCTGGGACATACTTATGTCTTTTTCAATCATTAACGTGGATTATTATCCGTGATGCGTTACCAAGAAACCTCTGAAAATGAGATCACACATATGTTCTTGGTGTCCGGTTTAGAGAGGTTCCACTGTATTGGTTCATGCCTATGACCTCAGGTAGGAATGTCCAATGCTCTACCACTGATCTATCAAGCCATTCCTCAGTCAGAGTTCGAGCCCTTCGTGTGTACATGTACGTGTGACTCTTTTTATTACATAAACTATACTTTCACAGTGCAATACATGTACAGTGGGGTCAGCGTGTACATGTAAGTGCACACACGAACGAACACGACAGGTTGGTTCCAACCTGTCGTGTTTGTTCGTGTTTGTTCTTACACGCTGACCCCATTGTAACATGTAAACTACGGAAAATGCAATGTACACATAAGTAATAAAAACATGTTCAGGACTCTACGAACTTTAAACAGACCAATTGTCCTGTGTGTCTGGGGCCCGTTTCGCTTAACTTCGTACGACTAAAATGTTCGTAAATACAAATTTAGGATCATCTAGAAATTCCAATTGATGGATTTACATTTATTGAGCATAGGCTGCATTTTCAGCCTATGTTCAATAAACGTAAATCCAATAATTGTTTACAAGAAAACATTATTAATGTGAAATTTACAGACTATCATAAGTTTGCACTCACGAACATTTTAGTCGTACGAAGCTTAGTAAAACGACCCCCTGATGCAGAGAAATTCCATTGTCTTTACAGGTAATAGGTTACTATCATGCTGTACAGTCGAACCTGTGCTAAAGACCACCTCCGAATAGCAATCACCTGGCTGTAAAGGCCACACTTTTGTTGCCCCAATGGCACAATTACTATATAAATGAACCGAATAAAGACCACCTGTGAACAAATGCCAGAGTTTTCACTTCCCATAGCTGGCCTTTATTCACAGGTTTGACTGTATGTATATAACGACATCTGACAACATGTGGACGACGTGTACAGGTGTTATTTATGTCATCTCTACCAACTGATCAGGATATACTGTATTCGTGAAGATCAGCAGCAATGCTATTCATAAATTAATCATCCCGGTGTGGTCAGTTACTGGGAGCCGTTTCACTAAACTTCGTACGACTAAAATGTTCGTAAGTGCAAAATTATGATTGTCTGTAAATCATCAATTGACATTTTCAATTGAATCCTAAATTTGCACTTACTAACATTTTAGTCGTACGAACTGCAGTGAAATGGCCCCCTGGTTCCATTCACGTGGGTACGTTCCATGCAAACAAGGGGAGAGAATAAATTAATCTATATATGGCATTGGCTGGATACATTGGGCTTATGGGATTTACAAACAGTGTAGATCCAGATCAGCCTTTGCATCCGGACTGTTTGATCAGGATATATTTGCCATTCCATAAATAAAACACCGTCATGCTTATAACAAGCAATATAGATCGTCATCGGGCTACATTAATTTGATAGTACATGTAGATCAAGAGCTACAGTGGTCACACATCCCATAAACGTCTGCTACATATGGTACTCGAGGTGTTGCCGAGTTGTGTGCTGGTTTAAAGTTGATACAGATTGTATATACAGATCACCAAGCAGATCTATATCAAAATATGTTTTCAATACATAATGTTACCAACAACTTTAACATTTAACCATTTCAGCCCTAAATAACTGGAATGTATTATATATAATATGTTAATTTTCGGTCAATTCCATTCAACACAAAATACTTTTCAAATAATCTATTTATAAATTGTTTTTGTTTTTTTTAACAAATATGAAAATTACTTGCAAAGAGTGCAGATCCTGATGAGCCGGCTCGTCTGGATCTGCACTGTTTAAAAACACCTATATAAACGGCTGTAGTGTTGAAAGGGTTAATACACGATTTAAACATGTAGATGCACAGTAGGATTGAACTTCACGTTTTACAGAGTGGGGCTGGTTCAGTTGGATCATGGGTAATATGAATGATAACATATAATCAATTACAAGAAAACAGTGTTGATGTGCAATTTAAAGACTATCATAATTTTGCACTTACGAACATTTTAGTCGTAAGAAGTTTAGTGAAACGGCCAATTCTCTGGTATCCAATTTCTCTGAACGGATCTTAGTGAAAATCTCTTCTTCAGTAGCCTATTTCACCAACATTGCAAAGTATACTTTTCTAGCAAAGTATACTTTCAGGGAGAAATCATTTATTTTTCCCGAAATGCATTATTTCATGTAGAACTAACCACTGCATATATTTGATGATTAAAAGTACATGTATGCAGAAAAATGGCTGTGATAATGTAATAAATTCAGTATAATAACAATTAATAAATTTATCCTTAAATTGAAAATTTCTCCCTCATAGTATACTTTGCTAAATAAGTATACTTTGCAATTTTGATGAAATAGGCTACGGGTATCTAATTATCTTAGTGCAAACCTCTTCTTCAGATCAGGGCACCTTCACATCGCCGTAGTAAACAGCTACGCTAATCAAATTTAAAATTAAAATCAGTGTGTGTTTGTATATCAAAACATTAACCCCATTACTATTTCACTATTATGTGAACACCAACTTGTAAATTGTCCAGGTTTACGTGTTGATAGGAACAGAGATACACATCTAAATCTAACACTTTAAATATTTCAATTAAGAAATAATGTGCAATGACCATCTTCGGGCGATAGTCGTCATTCGTCCTATACATAAACTGACACTCAGCAGGCTGTAAACGTTAATTGGCGCCAGGTTTATAGCATGTGTGGTATGGTCTGGCAAAATGGGGCGTACGGAATGTATAGCCATCCGGCTTATCATTAAATTGTATCGTCTGCTGTTTATTTTTTAATTTCCAGTTTTCTCAAGAAAAACATGGTTTGGCAGCAATTTAGAATCATTTACATTGGAAAGGATTCTAATGTGCTGCCAAACCATGTTTTGTTATTGAGATAAAATAGAAAATATGACACAACAGCAGACGAACAGACGGTTCCCGCCTATTAAGTGTTAATACGGGTATATATATTGTTTGTTAGGACTATGGCAGATATGTATCTGAGTCGAGAATAACCTAACATATCCGGATCATACTGCACACACGCAGAATCTAGATCTACACGTTATACAATAAGGCAATATATTTTGTAAAACTTCTTAAAGGTACATGCCCACTCAGTAGGCACGAACTGTTCTTTATAGGAATTAAATAAGTGTATGTATACATGTAATTGTGACATTATTCCACCAGTTCTAAAAATTACAAGTGCCCGCTACATGTATATAGATATAATTATTCAGTAATATTTATTTTACTGATAATCATGACGCGCGGTTGTATCAGGCTATTTTCATATGCAAATTAAGCATGATATTTTTTAAATTCGTCACCTAAAAAAATAATATTTCGACAGATTATAAAGTTTGATCATTGCACACCAAAAAGTAAATACAGATAATAAATAGTAATGTCCGTTAACATTTTAAGGAAACACGGTTATCGCCCCTGATATCAATTTACGTCTGATATAAAATGTATAATAATGCCAATCAATACGTGAAGTAATGGTGAATGAATGTTTATTTAGACAAAAAATGTTATATCTACAGAAACTACAAAACTGCATGTATATGTCTCCATATATTATAACCTACTGAGTGGGCGTGTACCTACAATATTTCAAACAATATACTGTCATGATACATGTACGCATATACGCTAAGTATATGACAACAACAAAAACATGGTGGAGCGCCGTGGCGTAATGGTTAGTGTGTCGGACTACTGATCCAAGGGTTGTGGGTTCGAGCCTGACTAGCGGCGTGCGTTGTGTCCTTGAACAATACACTTTATCCTCACTGCTTCAGTTCACTCAGCTGTAAATGGGTACCGATAATTCGTAGTTGCTCTGTAAATACGAATTACCGGCTTCTCTAAAAATTCTCTGCCTCCGTTCTTTCTCCCATTCTTGGGAGACGGCATGCAAGGTCCTAGAGCCAGTGCCGCCGTTAAATATAAGCTAAAGAAAGAAAAAGAAACAAACAAAAACATATGCATCATATGCATCGAATGCATTTGGTTGTTTGTACATCACATCCATTCATGGTCTAAATGTGGGAGCTAAATTATATATTCTTGCATATTTCGCACAATGATGCTTTACCATTGGAACCACTAGTTTGCACAGATCAATTTATACTTACGATCGTGCTCTTCCATATAACATCCAACTGACGTGATTCCTTCGACCACTCAAATATAGTTGTAAATACGGAAATAAATTAACACTACGTGTTGTCATAATTTACGTTTGATTAGCTTTATCATTTATACAATAACATGTGTGAACTGTAAGACAATGTTTATTTGTGGTTGTCACTGAAGAAATGGGGCGAATTGGTTGTGCAACAAGTGTAGATCATGATCAGCCTTGTACATCGGCACGGTCCAATCAGCATAAGTACAGTGGGGTCAGCGTGTAAGTGCACACACGAACGAACACGACAGGTTGGTTCCAACCTGTCGTGTTCGTTCGTGTGTGCACTTACACGCTGACCCCACTGTATGCTCTGTTAGCCATTCCATTAATGAAACACCTGGAATTTTTCTAACAAGCAACACAGGTCGTTCTCAGGCTACATGAATGTGATATTTGATTTGGATATTCCCTGGTCACAAATCCCATAAGCCTCATTTCTCCAGTCACAACCGCATTTAGCCATGTGAGCTGAACATCGTGATAAAATGTGCTGAGTCACGTGTCTTGGGTCCTACCGCTAAACAAAGTCGGTTCGCTGCATCCAGTCATTTAATATGTAACAGAAGGACCCATTCACTCGCACATTATTTAGCGATAATCATCTCACCTGGGCCCGGTTGCTCAAAACCTCTGTTAGCTTATCAGACGGTTAACTCCTTTGCTGGAGCATTCCTGCAAACTGTAAGTTCACACAGTATATTTACAAACGGATTGTCAGATTAAATTATTTATTTTTTTAGTTTTGTAACTCCAAATATAGATAATGGGGCAACATACTGTAAGCAGTTGTAAATTAAAGCTCATTGAGGGTACCAGAAAAATGTATACGGCGTGGGTGCCTTCAGAATTTCTCCAGATTCAACCTGGTTGATTCATCTATAGTTTTCACGATAATAAAGTATGTGTAATTTGTCCCACGACTGAACACCAACAACCATGGTCACTGAGGACCTACAGTGGGGTCAGCGTGTAAGTGCACACACGAACGAACACGACAGGTTGGTTCCAACCTGTCGTGTTCGTTCGTGTGTGCACTTACACGCTGACCCCACTGTATGGTCACCGTGTTTGTAAGGCGAAATTGAAATGAGTTACGTTTTTTGTCTTGTCAATAACTGCTTCTTAATAACAATTCACCGATTGTTATAATATTTGGCAACAATGTTTGCCTAGGGATGGTGCTATGTTTCGCACGCATCCCACGTCTGAACAACTAAGGTGAAGGTCATTGAGGACCTATGTTCACCTTATTTGGCAAACTAGTTAAAACATGTTTCGTATACACTCAAGGTTTGAACACTCAATGTCAAGGTCACTGAGCCTCAGTGAGGAGATATGTTCATTGTATTATCAAAACTGCCAGCGAGGGGATTGCATTCGTAATAACGGTATCCTTGTTATCTTTAACAACAATGCTAATAGTATATTATAGTATATCCTTAATTAAATATCATGTGGCCCATTAGTTTATTACACC
The DNA here is from genome assembly GCA_029237695.1 of Conchocele bisecta. Taxonomy (NCBI): domain Eukaryota; kingdom Metazoa; phylum Mollusca; class Bivalvia; order Lucinida; family Thyasiridae; genus Conchocele; species Conchocele bisecta. The sequence goes on from CM055274.1 coordinate 26,212,300, forward strand.
ATAAACTATTCTTATTGTAACGGTATGAAATTACGGCATAAATAAACTAATTTATAAAATTGAAAAGCGAAATAAAGCCAAGTACAATCGGGCGATTTATTTTATTGCAACCGCATACATACGTAATAGTAGGTTAGTGCCTTGAATGGGAAAACATATCTGGCAAGGCTTAGGAAACGGGATGGGCGAGGCTCTGCCGAGCCCATCCCGTTTCCGTGCCGCGCCAGATATGTTTCACATTCACGGCACTAACCTACTATTACCTTTATCTCGTCAACACTACAAATAGCTTTAAACTGTAAAAAATAACCCCACCCGCATCCTCAAAATCGGAGAATCGAGCAGTATGACAGCAGCACATATTCATACGCAGTGATTAGGTCATATTGACAAGATATCAACAATTTTTAACAGAACCGTGTTTCACGGCACATACGCACTGTGTTGACGGAATAAATACAGTACGGTGTCGCTCGTAAACTCCGTTTCACCCTTTCACCCCGAAGAAACTGGAATGGATTTTGTATGTTAATTTTGCAACCAATCTAACCATCACAACATGATTTGCAGATTAATCCGTTTATGAAAAGGGGGTGTCTTTTATTTTAAAAATATGAAAATTACTTGCAAAACGTGTACATCCTGATGAGTCGGCCAGTCACGAGCCGCCTCATCTGGATCTACACTTTTTGCCAATGTCACTATACAGGCATGTGGTGTTTAAAGGGGTAATACATAAATTATAGGCCGTTGCGTTTATTGTAGTAATAACAACATTTGGTATGTTTAGTCTGCTTGGACGTCACGTGGGGTTGATGTAATGGACCGTGTTATTAACGCAATACGTTGAATGGGCGTTTCTATAAAGAATTCAAGGACAGTGTAAATATAATGTAATAGACGTACCAGAGACTGTAATAATCAGACCTCCAGTTAAGGTGCGTAATTTGACCAACTTGGGGTGAAATTTTGTTATTTCTTCATACAAAATGGCAAGTTGGGAATCCTTTAGAATCGTCTCATTGAGACGATTCTAAAGCACTTCCAACTTGCCATTTTTGATGGAGAAATAAGAAATTTACCTCCAAATTACGCACCTTAACTGGAGCTCTGATAATATTGTATTTATCGATGGCCACAGTGGCTCCATAGAGACATGTCGCCTCTTCATCCATTCTACGCAGTGTTAAAGATTGGGGCCTTCAACTTATTTAAAGAAATATAATGTTACGGAAATCAAATGTGTACTTACTTACAGCTATATACATGCAACTATTCCACAAGTTTTAAAATCAAAAGTGTATCAACTTAAACACGATTTATGTAGATATCTTATGAAGTATAGTTATTGTACAACAGAAATTGCATGGGACAAATAAATATAGACTTCCTTTGAATAAATATCGAATTTTGTTAATAATTTTAGAAAACGCAATGATCTCCCATGACCTCAAGTTTATTGATTTCCGTCATACAAGTTATGCAAAATAGTACCAATATGTGTACCCGGTAATACAAATGAAAGGCTCTTTGTATGTATTAATGACATCTTTAAATGCTGAACCAAAGTCATATAACCCCTATAATACATCCTGATGTGCGGGACCCCATATTTACTATAGGAATGAATGGCCTTTTTGTGGAATTTATCTTTAACTTGGAAAAGTCGCGGGAATACTGGACGAAGGCCGGAAGGCCTCGTCCAGTATTCCCGCGACTTTTCCAAGTTTATATCCCCGATAAATTCCACAAAAAGGCCATTCATTCCTTATAATTCCAGCATTTGAAATAAATTCATTAAGAAAATGTGTTTATTTTCCGTTTTCTTAATAATTATTTTAACTGCGCCTGACGGTTACGGAAAGTAGTTCGGCGTGGGAGTTTACTGGGATATAAATTTTGGACAGAGACTTGCTACGGACCAATCAAATGTTAGGGAATTGTGTAAATATTTTTGTGCTGGAATTATATGTAAATAGGAAACAACTGTAAATGTCATGTCTTTATGACTACACCATTTAGAGACGGAAATTAAAAGTACATGTACATGCCAACTCAGTAGGCACAACATGTTCTTTACAGGAATGAAATAAGTGTATATTGTGTTACGATTCCACCAGTTCTAAAATATACGAGTACCCGCTATACAGATATAATTATTGTGTAATATTTATTTTAGGGATAGTGACTCGCGATGGTACATGTATCAGGCCATTTGCATTATGCAAATGAGGAATTATCTTTTTTAATTATTTATACTAATTAAATACGTCACCTGAACAAATAATATTTTCGACAGATTTTAAAGTATGATCATTGCACATTAAACATAAATACAGAGAATAAACAGTAGTGTCCGTTAACATTTTAAGGAAACACGGTTATCGCCACTGATATCAATCTGGAATTCACGTCTGATATAAAATGTATAATAATTCCAATCAATACGTCAGTGGGGTAATTTTTAGAACTGATGGTTTAGTGACATAAGTAATATACACCTATTTAATTCCTATAAAGAACATGTTGTGCCTACTGAGCGGGCATGTACCTTTAATGGCATCTCTACATGCTGAACCAAACAAAATAACCCCTACAATACATCCAGTAGTCTATTTCATCAACATTGCAAAGTATGCTTTAGTAGCAAAGTATACTTTGAGGAAGAAATTTTCAATTTTATGATAAATTTATTAATTTTTATTATACTGAATTTATTACATTATCACAGCCAATTTGGCTGTGATAATGTAATAAATTCAGTATAATAATTCTGCATACTTTTAATTATGAAATATATGCAATTGTTAGTTCTATATGAAATAATGCATTTCAGGAAAAATAAATGATTACTCCCTCAAAGTATACTTTGCTAGTAAAGTATACTTTGCAATGTTGGTGAAATCGGCTACTGATGTGCGGGATTCCATCTTTACATAGAAAATAACCTTACATAGAAAATAACTTTAAATGTCATGTCATCACTCTTCATTTCTACACCACGAACATTAACGATGCTTTTCATCTCTAAGCGGTGTACAATTGATGTAACGAAATTTAACCCTTTCAACCCTATAGACCATAAAGTCAACATTTTCAAACACTGTAGATCCAGATGAGCCCGCTCGTAACAAGCTGTCTCATAAGAATATGCACTTTTGCAAGTAATTATCATATTTCTAGAAGAAAAATAAAAATACCTTTTTTTATAAATGTTTGAATATTATTTTGCGACGATTGGATTGGTCAATATACAACATAACAAAATACATTCGAAAATGATTTACGGTTGAAAGGATTAAATAAATGTAGATGAAATTGCTGAAGTACAATGGAGACTCAATTACAGAATCAATTACAATCAGACACCCAGGGCCCGGTTGTTTAAAACATCCGTTAGCTTAACGGACTGTTAAATCCTTAACTGAATGGTTAAAATCTCTGTTTTAACAGATATTTTAACCATTCAGTTAGGGATTTAACAGTCCGTTAAGGATTTAACAGTCCGTTAAGCTAACTGGTGTTTTTAACAACCGGGCCCTGGAAGCGTCCTGTATTTGCAGGCTCCATTGTTGTTATGATTCCATGTTTTGAACCCGTGTTATGCATTCATGTCACAGCCTTCGAATCATCGTCTCTGGAAGTATCAATATGATTGTCATCGTCCACAGTAGTACATGCACACTCATCCTGCAATAACCCTTCACTACTAGTGTCTGTCTTGTCTTCCGGGGTATGTGTCAACTCTAGCCCCAGTATAGAGCTCACTATCGATGTAAGATTATGTCGAGTCTTCATCTTCGTATTTCTCTTCGCTCTGGACCCATACTCCTTTTCACCTACCATCAGTTCGCTGAAATAGAAAGCCATATATTCATGCAATGTTATCCTGGTTAAAATGCACCAGATTCTACCTATATGCGAGCAATGTTGAGCGATACATTTACAAGGTGACGTGTAGCAACGACGTCCCCTAAATACATGTATGTACGATTTATAGAGAGTGTTATGGTACATGAGAGATGATTTAATAGGATATTCATTAAATGATTTCATAAGAAACACGGTTATGAAATAAGTCAACAACTCTTAGACTAGTAATTATCATAATAAATCAACGCACGTGTCAGATGTTATGCAATATATAAGCACAACAGAATACACACTGAAGTGGTACTAATCATTTATGTATGGCAATAACACTACCAACATTGAGTATAATATTATACTATTTTGCTTTTATAACAACATACATGTTTTTATTTCCGTCGGAAACGGCACATATACCACTAACAAGTTGCATGATCAAGTTGTTACATGTACAACAACAACAACGTCGCCTACTCCAAAGTAAGTATTATTTGATAGTTTCCTTAATATGCAACGGATTTTGATGAAACATGGCGCAGCAAACGAGTCTTCATGAGCTGCATTTGGTTCGGCACAGACTTGTGTCGTTTTTGCGAAGAATCGATTTCCGTGTCGGTAGACATCGATCCTTCGCAAAATGACAGAAGTTTGGGCGAAAATACAAAGACCACCACATGCAGCTTAACAAGACGCGTCTGATGCGCCATATTTCATCAAAATCCGATAAGGACACTATAAAAGAATACGTACTTTGAATCAGGTGGATTCTGGAAGTTTCAGTACTTGTTGTTTTGTTAGTTCCACGTGATCATACACCTTGACTAACATTTTCATGCCATAACCAAATAAACAACAAACCGGTTTTACCACCGTCGATGCTTGAAGTTTCATAAAGACGTGATAATAATGCGTACATGTGCAGGTACATATATAGAAGCAAAATTGCTACCCGGCTCCATATCTCTCGCGAGGGTAGCAATTTAACCCCATATCTTTAATGTAGCACATGGAAGAGTAATTTGAAGAGTAAATTGCAATCGGTTATCCGGTGTGTTTGATATGTTAGCGATATAAAACTGTCAAAGCTGTATCAATAAATTATTAATAAAGAACATACATGTACATGTACACATAAATTGTTTATTTTACCGTGTAAAGGTGGTTATCTGACATTTACATGTATATCTTGTAAATTTGAAAGCTTCCTTTCGTTATGTTGAATGTTGAACAACAACAAGAGAACATTTGGCTTCCATGGCAATTTACTCGTTCTACATCAAAGATTACTTGTTTAAAGGTATAAAATATACAGCTCACTAAATTTTGACCTACATGCAACAGGTTTGGGTATGCACTTCGGTTGATCGCATTTTTTAAATGGGTCAAATTGTAGCCGTCATCAGCAGCCATTATACCATGAAACTATGATGCACACATGTCCCTATTTACTGCATTATTTTCAAATAACATCACATTTTACTGATACGTTGTGTACATTATGATGCGATACGATAATGCGCAGATGTGGCTGTGATTATAGAAATTGAGCATCACTCCCATGTCGCCTGATACTAGTATATAGTGCGTGTTAGAGGCATGGCGGATGTTTCATTGCTGGATCCTGATCATACTGTGCGGATGCACAGGCTGCTCTGGATCTACGTTGGTCACAAATCCCATAAGCACCATTTCTCCCGTCACTGTCACATATGAACATACATATAGGTGTGTGGCTTTAAGTAAATGGAAAATACTTACCCGTAGTCTACGCCACCATCCCGATTGACGTCTAGCTGTTTATATATCTCGTCCAGTTGGCTATCCGTCACCTCTATGCCGATCGCCTGTAACATAAGGCAATGTTTTCGATGGTCAGGACGACTGTACGTCGCCTGGTAACACATGTACATGGGGAGGGGCTTGAAAGGTAACACATAGTGCACTTAACGTGCACGAGACTTAAACGACACATTGAACATAGTGCGCATTGTCGTGCACTTCGATGCTTACATTGGTGAACGAGGTCGTGAACAACAGTGGTCATTGCAGTACATGTACAATCCAAACGCAGTGGGCACATACAGAGTGGCCTGCGGTTCTCTTACCAGGCGAATTGCAATTCCTGGAGCGCAGGATTGCAATTCGCGTTCCCATTAATTGCAATTGGACCGCAATCGGACTGCAATCATGTGACTGCGGTCCAAAGAGTTGGTTGCGGAATTGCAATACTTATAGCGCAGTTAGCGCTGCGCTCCGCTTTTAATTGCAATTTACGTTCCTTTGTTTCTGTAAACTGCGAAAGAATGACCGCTTTACGCTGCGCTCTGTGGTAAAACCAGCGGACCGCTCTGCTTAACCAATGCGGCAATACAATCGAAATAGTTGACAAACGTATACGTGTTCCAATCCAAAATTTTATCCCATCTATCTAATTCAAAGTGACTAGCCTAGAACGTCAGCGGTATTTGTGATCTGTTTTGTTGGTGCGCAAATATAAATCGGCGGGTTATTTCTAGACAAACAGTGAAACATTGACCTTGACAATTTCTTGGACAAAACAAAATGTCGTCACTCACTCACTGCCGTTCCGAATATCAAGAACACATTAATAGACACCACCATGCTGACAATATATTTATTTTCATATAAAATCAAATGATAATGTGTGGTCTACGGTATAATATAGCAAAACAAAGCATCAATTTTGCGTTTTGTTTACTTTTTTGTCGGTATCAAATTACGTTTTCCTATTATGTTGACATTATTTCGACGCGATCCTATAGTCGACATGACAATTTCTGAGATCAACACAAGTCAACTTTTCATAATGTCTTTCAATTTCAATCTGCAAGGAGACTGTGAATTGCATAGTAACCATAATAACATGGTGAACATATTGATAATAATTTTAAAAGAAATGCATATTTTAATTTTCGAAACCTGATCATAAAAAAAATATATATTTATTTTGGAATTAGATTTATATTACTGCAAACGTTCTGTTCTGGCTGTTGATTTCTATTGGCCCGAATCAAATTTTGTGAAGATAATATTTATTCCGGTGATAGCCATTTCTTTAAAATAAAACGGTTTACTTGTGTCACAGAGTGAGAAAGATAAATAACGGCCCGGAATCGAACCAGGGACCTCATGTTTACCGTACCATGCCCATGACTCTACCGAGCAAGCTAACAAGGCACAGATCATACACACTTCATCCCCATGGTCAGTTGCGTACTGTGACATTCTTCTCCGCCAAATTGAAATTTGTCCTCGAATTCTATGTTTAATTTTTGTCTCCAAATTCCATATGTTTGGGTACAATTTGGGAGTATTTATCAGTCGTGGTCCTTTGTTGGGCAACAGAATACTCAATTATTGTCCGTACCCAGAGTTCCGGTGCTCCATAGGTTTTTCCTGCAGAGTACCGAATCGGATCTCATTCGCGCTTTAGCTGTTAATTGTGACATATTTTTCTGTACTTATTACACAGAAATGAATAAGTATAATACTGACATTTCTTTCAATTGAAAAATACAGAAAATATGTCGCAATTAACAGTTAGAAGTACAAATCAGATGTGATTTGGTACTTTGCAGGGGAAACCACCTACGGAGAGCACCACATTATAAACTCCTCTGGTACGGTGACGATGCGGGAGTATTCTGCAGAGTTACTTCCCGCAACTACGTTGGGCGCTAAATGTCACAGGGTGAGAAAGATGTGCACCAGCCCTGAATCGAACCGGGGATCTCTGGTTTACCACACCATCGCTCTACCTGCTGAGCAAACCGGGCACAAATACACACTTATTCACCATAGTGATCACTTCATTCAACCCAAAATTCACAAGCTAGAAGTTATGCCAAATTATTACAGTCAACGTCACAGATTATGCTCTTGGCGACATTAGCGGACACAAATTTGTCCATCAATTTGATCAAATAAACAACGGAATCTGACAGATAACACTACGACGGCGCATGGAAACATCATTATTCTGGTACTTGGAATCAAAATGGTGGATATTAAGATCAATATGTGAGGCGCTGACGGAACCTTTAACATTTTTTATCACGATAGCAGCTACAGGATTGTTGGACGCATTTATTTAGAGAAACAAGAGATTACAACGGATTGGATAATATACTAAGTGACATTTTGTTCTAACGTACACCAACATAGAGGATTAAATTTTGCGACAATGTTGGATTCTTGATTTTGTGGACAGGTGACAGAAATCGGAGCTGGATAAGAACCGACAGACGTGATTCTGAATATGCGTGCTTGGTCTGTGGTTTTTCTTCCAGATCATGTCATGCATGTTTTAATTTCACGTCATGTCAAAGCAGCACTATTGAATATAATGAATAACTTTAATATTCTACACCAGAATTAAAGTTCATTCATCGTCTGATGTGTAACTGATGAATTAAGGTAAATTACTTGTATATGACAACTTTTGCCTCACCACGATAGTGGAGGGGGCATTTAGTGTTACCCTTGACCTTGTCCGTTCTTCCGTCCGTCACCAACCTAGTAACTCGAAAAACTTTTAAACCATAATAGCTACATACCTGAAACTTGGTACATGTATGTTTGATTCGACCCCATGGTCATGGATTATCTCCCCCTTTTCAAGTTAGAATTTTCAAATTTTGTCTTGTAGCTCGTAAAACTTTTAAACCCTAATAGCTACACACCTGAAACTTGGTATGTCCTTATGATGAGTAGATTTGCAAAGTTTATTTTCATTCGCCCCCCGAGTCATGGATTATCTCCCTCTTTTTGAATTAGAATTTGGAAATTTTGCCTTGTAACTCGTAAAACTTTTGTAATAGCTACAGCACTGAAATTTGATATGTAGCTTCCTTATGATGAGCAGATGCGGAAAGTTTATTTCGATTTTTGATTCGAACCCCGTGTCATGGATTATCTCTCCCTTTTGGACACTGGAATTTTGCCTTGTTTACTATCAAAGCGATATGTGGGGTATCCGTGTTCTATGAACACATTTTCTAGTTTAGTTATCTCCCTTGGTTTTTTTTAGCGCACTGATTTGTCCGGAGCATAACGCGAACACCCTTTGCAATATTTTTTATGAAACTTAACACATGCATAGGTCTCACTGGACAGGGCGGAGCTAGCGTTAAAGGTACATGCCCACTCAGTAGGCACAAAATGTTCTTTATGTCAGAGACATCATCGGAGACATTTTCTGGCCAGATAAATAATCATTTACCATTACCCACGTATTGTTTGGCATTATTATACATTTTATATCAGAAGAAAATTTCCACATTGATATCAGGGACGATAACCGTTTTTCCTTAAAATGTTAACGGACATTACTATTTATTCTCTGTATTTATTTTTTGATGTGCAATGATCATACTTTATAATCTGTCAATTTTGTTTTCAGTTGATGCATTTAATTTAATAGTATAAATAATTATAAAATATCATGCCCCATTTGCACATGAAAATACCGATACCACCGCGCGTCACTATCAGTAAAGTAAATATTACCAAATGATTATATCTGTATAGCGGGCACTCGTAATGTTTATAACTAGTGGAATAGTGACAATTATACACTTATTTAATTCCCATAAAGAGCATTTTTAGCCTGGGCTTGCACCTTTAAAAAGGGGTTGGACAATTGTTGTCGCGACCGCCTGCAGACAGTGTGATATAGTCTGCACATTGACGTCCATCTGTATTTTTTTTGCCGAGCCTGCTTGCGGAAAGCGAGACTTAGTGATCACAATGACGTCCGAGCGTCAGTCCGTCCGAAATCGGTGTATGTTTTTAAATACCATATCCTTTTAAAGTCACATTGACTTGAAACATCAAATGCTTATTAGTCATCATCCATATATTCCATTCTATGTCACACTCATGCGGCCCCTGTGCCCCAAGGTCAAGGTCAAATGACTTTCAAATTTGCGTTAAAGCTTTTACATACGTTAATTCAAACTTCAAATAAATATACTCGGACACCATCAAATGCCTCGGTGGGCTCAACATGCGGGCCATGGCCATCTGGTTTTTATTTACCGTAGGTTAAAGTTTTTAAGAACACTATATCTCAGAAACAGCTTCGCCAATTCACTCGAAGCTTCACATGTGTGTTTATCATCATCCATATTTTCATTCTATACTCAACCCCTGCAACCCCTGTGCCCAATATCAAGTTAAAATTACTTTGAAATTTACCTCAAAGTTTTTGACATGCCTGCATGTGGACAGTGCGATATAGTTGTCACATTGGCCTACATACGTACGTACATCCATATGTACATCACTTCGTGCGTCCGGTTAAATTTTTTTGATTTAATGTTAAAGTTTTTAAAGGTACATGCCCACTCAGTAGGCACAAACTGTTCTTTATAGCAATTAAATAAGTGTATAATTGTGTCACTATTCCACCAGTTCTAAAAATTATCCATATATAATCATTTAGTAATATTTATTTTACTGATAATGACTAGCAGTGGTATCAAGCTATTTTCATATTCAAATGAGGCATGATATTTTTAGGCCACCGGGTTTCGAAGAAACGGGTGGCATATAGTGTTTGGACCGTCCTTCCGTCCGTCCGTCTGTCCGTCCGTCACACTTTTCGGTTAACCATTTGTCACAGTTTCTCAAATATGCTACAGGTGGCATCCGCGTTCGACAGACGCATTTCTTGTTTTTAATAATTTATGCTGATTAAAGGTACATACCCACTCAGTAGGCACAACAATTAAAGTTATGTGTATTCTCAGTTATTTGTAGGAATTAAATAAGTGTATAATTTTGTCACTATTCCACCAGTTCTAAACATTACGAGTGCCCGTTATATGGATATAATCATTTAGTAATGTTTATTTCACTGATAGTGACACGCGGTGATATCAGGCTATTTTCATAGGCAAATGGGGCATGATATTTTTTAATTACTTTTAATAATTAAATGTGTTTCCCTGAAAAAATAATGTTTTCGACAGATTATAAAGTACATGTATGATCATTGCACATCAAAAAATAAATACCGTAGTAATGTCTTGGTAACATTTTAAGGAAACACGGTTATCGCCCCTGATAGCAGTGTGGAAATTTACGTCTTATATAAAATGTATAATAATGCCAATAAATATGTGTATTAATGGTGAATTAATGTTTATTTTGCCGGAAAATGTCTCAGATGATGTCTCTGATATAAAGAACATTTTGTGCCTACTGAGTGGGCATGTACCTTTAAGAACATTATATCTCTGAAACCGCTTCACCAATTCACTCGAAACTTCACATACGGTGTATTTGTCACCCACATTTTCATTATTATTTATATGTGACCAATGTCACGGTCAAATTACTTTGAAATTTCCCTTAAAGTTTTTGTTGGGCCCGCTTGCAGACAGAGCGATATAGTTGGCACATTGGTGTGCATTCAGGATAAAGTTTTTGGTTAAAGTGTTTTTTAGTTAAAGTTTTTGGGTATACTATCAAAGCCTCGGCGGGTGCGGCCCGTTTTTACGTCGACGGGCTAAAGCTTTGTTGCAATAAACAAAATTGTTTGTACTATCAAATGCCTCGGCGGGCACGACATGCAGGCCATGGCCATCTAGTTATTATGGCAGGCGATTTGATCAGTCGGCCATCGCACCATGACTAGTTTAGCACTTGATCAGTCGGCCATCGCACCAGGACTAGTTTAGCACTTGATCAGTAGGCCATCACACCAGGACTAGTTTAGAACTTGATCAGTCGGCCATCACACCAGGGCTAGTTTAGCACTTGATCAGTCAGACATCGCTCCAGGACTAGTTAAGAACTTGATCAGTCGGCCATCGCACCAGGACTAGTTTAGAACTTGTTCAGTCGGCCATCACACCAGGACTAGTATAGCACTTGATCAGTCGGCTATCGCACCGGGACTAGTTTAGCCCTTGATCAGTCGGCCATCGCACCAGGACAAGTATAGCACTCGATCAGTCGGCCATCGCACCAGGACTAGTTTAGAACTTGATCAGTCGGCCATCGCTCCAGGACTAGTTTAGAACTAGATCAGTCGGCCATTGCTCCAGGACAAGTTTAGAACTTGATCAGTCGGCCATCACACCAGCCACCAGGACTAGTTTAGCACTTGATCAGTCGGCAATCTCACAATGACTAGTATAGAACTAGATCAGTCGGCCATCGCTCCAGGACTAGTTTAGCCCTTGGTCAGTCGGCCATCACACCAGGACTAGTTTAGCCCTTCATCAGTCGGCCATCGCACCAGGACTAGTGTAGCCCTTCATCAGTCGGCCATCGCACCAGGACTAGTATAGAACTTGATCAGTCGGCCATCGCACCAGGACTAGTTTAGCCCTTGATCAGTCGGTCATGGCACCAGGACTAGTAGAGCACTTGATCAGTCTGCCATCGCACCATAAGTAGTATAGCGCTTGATTAGTCGCCCATTGCACCATGCCCAGTATAGCACTTGATCAGTTCGTCATCTCACCATGCCCAGTATAGCACGGGATCAGTCGGCCATGCCGAGTATAGCACTTGATCAGTCGGCCATCGCACCAGGACTAGTAGAGCACTTGATCAGTCTGCCATCGCACCATAACGAGCATAGCGCTTGATCAGTCGCCCATTGCACCATGCCCAGCATAGCACTTGATCAATTGGCCATCTCACCATGCCCAGTATAGCACGTGATCAGTCGGCCATGCCGAGTATAGCACTTGATCAGTCGGCCATCACACCAGGACTAGTTTAGAACTTGATCAGTCGACCATCGCACCAGGAATAGTTTAGCCCTTGATTAATCAGCCATCGCACCGAGACTAGTTTAGCCCTTGATCAGTCGGCCATCGCATCAGGACTAGTATAGCACTCGATCAGTCGGCCATCGCACCATGACTAGTTTCGAACTTGATCAGTCGGCCATCGCACCACGACTAGTTTAGAACATGATCAGTCGGCCATCGCACCAAGACTAGTTTAGAACTTTATCAGTCGGCCATCGCACCAAGACTAGTATAGCACTTGATCAGTCGGCCATCGCACCGGAGGATAGTTTAGCACTTGATTAGTCGGCCATGTCATCCTGCGTTACAGACAGAAGTGGTGGTCGGGGGGGGGGGGGGGGGTTGTAGTGTAGTCATAGACAAAAACTGGTGGTGGTGGTGATACACATTGTTCCCACTGTGGGATATAGACCGGAACTTTTAGGACGCCAAATGTAGATGGCTGGTGTGTGTGGGGGATCATTGTTTTGTGTCCCCGGCGGTGGTGCGGAGTACAATGATGAATTACTGATGAATTACTGTATTGAACACACATGTATATGCACTGTGATACCGTACTTCACAATCCTCAGTTTTAAATTGTTTCTGTATCGTAAAACTGAACATATATTAATTTTGAAAAACTTAAAATTGTGGCAGATGATCGAAATGAAAACCGGATGTTTACATGTGAAATGAACTAGTGCATTGGTATATTTTAACCGCACGATGACCCACTGTATATTCATACCATATCAGTACGGATATATCGTATATACGAACGGATATCGTATGTTTTTGTATAATATTCGAATAGTACGTTTGCATAATGTCAACAAACTGTACTATACGATGATACGGTAAGTTTGTAACGGAAATAGCGAAAGAATGACCGCACAAACGGTATCGTGAAAGAATGACCGCACAAACTGGACCGTGAAAGAATTACCGCACAAATGGTATCGCGAAAGAATGACCGCAACAACGGGACCGCGATTGGACCGCAATTAGACTGCAATTTCAGAGCGGACGAATTGCAATTCAACGACCGCTGGATTGCAATTCTTGGTAAGTGAATCGCAGGCGGGAGTGTAGTATTTCACCATGCCCAGTACGTATAGCACTTGATTAGTTGGCCATCTCACCATGCCCAGTATCGCACGTGATCAGTCGGCCATGCCGAGTATAGCACTTGATCAGTCGGCCATCGCACCAGGACTATTAGAGCATTTGATCAGTCTGTCATCGCACCATAACTAGTATAGCGCTTGATCAGTCGCCCATTGCACCATGCCCAGTATAGCACTTGATCAGTTGGCCATCTCACCATGCCCAGTATAACACGTGATCAGTCGGCCATGCCGAGTATAGCACTAGATCATTCGGCAATCACACCAGGACTACTTTAGCACTTGATCAGTCGGCCATCGCACCAGGACTAGTATAGCACTCAATCAGTCGGCCATCACACCAGGACTAGTTTAGAACTTGATCAGTCGGCCATCGCACCAGGACTAGTATAGCACTCAATCAGTCGGCCATCACACCAGGACTAGTTTAGAACTTGATCAGTCGGCCATCACACCAGTACTACTTTAGCACTTGATCAGTCGGCCATCGCACCAGGACTAGTATAGCACTCGATCAGTCGGCCATCGCACCAGGACTAGTTTATAACTTGATCAGTCGGCCATCGCACCAGGACTAGTTTAGAACTTGATCAGTCGACCATCGCAACAGGAATAGTTTAGACCTTTGATCCTTTCGCCATCAGTCGGCCATCGCACTGAGACTAGTTTAGCCCTTGATTAGTCGGCCATGGCACCAGGACTAGTATAGCACTCGATCAGTCGGCCATCGCACCAGGACTAGTTTAGAACTTGATCAGTCGACCATCGCACCACGACTAGTTTAGAACTTGATCAGTCGGCCATCGCACCATGACTAGTTTAGCCCTTGATCAGTCGGCCATCGCACCAGGACTAGTTTAGAACTTGATCAGTCGGCCATCGCACCAAGACCAGTTTTGCCCTTGCTCAGTCGGCCATCGCACCAGGACTAGTTTAGAACTTGATCAGTCGGCCATCGCACCACGACTAGTTTAGAACTTGATCAGTCGGCCATCGCACCAAGACTAGTTTAGCCCTTGATCAGTCGGCCATCGCACCTGGACTAGTATAGCACTCGATCAGTCGGCCATCGCACCATGACTAGTTTTGCCCTTGCTCAGTCGGCCATCGCACCAGGACTAGTTTAGAATTTGATCAGTCGGCCATCGCACCACGACTAGTTTAGAACTTGATCAGTCGGCCATCGCACCACGACTAGTTTAGAACTTGATCAGTCGGCCATCGCACCAAGACTAGTTTAGCCCTTGCTCAGTCGGCCATCGCACCTGGACTAGTATAGCAATCGATCAGTCGGCCATCGCACCATGACTAGTTTAGAACTTGATCAGTCGGCCATCGCACCAAGACTAGTATAGCACTTGATCAGTCGGTCATCGCACCAGGACTATAGTTTAGCACTTGATCAGTCGGCCACGTCATCCTGCGTTACAGACAGAAGTGGTGGTCCGGGGGGGTGTAGTGTAGTCATAGACAAAAACTGGTGGTGGTGGTGATACACATTGTTCCCACTGTGGGATATAGACCGGAACTTTTAGGACGCCAAATGTAGATGGCTGGTGTGCGTGGGGGATCATTGTTTTGTGTCCCCGGCGGTGGTGCGGAGTACAGTGATGAATTACTGTATATTGAACACACATGTATATGTACAGTGATACCGTACTTCACAATCCTCAGTTTTAAATATTGTTTCTGTATCGTAAAACTGAAAATGTATTCATTTTGAAAAACTTAAAATTGTTGCAAATGATCGAAATGAAAACCGGATGTTTACATTCGAAATCAACCGGTGCATCGGTATATTTTAACCACAGGATGACCCACTTTATATTCATACCATATCCGTACGGATATATCGTATATCATGTATATACGAACGGATATCGTAGGTTTGTATAATATTCGTACAGTACGTTTGTATAATCACTGATAATGTAAACAAACTGTACTATACGATGATACGGTAAGTTTTTACCGCAAATAGCGAAAGAATGACCGCACAAACGGTATCGCGAAAGAATGACCGCACAAACTGGACCGCGAAAGAATGACCGCACAAACGGTATCGCGAAAGAATGACCGCAAAAACGGGACCGCGTTTGGACCGCAATTAGACTGCAATTCCAGAGGGGAAGAATTGCAATTCAAGGACCGCTGGATTGCAATTCTTGGTAAGCGAATCGCAGGCGGGAGTGTATACTGGAGTGATACCACATTTAGAAGGCCACATTCATGTTTAGTTCAAACTAAAGACTTACACAAATATTATTATTATTATTATTATTACAGTGAAACCTCTCTAAACCGGACACCGATTAAACACATGTGATCTTATTTTTGATGAGTTTCTTGGTCATTTATCTCAGGTGATACTGTTTGTTCGTGAACGCATAGCACACACATATGGCTCAGAATTATCAAATGCCTGATTTACAGTGGAACATCTCTAAGCCGGACACCATGGGGACCTCCCAGGGTTTCCGATTTAAAGAGGTTCCACTGTATTATTTTTATTATTGTACCATATCGATAATATTGACGAAAACTAGGAACCCGTTTCACTAAGATTCGTACGATAACGCAGTTCTTACGAAGATCGCTTTGAATTTGTGGCTGTGACTGAAGAAATCGAGCTTATGGGATTTGTTACCTGTGTACATGTAGATCATGGTCAAATAGCTTCCTTCGGTAGCCTGATAATGAGCTATATTGCTTCTAAGAAGCATGGCGATTGTTCCATTGACGGAATCGCGAACAGTGCAGATCCTGATCAGACTGTGCGGATGCACAGGCTGATCTGGATCTATTCCGGTCGCGATCTATTCCCATTTCTCCAGCGACAGCCACATTTGATGCTCACACTTGGTCCCTAATTCTACCATTTCCGCCTACATATACACATCATTGATCGTGATAATATCTACGAAATGTCGACCAGCATTCATTTGGAGCCAGGGCCTGATGGTATAATTGCATAATTATTTCATTTTGTCATCAGTGTCAGTCACTCGCGGGCACATATGTATATATATACATGTATATAACATTTCTGAACAAATTGTCAGTTTTCGTTCTCGAACTCAGGTAGTTCATTAGATCGAAGATGTGTCAAGCTCATCTTCGGCCAATCAGACTGCCTGAGCACGAGTACAACATTCAGGAACGGGCTCAGGCGGCGGTTTACGGTGCCTGAAGATAATTCAGCGTCGAAGAATAGTACATGTATTAGGACGGTGCACTACCAGATAGATCAAATCCGTTTCTTTGACATGCATGGCATTTAACTGGCAACAATGGAATATATTGTGGACCATAATCAGATACGTTTCTACTTGCTACGTAGTCTAATTTGGAGCACACTGACGGAAACATGATACATGTATCACAGATACATACTCGCACACATGAACCTACTGTCTGTTTCGCGAAAGCTGCCCAAATAATTAAATGAATCTCACAACTCCTCCACCTGCTTTTCCCCCATGTTAAATTCCCATAGACAAATCAATTTTTCGAAATAAAATCAATATTTGACAAATTTTATTTGCCATCTACATAAACTAAAGTAATGATTATTAGCTCTAATTGTTTACTGCTAGCTCTAATTGTTTAGAGCTATCAATACTTATTTGATTTTATGTAGATTTGGCATTCTATGTGATTCGGGTTTTACTTACAAGATGTATGATCACGTGGTATTAACAACAACAACACGTACTGAAACTTCCAGAATCCATCTGATTCAAAGTATGTATTCTTTTATATTGTCCTTATTACGTAACGGATTTTGATGAAATATGGCGCATCAAACGCGCCTAGTTAAGCTGCATTTGGTGGTCTTTGTATTTTTGCCCAAACTTCTGTCGTGTTTGCGAAGAATCGATGTCCGTGTCTACCGACACGGAAATCGATTCTTCGCAAAAACGACATAAGTCTGTGCCGAACTCCCTGGACCACCAAATACAGCTCATGAAGACACGTTTGCTGCGCCATATTTCATCAACATCCATTGCATATTAAGGAAAATATAAAATAATACTTACGTTGGAGTGGGCGACGTTGTTGTTGTTGTAACCACGTGATCATGCACCTTGACTTACGTGCAATCCCTGTTTGAACTCCGGTTTGTCGATGATCATGTTTCGGTCCGTGTCCATTCGTTTCAGGAGATCAAGTGTCCTGTACCCGCGCTCGTACTTGAACTCAAACATCAAGTTCAGTGGATCGTCGTGCGAGTGTGACGGATCTATGGAATTTCCTTCCTTCGGTACATCCGGGGCCTTACGTACAACGTTTCCATGGGTAACGTGGACATTTCGCTTCTGGCGAAGTTGTTCTAAGGTGACCAAGAAGTCGTCGGATACAGAAATGTCCTGTAGTATGTACATGTACATTTTGTGTATGTGGCTGTGGCTGGAGAGATGGGACCTGTGACCAATTCGCTCATGATTAAATAACACATTCATATAGCCTGATAACGA
This sequence comes from Conchocele bisecta, assembly GCA_029237695.1. NCBI lineage: Eukaryota > Metazoa > Mollusca > Bivalvia > Lucinida > Thyasiridae > Conchocele > Conchocele bisecta. The sequence goes on from CM055274.1 coordinate 26,230,549, forward strand.
TCTATGTTGTTGGGAACATATAAGAATCATGACGGGTGTTTCATTGATGGAATGGCGAACATTGCAGATCCTGGTCAGACGCTGATCTGGATTTTTACATTTTTAAAAACGTCCATAACCCCATTCCCCTAATTATAGCCACATAATATTTAGAATTAAAGAACATACAACAAGACACAAACGGAATTATAACCATACATCATAGAAGATGGGTAAACATGTAAACGAATGACGTCACAGAAACGTGTTCTTTTCAACGAAAACAACGTTATACTTGCTAATTTTAGCCTAAAACGTTACCTGATAAATTTAATACCATGATCGTGTCATTTTATATTAAGTTTATCAGGCTTGACTCGGAAACAGTAGGAATTTCTACGAGTTTCGGGGCAATTCTAACCTTGCTTAATAAACCTGATCATATCAAAAAGCTAATTTTACCGTGAGGTCAAGATTCTCCACTGCACTTTTATTTGCCGCGAGTAGTGTCTTGAGTAGGTACATTGCCACTTCGGAGTTGTATGGATTCTGGCCAATCTGAGACGGCAATCAGAAACAAGGTGCATGCTCAAGTGGTTACAACAACAACAACAATGGTTGCAAGTGTTGAAAGCGCACCAAGTCCAAAGTATGTAGTATTTGATATTTTCCTTAATAGGCAAAGGATTTTGATAAATATGGCGCAGCAAACGCGTCTTCATGAGCTGCATTTGGTGGTCCCGGGAGTTACTTATGTCGTTTTTGCGAATAAATCGATTTCCGTGTCAGTAGACACGGAAATCGATTCTTCGCAAAAACGATAGAACTTTGGCACAAAGTACAGAGACCACCAAATGCCGCTTAACAAGACGCGTTTGATGAGCCATATTACATCAAAATCCGTTTCATAGTAAGGACATAATAAAATAATACGTACTTTGAATCGGAGGGCTCCTGGAAGTTTCAGTACTTGTTGTTGTTGTTATAACCACGTAATCATACACCTTGAGAAAACAGGAGGCATATTATAATTAACCCCTTAACCGCGAAATATCCATCTTTCTTTTTCCCGTGATAATGTTTGGACTATCCCATTAAAGATCGGGGCCTTCACATTATGTATAAATATATAGTTACGGAAATTAAATGTGTACTTAATTATATAGCTATTCCACAAGTTTTTAACATCACAAGTGTTTTTTACACAGCAATAATTTCAGCACAAAAATATTTACACAATTCCCTAACATTTGATTGGCCACTAGCAAGTCTCTGTCCAAAATATATATTCCAGTAAACTTCCATGCCGAACTACTTTCCGTAACCGTGAGGCGCCGTTAAAATAATTCTTAAGAAAACGGAAAATAAACACATTTTCTTGATGAATTATTTATTTGAAATGCTGGAATTATAAGGAATGAATGGCCTTTTTGTGGAATTTATCGGGATATAAACTTGGAAAAGTCGCGGGAATACTGGACGAGGCCTTCCAAGTTTATACCCCGATAAATTCCACAAAAATGCCATTCATTCCTATATTAACTGACATTTCAATACCGTGTTAGTAGTGTGACGATCACCAGTTTACATGTATGTGCACGTGAAAACGTAAACACGACTGCTGTCGATATCTTATATTATACGAGTAGTTATCGTACAGCAGAAATTGCATTGGACAAATTCATAGAGTTTTGTTAATATTTTTAGGAAAAAACGCAGTTGTCTCCCCTGACCTCAAGATTATTGATTTCCGTTATACACATAATGCAAAGTAGGACCAATATGTGTACTCGGTAATAAAAAGTCAACACTCTTAGTGCATACATGTAGTAATGATATTTGTCCCGTCAACACAGTGCGTATGTGCCGTGAAACACGGTGCCGCGAAACATTTTTGATATCCCGTAAATACAATGTTTGCATTGTACAGCCATTTGTAGGTGCTGACGGGATAAATAGAATAGTAGGTTAGTGCCGTGAATGGGTAAACATATCTGGTGCGGCACGGAAACGGGATGTGCTCGGCAGAGCCTCGCCCATCCCGTTTCCTGAGCCTTGCCAGATATTTTTTCCCATTTACGGCACAAACCTATTATTCTCTATTTCCAATGCGGACCAAAAATAACATATACCCCTACAATACATCCTATTGTGCGAGACCCTATCTTTAATGAGAAGACGCCACTATGTTTAGAAGTAAATATTGATGAGGCAGCACGTCTCGGCTCATCTGTAGCCTATTTCACCAACATTGCAAAGTATGCCTTTCTTGCTAAGTACACTTTGAGGGAGAAAATAGAGAATATTAGGTTAGTGCCGTGAATGGGAAAACATATCTGGCAAGGCTCAGAAAACGGGATGGGCGAGGCTCTGCCGAGCACATCCCATTTCCGTGCCGCGCCATATATTTGTTTCCCATTCACGGCACTACTCTACTATTCTATTTATCCCGCCAACACCTAAAAATGGCTGTAAAATGCAAAAATAGCATTGACTGGATATCAAAAATGTTTCACGGCACCGTGTTTCACGGCACATACGCACTGTGTTGACGGGATGAATTACAATTTAAGGATAAATTTATTAATTGTTATTATACTGAATTTATTACATTATCACAGCCATCTTGGCTGTGATAATGTAATAAATTTAGTATAATAATTCTGCATACTTTTAATCATAAAATATATGCCGTCGTTAGTTGTATATGAAATAATGCATTTCGGGAAAAATAAATGATTACTTCCTCAAAGTATACTTTGCTAGAAAAGTATGCTTTGCAATGTTGGTGAAATAGATTACTGGCTCTACATTGTTTGCACATGTTGGATTTATGATACTATTATGTATCGATGAATAATACATGTATACTACATGTACATGTACATACATAGAGAATAGTATAAAAAGAAAAAGTATCCGGCAAGGCTCAATAATTTCTTTATTTCTTATCAGAAGTATATGTTGTGACCACTCATTTGAGTGGTCACAACATATACTTTGGTTCAGAAATAAGGAAAATAGATAGAGAATAGTAGGTTAGTGCCGTGAATGGAAAAAAATATCTGGCAAGGCATAGGAAACGGGATGTGCGAGGCACTGCCTTGCCGCGCCAGGTATTATTCCCATTCACGGCACTAACCTACTATTCTATTTATCCCGTCAACACCTACAAAAAGCTTTAAAATGCAATAAAAATAACCCCAGCCACCGCACATATTCATACGCAGTGATTAGGCAGTGCAAACGCGGGTTAACTACCTCGTGGAGTTAGCCTCCTTTTATAATGACCCCTCCAGTTGGGTGGTACATTTTCCTTTACCACGGTGCATGACCACGTGGTTACAACAACACCAGCAATTACAGAAACTTCCAGACGCGCCTCCGATTCAAAGTACATATTATATTATATTTGATGGTCTCGGTACTTTGGCCAAAAGTTCTGTCGACTTTGAAGAATTGATTTCCGTGTTTATTGTCAATACTGACACGGAAATCGATTCTTCGCAAAAACGACATAAGTATGTGCCGAAGTCCCGAGACCACCAAATGTCATGAAGACGACTTTGCTGTGTCATATTTCATTAAAATCCGTTGCTATTAAGGAAACTATGAAATAATATTTACGTATGAGTGGGCGCGCTTTCAACATGTTCATACATTGCTGTTGTTACAGTGGGGACAGCGTGTAAGTGCACACACGAACGAACACGACAGGTTGGTTCCAACCTGTCGTGTTCGTTCGTGTGTGCACTTACACGCTGACACCACTGTATGGTAACCACGTGATCATGCGCATTGTGTTCTATCCATGCCAACAGCTCAGTCGATCGGTTTGATAGGTTGATTCATAGACAAAGCTCACTCGCTGAAAGATCTACAGTTTGGCTGGTTTAAATGGCGCAGATGCAGATATACGAGAATCACGTGACATGTACATATGTGTTGAACAATGAACATACATGTACATGTATAGGAGCATTAAACCTACTGTCTGTTCCACGTTTTTCTGCCGACGGAAATTTGGCTATTAAACACATTAAATATAAAAAAATATTTAAAAGTAAGTACTTTTTCATCCATAACAAAAAAGTCACCCTCCCTAAACAAAAATATTTGATGAAATTCCATCAAATATTGATTTTATTGAGAAATTTAATATGGGAGTTTAACATGGGGGCTAAACATAGATTTTTTAAATATTATTTTATTTGTGCACCGATTTTCAAAATCTAACTTTTGTTTTCTTATTTATATCATTTTCAAGCTATCTCGCCAGGTTTCGGAGTCAATTTCCAAAAAGAATCGTTGTTTTATCCTTCAGGATCATATGATGATCCTTCATGATAAAAAAAAGAAAAAAATTGTTAAATTCGTATAGGAAAATCGTGTTTTCGCAATAAAATCAATATTTGATGGAATTTCATGAAACACAATTTATCGGAGAGGGTGACTTTTTTGTTATTGATGAAAAAGTACTTAATTTTAAATATTTTTTAGATTTAATGTGTTTAATAGCCAAAGGTTCGTCGGCAGAAAAACGTGGAACAGACAGTAAATGCCAATGCGACACCTATTAACGACGTTCTATTTGTGCAAGGGTTGATATACCAGTCAAGATCAACCATCACTCAGAACTACAATGTAATGTAACCCTTTCACCCCGAAGTAATTGGAACTGATTTTGATATGTTAATATTGCAAACAAAATACTAGTACATTTATGAAAAAGAATGTATGTTTTGTTCTCAAACTTTCGAAAAGTGCAGATCCTGATGATACGGCTCGTTACCAGCCGGCTCATCTGGATCTTCACTGTTTGCATAAACCGATAAAGAGGGATTTCGGGTTCAAACGGTTAACAGTGACCGCGACATTCAGTCAATACATACGTGTGCACGCCCTACATTTACAAACCAGATGCACGTACATAGTTACTGGTTACTGTTTCAGGCAATTCTAAATGTACGCATTTCTTCAATGAATTAATATTATATGACATGGACGAGGCAAATATTTGGTGATATAACATCATAATTATAACATAAAGCGATGCAAACAAGGGCTTGCCTCCGATCATTTTGGATTCAGTATTCTTGTAAACGACAGGAGCACGCAAAGTCCCCTGCTGTCATAATACTAGTTACACATCATTTGTAGCTAAAAATCCCAATTAAAACTACCTTTAATTTCTTCAGGACCTTGTTTGTCCGGAGTCCCACCATGACTGTGGCCATACCGTTCGCCTCAATCCTATTACTGGAGATGTCCAGCTCTTTCAGTGCTTCGTTAACTGCCAGTGACTGTCCAATCGCCTTGGCTCCATCCCTGGCAAACCCATTCCAGGACACATCTAGCGTCTTCAAAGAGCTGTTTATCTGCAGCGGGTTGTGTTATACCGTCATTAAGCAGCACAGTGGAACCTCTATAAACATGACAACTTGCGATGTCCGATTTAGTGATTTCCAATATAAGTTTGGTATGCGAGTACTTCAAGACCGGTATTAGTGGGATGAGTTGAAATCATTAATTAGTACAGTGGAGCCTCTCTAAACCGGACACCCTGTGAGGTCCGCATGGTGTCATGATTACCGTTGTTTCTAGGTTTATCGTTAACACCACATTCAAACTAGGTGTTACATGGACATGCATACAATTAAATATAGAATAAACAATAAATAAGTACAGTTAAAAACATACACTATTGCATATTGTTTTGATTTAATAGTTAATAACGTTGCATGCTAGCAATTCCATGAACATTTAAATTAACTTACCTTTAAGCTATTGGCTATTGTGACGGCGCCTTTGCACCTAAGATGGTTCCAACTGAGGTCGAGGACTTCAAGAAAGTGATTATTTGCTGCAATACAATACATGTATACATACATTAGTTAGTTTTACTGTGTTACATCGGGATATAATAATGGCAACACATATATGTACCTCGTCATACATGTATACATACACGTGTGTCAAACACTGTAGCTATTGATATATGAGGTTTATTAATCATGATAAACATATAAAAATTCAAAAGCAATATTTTGTTGGATAATATTATATTGAAGGAAAATTTAAGAATGAGCCTTCTTTTCATTTCGAAAAATTTGATAAAATATTGTTTTTATTGCGAAAAAACAATTTCCCCATGCTAAATCCCCATAGACAATTTTTTTTGAATTTTAGCAATACTTGACCGATTTTTAAAATTTAACTTTTGTTTTCTTAGTTAGATCATTTCCAAGCTATCTAGCTAGGTTTCGGAGTCAATTTCCATTTTTTTTTTCGTTTTTTGACTCCTCCCACAACTCCTAGATACGTTTTTCCCCATGTTAAATTCCCATAGAGAGATCAAGTGTTCGTAATAAAACCAATATTTGACCGAATTTCACGAAATAAAAAGAAGGCTCATTCTTAAATTTTCCTTTAATTTAATACTATCGAACAATATAATGTTTTTGAATTGTTTATATATGGCCGTAAAATTTGGGCAACTTTCGCGAAACAGACTATAATTTAAATATTTCTAAATGTGATATTGTATTATTAGCTCACAGAGGAATGAAACAAAATGCGCAACCAAATTATCTCCACTGACTTCTGACAGTATATACTATAGGAATGAATGGCATTGTTGTGGAATTTATCGGGGTATAAACTTGGAAAAGTCGCGGGAATACTGGACGAAGGCCGGACTTTTCCAAGTTTATATCCCCGATAGATTCCACAAAAAGGCCGTTCATTCCTTATAATTCCAGCATTTGAAATAAATTCATCAAGAAAATGTGTTTATTTTCCGTTTTCTTAAGAATTATTTTAACTGCGCCTCACGGTTACGGAAAGTAGTTCGGCGTGGTAGTTTACTGGGATATAAATTGTGGACAGATATTTGCTACGGGCCAATCAAATGTTAGGAAATTGTGTAAATATTGTTGTGCTTGAATTATTTGAATGTAACCTAGTTTTATGGGAAGTCGACCACATCAAATGGTGCGATTGGTTGATATGGTCATTCTAATATCGACAATTTGCATTGCTTGAAAAGAAAACCACATATTTGATTGAATATAGTATAACATTATCCGATATCCGATAACCAGGGGGCCGTTTCACTAAACTTCGTACGACTAAAATGTTCGTAAGTGTAAATTTAGGATCGTCTGTAAATTTCAATTGATGGATTTACATTTATTGCAGCATATGCAGCCTATGCTCAATAAAGGTAAATTCAATAATTGTTTAAAAGAAAACGCTGTTAATGTAAACTTTTCAGACCATCATAATTTTGCACTTACGAATATCTTAGTCCTACAAAGTTTAGTGAAACGGGCCCCTGTTCCTTTTAAACAAGTTCATGCGGAATATCCATCCAGATGTGTTTAAAATGTATATATACTTCTGGCAATAAATGAGTGTTTATCTACTACATGCAAAGGGTTAATTACTATCACGTCACATTAGTGGACCAGCATGTACATGCAACAACTGAAACAGTAGCTAAGATGTATTTTACTATTCATCTGTCTTATATATTGTATGTATCCTTATAGCCGAGACACCTGCTGTTCATAGTTCCACAATATCAGCCCATTCCGTCATTTCATTTTCCGACGCGGTAGTGAGCGTTTCAATACGTCGCAGTGCTGTTAACAAACGTATACACAGACCAACCGTATTTTCACCACAGTATACGCAACAGCCCGTACTTGTATTACTTATATTTACACTGCATTTTCTGATAGAATAAAAAATATAAATAAGCAAATATGGCGTGAAAATTAAGAATAATCTTGTTTTACGTAATTTTGTCGCAATTACTGGAACAGCAACGTAGCCTGTCAATATATTGAAGTTATTGACAACGACGATGAACGTCAAGTATTTTAATGACACCAAACACACTTTAAAGGTACATGCCCACTCAGTTGGCACAACATGTTCTTTATAGGAATTAAAGAAGTGTATAATTGTTTCACTATTTCACCGGGTCTAAAAATTACGAGTGCCCGCTATACAGATATAATCACTTACATGTAGTAATACATATTTTACTGATAGTGACGCGCGGTGGTATCAGGTTATTTTCATATGCAAATGAGGCAAATGTCACCTACAAAAACAGTATTTTCGACAGATTATAGAGTATGATAATTGCACATCAAAAATAATGAATACAGAGAATAAATAGCAATGTCCGTTAACATTTTAAGCAGTGTGGAAATTCGCGTCTGATATAAAATATATAATAATGTAAATCAATACGTGGGGAAATGGTGAATAAATATTTATTTTGCTAGGAAATGTCTCAGATTGATGTACATATATCTGATATAAATAATTGTTTGTGCCTACTGAGTGGGCATGTACCTTTAACGAATCAACACCATCGTGCGACGTCACTTGGGATTAATGTAATGTACTGGGATAATAAACGCAATACGTTGAATGGACATTATTATGATTGTATCGACAGTGTAAATATTCCCTGTTTTTCAAACCAACTGTAAACGACGCAAGTGGCTGATATTGTGACAAAAATGTACGCAGCAGATGCCCCGGCAAAAATATTACAGGTCATATAAAAATCAATACAGATAAAATAGAATTGGACATCCGTTAAGCCGATATTAGCGAGTTAGCTGCTGAAACGGTAACTCCATATATTCAAAACGCGATAACTCGTGGTGGGTAACAAATGGTCACAGGAATGGCATTACTTCCCTTGTCGTATCGCCTGTTTTCTGCCTATATTGAGACATTTGGTAAGTGTCATAAATGACAGAGACTTACAATTCGGAATTTACGTGGAATTGAATTTCGCATGGACATTGAGATTATTTGTAATGTTTCGATATCATTGCCGAATAAATATAACGGATGCTCTATATCCTATTATAGAAAATACGTTATATTCCTCGACAATGACCTCGATATAAGCGAAACAAGACAATTCGTCACTACATCCGGGACGTATTGGCATCATGTATGTAATACTATGCGATCAGAATGTTTTCGCCACGGGTCAAATTTGGTTGGGTCAATGTGTCGATAGACCGGTGTTATAGATAAGATTCAGAACTTGGAAAATGAAGAGTCCGCCCCCTATGAATTTTTCGGTTTGATGTCACGTTGCTTAGTGCACGAACAACCGCATAATAAGGCAGATGAAGTGGTCGCCTCGTTGGTGATTGCTCCCTGACCCCCATATCTGGATTTGGTTCGCCTCGTCTGGATTGTACCTCTGGTTGCGGCCCTGCTAGCGTCAAAGATACCCCGGACGTTGTTATAACGGAAAGTACTCTGACTCGTGATTTTACAAGTTCGGTAACCTATGTATAGTACAAATATACAGTCGGGTCAGCGTGTAAGTGCACACACGAACGAACACGACAGGTTGGAACCAACCTGTCGTGTTCGTTCGTGTGTGCACTTACACGCTGACCCCACTGTATACATTCGTGGCAGGGCACTGAGACAGTGTTACCGTGCAATGCTCCACATAACCGTGCTTGTCTCACCGAGAGCCGTGCCGATAGAAACGCCCCCGCGATCTCCAATGTTGTTGTGGTTGGCTCTCAATTCCTTTAAACTTCTAGACCGCTGTATAAAAGAGAATGACAGAGAAATCCTAACTGTTGTATCCTATCAAAATAACATGTTTTTGAACGTTGACACGAATATTCGTGAGGACCAGTAGGCTATTTCACCAACATTGCAAAGTATACTTTGCTAGAAAAGTATACTTTGCAATGTTGATGAAATAGGCTACTGGTATATTAAATAGGTAGGACTGTTTTCGATATGTGTTGAATTGTATTACACAGTCGAACCTTCCCGAAATATCACCTTTCTACACCTGCACAGTCTCTGTAGCAGCCGATATTTATATCCCAAATTGACACTGGCTTCTATGTTTATCTGCAACGGCCATCTGTGGATCTTCCCGTGGATGGCTGTACTAGAGAGGGTGTACTATACAATTATGTTTCGTGTGGCGAACAAGATCCATGTAAGCATAACCGACTCATGTGTGTATACAGCCCGTCGTCCCGCGATAGTACATGCGAGCTATTGAGTTATGGATAATTGTCCTTTAGATACGTTCCCGAAGATCCTCCAACTTACATGACTGTGCTAATTAAAACAAATATTAGTACGGTATTAGAACTATGCTGTGAGGTTTGCTGGGAAAAATGCTCTAATTTTCAAAGGATCAATTTGTCCTTTTACTTATTCAATGGAACATTTCTAAATCTCTAAATGTGAGATTCAGTATAGTATCCGTGTTGTGTGTTTATAATTCCAGCACAAAAATATTTACACGATTTCCTAACATTTGATTGGCCCGTAGCAAGTCTCTGTCCAAAATTTATATCCCAGTAAACTCCCACACCGAACTACATTCCGTAACCGTGAGTCACAGTTAAAATAATTCTTAAGAAAACGGAAAATAAACACATTTTCTTTGATGAATTTATTTCAAATGCTGGAATTATAAGGAATGAATGGCCTTTTTGTGGAATTTATCGGGGATATAAACTTGGAAAAGTCGTGGGAATACTGGACGAGGCCTCCCGATAGATTCCACAAAAAGGCCATTCATTCCTATTATAACCAATAGGATAAAAATAAACAATTGGCGATAAAAAATTATTACAAATTTTTTTTTTCGAAAATTGTAATTTTTTATCGCCAGTTGTTTATTTTTATCGCCAATTGCGAAAGTGGCTTTTCCAAGTTTATACCCCGATAAATTCCACAAAAAGGCCATTCATTCCTATAGTATCAGCGACTTGCCTGTATCAGGTCTGCAACAATGATAGCCCCGTTGTAGTTTATGCCGTTACCTGTAAGTATAACATTGGAATTAAAATTCGTAAATTATATTATTTAATGATAAACCCTCCCTTGGAATACATGTCCAAATTAAAATTAATATAGGAACCCGTCATGTTTGTAAATTCAAATATGATGCATGTGACACAATGTGAAACACGATATTATAAGACGAGACACTACCTATACCTTACTAACTGAGATAATATGTATAGCGGAGGTATCAAGTACGTCCATACAACACGCATTCTGATAAACTACAATATCAATGTGCATATCAGGTGGTTAAAACAACAACAACAATGGCTGAATGTGTTGAAAGCCAGCCCACTCCAAAGTAAGTATTATCTGACATTTTCATGAATAGGCAACGGATTATGATAAAATATAGCGCAACAAACGCGTCTTCATGAGCTGTATTTGGTGCACCCGTGAGTTCGGCACATACATGTACTTATGCCGTTTTTGTGAAGAATCGATTTCCAATTCAGCCGACACGGAAATCGATTCTTCGCAAATACGACATAAGTTTATGCCAAAGTACTGATGCCACCAAATGCAGCTTAACAAGACGCGTTTGATGCGTCATATTTCATCAGAATCCGTTACATAATAAGGACAAAATACAAAAATACGTACTTTGAATAGGAAAGTTTCAGGAAGTTTCAGAACTTGTTGTTGCTGTTGTAACCACGTAATCATACACCTTGGCTATCTTATGATGTCAAGCATAGCCTCCAATCGGTTGGAGTTGGGCCCTGGCTCAGGAAATCAACATCATTTTCAAAACATAATCTAAATCCTAGCCCCCTTATGCACAGTTACATAACTATACACGTTTTCCCGATGGCACCAATGATACACAGGTGTGCAAATCGCGAAAGGCGTTGCCCCCTGATCGGTATAGAACGCCAAATCTACATAAACTCAAATACTTATTGCTAGCTCCAAATGATTTAGAGAGACCCTTTCACATGATTTGGAGCTAGGTCTAAAAACTTAATGCTAGCTCTAATTATTTACAGCTAGCATTAATACAATAGAGTTTATGTAGATTTGGCGTTCCATAGTTGAGACTGTGCTGATGCGCATGCTGATCTAAGGCTCCGCCGATCGAAATCGTCGTATATAATCGATATCATATGTTTCTCAGGGCGTAAGCCGGACACCTCACCTGATATGTCCAGTTTGGAGACGAGGCATGTTCCACATGTGAGAGAAGATACCAGCCTCTGTAATCCCGAAAGCCCGATCATGTTGTCAGCAACATTCTGAAGGAGACGAAAACATATAAGGCTGTCCGTGTGATCGAGTAACAAGTAGATTAAATGACTCGTCAAACTCAAATGTACTTCGACTCATAGGCATCATAATGTATTTTTCAAAATATTTTCTATTTTTCAAACTGGGCTACACGGATTTGAATCGTTAATATGAATACCGGAAACGCGCATTTGACCCTCGTTTAGCGTACGGTTGGACTACGTCTGACCCTCGTTTAGCCTACATTTGGACCACGCTCACTGGTTTCCAGTGGGAACGGTAACCAAAACGCCACTGTATCTGTTATGCTCTATATATCCACTTACTTACCAGCTGTGTGAGGAAGGTGTTGTTTGTCAGCATGTCTGATATGACACATATGCCGATGTCTCCTAGACAGTTGTCCTTTATATTTAGGCTGCTCACTGTTTCGTTTTCCTGTGTATGAGACACGAAATCAGTAATATTCATGGAGGATGTACCCCCACCCCCACCCTGAAATATGTAAAATGTTAATGCCAAGTCTCAAGATATTTCCTTCGAAACAAATACAACCGTGTCCATCAATCTCGTCGAAGGTCTTAAAGGTACACGCTCACTCAGTAGGCACATGTTCTTTATATCAGAGACATCATCTGATAAATATTCTGGCAAAATAAACATGCATTCACCATTGCCCACTGTATTGATTGGCATTATTATAAAGTTTGTATCAGACGTAAATTTCCACACTGATAGCAGGGACGCTAACCGTGTTTCCTTAGAATGTTAACGGACATTACTATTTATTATCTTGATTTATTTTTTGATAGCCTGTCGAAAATATTATTTTTATTATTATTTTTACAGATGGCGCATTTAAGTAGTATAAATAATTAACAAATATCATGCCTCAATTGCATATGAAAGTAGCCTCAGGCCTGATACCACCGCGAGTCGCTATCAGTAAAGTAATTACTATTAAATTATTATACATGTATCTGTATAGCGGGCAGTCGTGATTTTTAGAACTGGTGGAATAGTGACACAATCATACACTTATTTAATTCATACAACGAAAAGTTTGTGCCTACTGAGTGGGCATGTACCTTTAAGAAGTAAACATTTATAATTTACGGACATAATTAATTGAAATAAAGCACTAAATGCCACATTGATTATTGCATTTATATTTACGTATTTCATGAAATTACGCAGATGTAAAAATATTGAAACGCAGTTTTGGCAATCTATCATTCAATCATCGGACACATTCAGTCTGATATAACAAGATCGCAAGGACCTTCACTAATCGGTCAACTATTATCGGTGTGCATTACTATTCGTTTCACGAAACCTGCAAAAATATTCCGGCTATAGAAATTGAAACACGTTTTTCTTTAAATAACATTAAATTATAGCAAACATTAAGAATGAGCGTTGATCTTATTTCCTGAAATTTCTTCCAATATCGATGTTATTGCGAAAAAACAATTTTCCCATGTTAAATCCACATAAACCTCTTCACTCTATGGGGATTTAACATGGGAATTATTTTCGACTACTCCTCCAGGTTTTCCATCTCTTTTTCCCCCATGTTAAATTCCCATATAGAAATAATTTTCTTAATAAAAAGAAGGAGAATTCTTAAATTTTGATATAATTTAATATTATCAAAAAGAAATATTGTTTTTGTATTGTTTGTATAGCCGTAACATTTGGGCAGGTTTCGTGAAACAGACAGTAGTCACGATGTCACTCTTTTGTTCATATTGTCCCAACCGTACATACACTGTACCACTACTGTCTGTCTCACGAAAGCTGCCCAAATTTTACGGCCATATAAACAATTGAAAAACAATATTTCTTTCGATAATGTTAAATTAAAGGAACATTTAAGAATGAGCCTTCTTTTTATTTCGTGAAATTTGGTCAAATATTGGTTTTATTACGAAAAATTGATCTGTCTATGGGAATTTAACATGGGGGAAAAGAGGTAAAGCAGTGTGGGAGGAGTCAAAAAAAGAAAAAATTTGGAAATTGACTCCGAAACCTGGCTAGATATCTTGGATATGATCTAACTAAGAAAACAAAAGCTAAATTTTGAAAATCGGTCCAGGATTACTAAAATTCTAAAATATGTCCCCATGTTAAATCCCCATAGACATCTTCACGGAATGAAGATGTCTATGGGGGTTTAATATGGGGACATTTTTTTTTCGCAATAAAATCAATATTTGACCAAATTTCACGAAATAAAAAGAAGGTTCATTCTTAAATTTTCCTTTAATTTAATATTATCGAAATAAATATTGTTTTTGAATTGTTTATATGGCCGTAAAATTTGGACAGCTTTCGTGAAACAGACAGTAAGTGTTCTGGTTGTCGCCTTACGAGGTAACCAGTGCATTCGTTCTATAAAACACTACCACCAGTAAGATGGCGATGATTCGGATGTTATCAGGGTCCAGCTTGCGACTGGCCAGCTCAATATCGGACTCCTGGGGCCCGTTTCACTAAACTTCGTACGACTTAGATGTTCGTAAGTGCAAATTTATGATCGTCTGAAAATTTAAATTGATGTACATGTATTTACATGTATTGAGCATAGGCTGCATATGCTCAATAAATGTAAATATAATAATTGTTTACAAGAAAACAGTTTGAATGTGAAATTTACAGACGATCATAAGTTTGCAATTACGAACATTTTAGCCATACGAAGTTCAGTGAAACGACCCCCATGAGCTCATTGTGTGTGATTGATGTTCGATACATGTATGCTTAATGTATGTTGGCGACCTGCACGACAACCAGGAAATTCAAACTATAATTATTATATGTAATATCCTACCACCAGTAAGATGGCTATGATCCTGATGTTATCCGGTCCCAGCTGGCGACTGGCCAGCTCGATATCGGACTTCAGGAGTTCCTTGACCACACAGGAGA
Organism: Conchocele bisecta; assembly: GCA_029237695.1. Taxonomy (NCBI): domain Eukaryota; kingdom Metazoa; phylum Mollusca; class Bivalvia; order Lucinida; family Thyasiridae; genus Conchocele; species Conchocele bisecta. Next base: position 26,245,561 of record CM055274.1, read on the forward strand.
CCGGGTAGAGACCCTGGGACTTGCACACAGTCAGGTATTTCTGTCGCGTCTTCTGGATCAGGCGTGCCTGCTCCTTCTCCTCGGTCTTGTTATCTACACATTGCATGCACATGTACATTACATGTACACACTACATGTATACATACGAGACAAGCCATGTGGTTTTGTACCTTCGAAAATCTGCGTAATTTAATGAAATACGTTTACAAAATTTACAATATTGTCTGTAAATGGCGTCAAAAGTTGACAACATTTTCAGAGTACATCTGCATGTACTCTGAAATGTTTGTTAATTTTTTAATTAAATAATGATTTTTTGTAAATTTGGTAAACGTAGTTAATGAAATTATAATCTGTTTCACGAAAGGTGCCCAAATTTTACGGTTATATAGACAATTCAAAAACAATATTATTTTCGATAATATGAAATTAAAGGAAAATTTAAGAATGATCCTTCTTTTTATTTCGTGAAATTCGGTCAAATATTGATTTTATTGCGAAAAATTGATTTGTCTATGGGAATTTAACATGGAGAAAAAGAGGTAGAGGACTTGTGGGAGGAGTCAAAAAACATTTTTTTTTTGGAAATTGACTCCGAAACCTGACTAGATAGCTTGGAAATGATCTAACTAAGAAAACAAAAGTTAAATTTTAAAAATCGGTCCAGTATTTCTGAAATTCTAAAAAATTTCCCCATGTTAAATCCCCATAGACATCTTCACTCCGTGAAGATGTCTATGGGGATTTAACATGGGGAAATTTTGTTTCCGCAATAAAATCAATATTTGACCAAATTTCACGAAATAAAAAGAAGGCTCATTCTTAAATTTTCCTTTAATTTAATATTATCAAAATAAATCTTGTTTTTGAATTGTTTATATAGCCGTAAAATATGGGCAGTTATGGAACAAAATGTGTTTTTTATTCTAACGAATTAGTCAGAGGTGACTGTTGCTAGAGGACGTGGTAATATGACTTGCTGACTTACGATCAGTGTAGGCCTAGATTATACTGCTTGTTGATCTGGGTTTACACTGTTCGCCAATTTCACAGCCGGCTGTACGAATTGGTCTAATTTTCCTAAAGCATTGTGGATGAAATACACCAATGAATCGGGATGTCTATACAGTAGACGGACGAGGGGAAATAACTCAAACATGCGTTTCATGTTATAGTCGACCCTCTCTAAACCAAACACCAAGAAAAAATATGTGCCCTTATTTTTTATGACTTTCTTGGCTCCTAATGATCAAATGCCTGATATACAGTTAAACCTCTCTAAACCGGACAACCTGGGGACCTCCCAGGGTGTCCGGTTTAGAGATGTTTCACTGTATACTGTATACAATGAAACCTCTCTAAACCTGACACCCTGGGAGGTCCCCAGGTTGTCAGATTAACACATCCCAGGGTGTCCGGTTTAGAGAGGTTTCAATGTATACAGTGGAACCTATCTAAACCGTACACCAAGAAAACATATGTGATATTATTGTTGATGAGTTTCTTGCTCATTTATTTCGGGTGTTAATGTACACAGCTATGGCTAAGAATGATCAAATGCCTGACATACATGTACAATGAAACCTCTCTAACCGGACACTCCAAGGGTGTCCGGTTTGAGTGGTTTCACTGTACTTGCGAATGGTACGATATTTTACGTTTCATAAGATTGTGTTATTCTGCCGAATTAGTCAGATGTGACTGTTGCTAGAGTACGTGGTTATATGACTTGCTGACTTACGATCAGTGTCGGCCTAAATTATACTGACGAACGTGCAAGTTGATCTGGATGTACACTGATCGCCACTTGCACGGATTTATATCATTTTCCTACAGCCTTGTGGATAAAATACACCACTGGATCGGGATGTCTATAGATGGACGAGGGGAAATAACTCACACATGTGTTTCATGTTACATAGGAGCCTCTCTAAACCGCACACCAAGAAAATATATGTGATATTATTTTTTATAAGTTTCTTGGTCAATTATTTCCGGTGTTAATGTCTGTTCATGATCGCATATCACACAACTACATGTATGGCTCAAAATGATCGAATGCCTGACACATAGTGAAACATTTCTAAATCGGACAACCAGGGGACCTCCCAGGGTGTCCGGTTCAGAGATGTTTCACTGTATACAATGGAACCTCTATAAACCGGACACCAAGAAAACATCTGATATCTTATTTTTCATGAGTATCTAGGTCATTTATCTCGAATGCTAATGTCTGTTCATGATCGCATAGCACACAACTATGTCTCGGAATTATCAATTGCCTAATATACAGTGAAACGTCTCTAAATCGGACAACCAGGGGACCTCCCACGGTGTCAGGTAGTGAAACATCTCTAAATCGGACAACCAGAGGACCTCCCACGGTGTCAGGTATATAGATGTTTCACTGTATACAGTGGAACCTCTCTAAACCGGACACCAAGACAAACATCTGTAGTCTATTTCATCAACATTGCAAAGTATACTTTACTAGCAAAGTATACTTTGAGGGAGTAATCATTTATTTTTCCTGAAATGCATTATTTCATATAGAACTAAGAACTGCATATATTTCATGATTAAAAGTATGCAGAATTATTATACTGAATTTATTACATTATCACAGCCAAATTGGCTGTGATAATGTAATAAATCCAGTATAATAAAAATTAATAAATTTATCATAAAATTGAAAATTTCTCCCTCAAAGTATACTTTGCTATTAAAGTATACTTTGAAATGTTGGTGAAATAGGCTACAGATATCTTATTTGTTATGAGTATCTTGGTCATTTATCTCGAGTGATACTGCCCGTTCATGATCGCATAGCACACCACTATGGCTCGGAATGATCAATTGCCTAATATACAGTGGAACCTCTCTAAACCGGACACCAAGACAAACATCTGTGATCTTATGTTTGATGTATTTCCTGGTCATTTATTTCGGGTGATAATGTATGTTCATGATCGCATAGCACACAAATATGGCTCAGAATGATCGAATATCTGATATAGAGTCAAACCTCTCTATACCGGACACCCTGGGGTCCCGTTTAGAGAGGTTTCATTGTATAATTGTAAATTTTACGATATTTTCCGTTTTATAAGATGCCGGTTATGGAACAAAATGTGTTCTTCTAACGAATTAGTCAGATGTGACTGTTGCTAGAGTACGTGGTAATATGGCTTGCTGAATTACGATCAGTGTCGGCCTAGATTAGACTGACGGACAGGCGTTTTGATCTGGGTCTAGACTATTCGCCAATTCCACAGCCGACTGCACGAATTGATATCATTTTCCTAAAGCCTTATGTAAGAAATACACCACTAGATATGGATGCCTTTAGACAGAAGAGGGGACATAACTCAAATATGTGTTTAATGTTATCAGGTGACGTGTTTGTATTGGCCGAATACTGATAATATATAGAATACCAAGGTAGTGTATTGTGATATCAAGTTTACCAGGCACGGTTAAGAAATGCGTAGGAATTCCGAGGCTCGCCGTCTCAGAACCGATCCTGCCATGCCGGTGACGTCATTCGGCAACGTCATGTGAAGTCATTCGGCCAATCAAACGTCAGGTTTCAATTAGTTGTAACCTGGATGTTCGTGTCAGGCCAATATCGGACACGATATTATGTGATCAATCAGTACGTATGCGGCCAATACATAACACGTTACCTGATAAAATATGTTGTATCAGGTATTGCTCTGACACGAGTATCCTGCTTACGGCGGATTGAAAGCCGTCGTTTCATTGGTTGATCGGTGTCACATGATGATACCTAATGTTTTCAACTAAACCTATTTTATATTAATATTTGACCATCAGTTAGCATAAAACGTTAACTGATAAACAGAATACCAGGCTAGTGTCTGTATCAAGAATAGCAGGCTCGGCTCGGCTCGGCTCGGCTCGTTAAGTTTATCAGACAAGGTTCGGAAACGCCGCGAGGAATTATTACGCCTTTCCTACCGTTGGCCTATAAGATTGATACTAAAAGGCACAATACTGGTATTCACCTTACCTTTATAACCAGCCCATGATGGCATCTTGGGCGGCATACTTCTGTCAATATTTGTATACACTTTATCTAGCAATTCCCCTTTATGTTTATTCCAATATCTGCAGTAGCCACACATCAAATGTAAGTATTAATAAAAACACGGCGTAATTAACAAAGATGTTAATCGTACTTAGGGCAGGTCATGTATGATATTTGGTTGTGACTTGAGGAATTGGGCTTATGGGATTTGCGACCAGTGTAGCTTCTGATTAAGTAGCGCACATGTGCAGCCTGATAACGTTCTATTTCGCTTGTTAGAAGCATGACTGGTTATGCATGGATGGCATGATGAACAGTGCATATCCTGATCAGTTGCACAGGGCTGATCTAGATCTACAATGGTCGCAAAACCCATAAGCCCAAGTTACAGTCACGACCACATACTTAGTGGGCTGTTATTCTGTAAAATCGTACCTGTATACACATGTGAACATATACAGTACACCTACATGTTTAAAGTTAATATAACCAAAATGCAGGTAGATTTTGCTGAAATGACATTATATGGTTGTACATGTATGAGGGCATTGTATGTACTGGTCCGACTGTGTGGATCACTCTGCTAAGTTGGGACTACTCTGGTCACCAGACGCGTAAAGTAGGTTTTGTTAACCGCCGTCCCGTTTTATTTTCGTATTTTGTCAGAGTGTAATGCACTGGAAATGTGTTATAGCAACAATGAAATTCACCCCTTTTCTCCGGTCAACTGCAATTGAGCCATCGGGTGACCAACGTGACCAACGCGACATTCGTACATCTTACGCCAGTGTAGATATACTATATTCACTTTGGCAGCAGTCATAAAATGTTTTCAAAACCGAGTGCATGGATACTACCAGCGTACATTTACACTGATCTACGCAGGTCGGAAACTATGTACGGTCCATTTTTACAGCCGGGTCCAACATAGGCCCAACCCAAGTTCTGCTCTGCTGATCGCCAATATTTGAAGAGCATATATATCTGCCTGTGTGACCAGCACAGCATTCGCGCCGTCTGATCAGAGGATGTTCTGAACGACATACATGCACAATCAGAGAAATGTACATATTGACTCAGTTACGTGACCAGAAAAAGGTTGGTATCTATATTTGTTGATACAGCAAAGGTCGCTTTTCCCAGCTCCCGGCAGCTGTACAGGTATGTGATAATCCTTAGGATTGCTGCTAAATTCATTGTTACAGTGACAGGAGAAACGGGACTTATTGTCTGTGTAACCAATGAAAGATCGTACATGTAGCTACATGTCGTTATTGACCTTTGAATTTATTTACATAAACATAAATCCAGTCCAGATTGTATATTTTATGGAATTATTGCTTGTAAAAAGGGCGACAGTGGCTTGATTTGTTGTGAAAATGAGCCATTATAGTGTTTTCGACTACCGTTGATCGAGATCATCCTCTATATCTGTATGATTGATATGTAGCCGATTTCACCAACATTGCAAAGTATACTTTTCTAGCAAAGTATACTTTGAGGGAGTAATTTTCAATTTTAAGATAAATTTATTATTTTTTATTATGCTGAATTTATTACATTATCACAGCCAATTTGGCTGTGATAATGTAATAAATTCAGTATAATAATTCTGCATAGTTTTAATCATCAAATATATGCAATCGTTAGTTCTGCATGAAATAATGCATTTCGGAAAAATCAATGATTATTCCCTCAAAGTATACTTCCGGGACTGCATTATTTACTAGATTCAAATGTTCACTCTTATTAATTGTAGTGCACATAGTGTAGACTCAGATCAGACTGCTCTGGGTCTACCCTGTTCGCAGTATTCTTATTTGTTCACTATTCAGTAATAAATAAACGCTAAATAAATATAAACCGTAGGGCCGGATCTTTATAAATATATTTGCAAAGGGAAGTAACTAGCTACGATCCGCCATTGCAATCGAAACGTCAACAATTCGCCACTGTGCCAATGATACGCATAGCAAGCTTACAGCAATATATAGTTACATGTATCTGTTCTGGTTACATGTTTGCACGAGGATATTCACAAATTTGATAATTCCACGTTCGACATTCAACCAACGTTGGACATACTCGACCCCTTCTTTTATTTTACCGTAATATCCAGTCAATAATATTTTTGCATTTTACAGCAATTTGTAGGTGTTGACGGGATAAATAGAATAGTAGGTTAGTGCCGTGAATGGGAAAACATATCCGGCGCGGCACGGAAACGGGATGTGCTCGGCAGAGCCTCGCCCATCCCGTTTCCTGAGCCTTGCCAGATATGTTTTCCCATTCACGGCACTAACCTACTATTCTCTATCTATTTTACTTATTTCTGAACCAAAGTATATGTTCTGACCACTCATTCGAACCGTCTCGGCGAGACGGTTCAAATGAGTGGTCACAACATATACTTCTGATGAGAAATAAAGAAATTATTGAGCCTTGCCGGATATTTTTTCGCATTCACGGCACTAACCTACTATTCTCTATATACAAAGACATCTCATATCGTAAGGGACCGTTTCGTCGCGGGCGTGTTGTTGTTAAAGTGGACAGCCTCTCTGAAGATTTATAGAGCAAGTGGAATCAGAATCCACATAGTTACTCAATACGCATACATGTAGGGAATACAGTCTAGTTAATTAATCATACAATGACTACTTTTGTCTGTACATGCATATGCTTTGTATTGATTCGCGTAGTACAGTTACAACGGCTGTACCGAATGGTTCATTCACATTAAAGGGGCATATCGGGATTTTTTTTAAAAATACTGTACAAATTAAAAACGTGTTTTCATAATGGCCCTGTGTAAAGTTGTTTAATATCGGAATGAATGGCCTTTTTGTGGAATGTATTGGGGTATAAACTTGGAAAAGTCGCGGGAATACTGGACGAAGGCCGGAAGACCTCGTCCAGTATTCCCGCGACTTTTCCAAGTTTATATCCCCGATAAATTCAACAAAAAGGCCATTAATTCGTTATAATTCCATCATTTGAAATAAATTCATCAAGAAAATGTGTTTATTTTCCGTTTTCTTAAGAATTATTTTAACGGCGCCTGACGGTTACGGAAAGTAGTTCGATGTGGGAGTTTACTGGGATATAAATTTTGGACAGAGACTTGCTACAAGCCAATCAAATGTTAGGGAATTGTGTAAACATTTTTCTGCTGGAATTATTTACAGATATGTGACGATACTAGGACCGCTAGGTTGTTCGATATGTATGTACCTATATGTGCGACAATAGAAAGAACCCAGCGGTCCTATTTTTTATGTAAACAGCAGTTTTTCAAAAAAATCTGATATGCCCGTTTAAAATAATCTGAAATGAGTCTCCGACAAAGAGCTCGATATGTGTTTATCCCGTCAACACAGTGCGTATGTGCCGTGAAACACGGTGCCGTGAACATGTTTAATATCCTGTCAATACGACCTAATCACTGCGTATGTATATGTACTGTGACTGGGGTTATTTTTGTTTGCATTTTAAAGCCACTTGTAGGTGTTGACGGGATGAATAGAATAGTAGGTTAGTGCCGTGAATGGGAAACATATCTGGCAGCGCCTCGCCCATCCTGTTTCATAAGCCTTGCCAGATATTTTTCAAATTCACGACACTAACCTACAATTATCTTTGTATTGGTTATACTATGCGAAGCCGTGCCCACCATTGCCGCAAACTCGGCTCACTTTTTACTGTGATCGGTCGAAACTATGATTGGCAAGAGTTCAGGTGAATTACGTTGACTAAATCTTGACCCCAGATATATCCAAAGAGAATGCGTAAACATTAGTTAATACATATTGTTTACAATAAATCTTGACCCCACGAGATTACAGGATCAGAAAGTTAACAGAATACAAAGACTAATAGTAACAACATTAACACCATTTCGCATTAGTCATTTGTATCGCACAAGGACTTTTCAAAATAAACAATACTATTTTTGTCAGCCAGTCAAATCCGCACGTATTTAAGTAAACTGGACACTTTCAAAGATACCTTTGAAACAAAATAAAACAACAATATGTAATATAATAGGTCACATTTGGAATTATAGGGTTCATGTATTATTCGTTAGATACATACGATGGCTATTAGCAACGTGTTTCATATTTGTTCATACACAATGTATCTACACATCTAAAATGATATTTGGAATACCGCAACACCAATAGTTAAGGTGTAGTGTCTTGTTGTACGCGTGAGGTGTTCACAGATTCATCACTCCGTATATCAAACAAGCCTGTTATTACAAAACAAATTCTCGGTCGTAATTCACGCAGAGCATCATCCAGGAAATACATAGGTCGGGCACCACATTAGATAATTAACACTGCTATACAGAGACATGTATATACAATGGAACCCCTCTAAACCGGACATCAAATAACATATGTGATACTACTTTTGGCGGGTTTCTTGGTCATTTATCTCACGTGATAATGCCTGTTTGTAATCGCATAACACACAACTACGTCTCCGAATGAGCAAATGCATGATTTACAGTGAAAACTATCAAACACGGACACCCTGGGGACCTCCCAGTGTGTTCGGATTAGAGAAGTTTCACCGTATCTATCCCCTTGTAAATATGTGGCTATGATGTAAGTTCTGCATCATTCTGCACAATCTGACGAGCGACTTCTCTGTTCGCCATTCCATCAACGGAATAGTCACCCAGTGTGCGTCAAACAAGCAACGCATACGAAATCCCCATCGAAGAACGTCAGAAACCGTTGTAACTGTACTACGCGAATCAATACAGATCTTATGCACGTACAGACAAAAGTAGTCATCGTATGATTAATTAACTAGACTGTTTTCCCTACATGTATGCGTATTGAGTAACTATGTAGATTCTGATTCCACTTGCTCTATAAATCTTCAGAGAGGCTGTCCACTTTAACAACAACACGCCCGCGACGAAACTGACCCTTACGATATGAGATGTTTTTGTATATAGAGAATAGTAGGTTAGTGCCGTGAATGGGAAAAATATCCGGCAAGGCTCAATAATTTCTTTATTTCTCATCAGAAGTATATGTTGTGACCACTCATTTGAACCGTCTCGCCGTGACGGTTCAAATGAGTGGTCACAACATATACTTTGGTTCAGAAATAAGGAAAATAGATAGAGAATAATAGGTTAGTGCCGTGAATGGGAACAAATATCTGGCAAGGCTCAGGAAACGGGATGGGCGAGGCTCTGCCGAGCACATCCCGTTTCCGTGCCGCGCCAGATATGTTTTCCCATTCACGGCACTAACCTACTATTCTATTCATCCCGTCAACACCTACAAATGACTTTAAAATGCAAACAGAAAATAACCCCAGTCACCGCACATATACATACACAGTGATTAGGTCGTATTGACAGGATATCAAACATGTTTCACGGCACCGTGTTTCACGGCACATACGCACTGTGTTGACGGGATAAACACGGGATCGCAGCTAGTTATTTCCCTTTGCAAATCTAATTATAGAGATCCGGTCCTTTGGATTATTTTAGCGTTTGTTTCTTACTGAATAATGCAAAAATATAGACTGGTAACAGTGTAGACCCAGATCAGACTGCAGACATGTGCAGTCTGATCTGGGACTACACTGATTTCAATACAACTAATACGTGTGAAAATATGGATCTGGCAAATAATGTAGTCCCGGATCAGATTGTGCAGATGTGTAGGCTAATCTGGTTCCACACTAAAACTGAATGACTCCTTTTCACAACAAAACATGCCACTTCGCCCTTTTTACAAGTAATACGACTCTAAAATATACAAATTGAACCTGATTTGTATAAATAAGTTCAAAGGGAAATAACTAGCTACGATTCCTCATTAACACCATGTAAATAGAAATGTAGGAAATTAAATAAAAAACTTTACACGACTGACATTCATGATCATTTTATTTTTATTTTGTATTGAAGAAACGCAACGTATGATACACTATTATAAATATAAATATATAGACATATAATTTAACATGATCATGTTTTAACAATCAACACAATCATATACAGTCTTGTATATTCGTTTGGCAACCATGAGAACGTTGTGAAATTAGACATCTGTAATAATACCAACATTACCCTTAATACCTGACATATTTGACATTCTGTAGTTAACTGTTTTCTCTAATGTATCTGCATATATATTATGTGGCTATGACTTGATAGGTGGGGCTTATGAGTTAAGCGTCTGATCGCACAGTCTGATCAATGTATCCACTGTTCGCCATTTCATCAATGAAACACCCAGCTGCATGCTTCTAACCACCGTGATATCCAATATAGATCGCTAGTAGGCTACACGAGTTTGCTTTTGATCAGGAAATACTCTGGCCACAAATCTCATAAGCTCTATTTCGCCAGTCAATCTCACATTGTATCTGTTCATGATCGCAATGTACAGACATTTCAGCCAGGTAAATGTTTTACTGTATGCAAAAACATGCATACTCCACTGCCTGCGCTAATCTTGTAAATAGTTGTCATGTTTTTTCTTTCAACAAATGTGAATGTAACAGTTGTGCTTGACATATAGAAGCTTGATTGGCTGAAGCTGAGCTGTGCTACATCTCAGGTTCAGCCAGTCAAACTGTTTGCTTCTGAGTTGAGATTGTCAGTTGCTGTAGTTGTTGTTCAGAAACGATGACATCTGGGCACGATTCACAAGGCGGTTGTACAGTGGGGTCAGCGTGTAAGTACACACACGAACTAACACGACAGGTTGGAACCAACCTGTCGTGTTCGTTCGTGTGTGTACTTGCACGCTGACCCCACTGTAAATATACTTGTACACAGAATAATGTAGTATGTGTTTTAATAATTGCAAGCATCCTCGATGCATGTTTCAACAATGTATGAATCCAGATTTGCAAGTATGAACTATTATTGTCGATATTATTCAGGGCCCGGTTGCTGAAAGCTTCTGTTAGCTTAACAGACTGTTAAATCCTTAGCATTGCTAAGGTTTTAACAGTCTGTTAAGCTAACAGAGGTTTTGAGAAACCGGGCCCTGGAAAATAATTCACTCGGACATTATGATATTGGATGATCGTTTCAATGTACATGAACAATACATATCAGCTGAAACGGATACAATTGACCAGTATTTCCCACTAGATCTGAAATGACAACATAATCTAGTTTCTTTTTAATACAACTTACTCATTATTTGCCTGGATGAATAAATGATATGAACATATTAATCATATGTGAACCGGAAAGGTCAACTGGGGCCCGTTTCATTAAACGACTTACCATACAAATGTTCGTACGAAGATTTTTATTAATTACTTCTCACATTTAATATATGGTTAACTACCGGTACCATCTTTGCACCTACATGCACAAATTGTTACATTTGAACACATCCATTCAAGATGTTACAACATCGCCTGACAGTGCTAATATTGTTCTAAATGTAAATATTGCACTTACGCAACTCTTAGTATTGCTAAGTTTAGTGAAACGAGCCCCTGGATTATTTACAATTGACCAGTTTTGCAAGGCAAGTAAAATGCAAGCGTAATCAATAAACTGTGGAAATATCAAATGGCGATGAGAGCAAGCTTATAGAGTATAAACTGACCCGACAAAATATCTGACCCGGCATATATCAAAGAAAGCAACAATACAAATGGATTCAAAATGTTTGTAACATGAGATGACTAAATGGAAATTTCACTGGCAAAAAAGAAGGAGAAAGCTGTAAAACTACATAAATTGGCCATAATAGCATTATGCGTAAACGGATGTGAAGTGCCATGCTACTTTTCTATATCATAGACGACTTATTGACTTGGCACGGACCCAAATGATTCGTTATTGTATTATAGATACAAAATAATAACACATTCCAGAGTAATTTGTTTCTTCGATTATGTTGTGCGCTTATGTGAAGAATCATCAACATACTGAACGGTTTACAACTTATGCCAGGCAAGCACTATGTGACGTACGGGTGTAAGGAATGATGTAGACATGGAAACTGCCCAGATAACTTAATGGAGGCATAACAACTCAAATGCTGTGTCCTTTTGCCTGACGGGTGACATATTGTTGAAGCTCGGTGTGTATGGACGTGTCAACTACGGTTCATCTTCGACACCATTTTATGCACCAGTTGTGTGTCAATTTGTCCCGACTGTTTCAGCATGCGCATGCGTCGTGCGTGCATCTTCCGCCGGAACTCCTTCTCGCCGGCTATCAACTCCCTGCAATGACAAAATATGATTAACATTCCTTTAAATTGGGACATCAACTGATAGCAATGTCATTAAGACATATGTAACTGTTAAGCCATTGGGGGTGCTGATCATCAGTGCATACATGTACCTATTGGCAATGGACTGGTTGAAAATGGTTTTGCAGCGGTACGTAAATAGCTGAATTGAGTGAATTGCGCACACACCACAAACGACAGTTACTATGTATACCCAAATGTTTCATAGTTATTGTGGATAATATCTCAGAAGCTATGCATACTTCTTCAGTATATTTTCTCAAACCATAACGTCAATCAATTGGTTTGAACTTAATAACGTCGTTAATAATCATGTGGTGATAAAATCCAATAGCATGATCGAAAACCTAAAATGCCGACGTTAATTGCGTCAGGATTGGTCAAAACGTGTCTGATCACCCCTATAGTTAATAGTACCAGTTGCCGTTTAGATTCCGTTTTGGAAACTACAATCCTTTATAATCATACACGCTACCCTGTTGGTTTATACATGCTCATGTAACTCCGTTCTAGTGCGTACATTGTAACAAGTTGATATGAATGTTTATGCTCTTGAACTTTATATTCAGTGAATTCCGGCATTTGCAGTTTTTGACCGTGCTTATTTAATGCAGTGCAACAAATGTGCATGTAATACTATAAGTACATATATTATAGAGTTGATATGTTCAGCTCTCACATATAAAAAAATAACTTGAATTGATGTTATGAGAAATTATATTGAGATACTATACATAGTATGTAAAATTGGGAACTTGAAAGTTGAGGTCAATCGTATTATCCATCCGATACACAGTGTAATATAATTGCATACTACATGTAGTAACTCATTATTTCCTCCTTGATGGAAGTTATGACTGCAAACATGTAGCATCCCAATCACTTTCAGAGAGAATGCCATATTTATAAACAAATAAATATTCGCGTGGTAATACATGTACAATGCTGTAAATAGGAATACCTGATAATAAACCATTACAGTAAACTGTATGGTATTATGTCCTGTAATAAGTATATATCCTGGTCCTCATTCGTGAGGAATCATTCGGTAAAATAATGACATATTCATGCATAGTATATTATCAAATAATAAATAATAATGTTTTCGAGCTAGCAGAAGAACAACATTTATTGAACTAAAAGAGTGAGAGAGAGAGAGAGAGAGAGAGAGAGAGAGAGCGAGAGAGAGAGAGAGAGAGATGATTGTACTTTCTTGTCAGACTGTGTAGCGAATATCAAAGTGATATTATTCGTGCGTTGTACCTGTTGTTAATATTGTTAATATTGTTCGAATTTTTCTCCGTAAGTGAAAGTGTTAATATTAAACCTGGATACATTAATGTGACTGTACTTTATAAGAAACAATTCTGTATTTCAACAATACTACTGCAACAGTGTATGCTACTATAATTCCAGCACACCAATATTTACACAATTCCCTAACATTTGATTGGCCCGTAGCAAGTATCTGTCCAAAATGTATATCCCAGTAAACTCCCACGCCGAACTACTTTCCGTAACCGTGAGGCGCAGTTAAAATAATTATTAAGAAAACGGAAAATAAACACATTTTCTTGATGAATTTATTTCAAATGCTGGAATTATAAGGAATGAATTGCCTTTTTGTCGAATTCATCGGGGATATAAACTTGGAAAAGTGGCCTTCGTCCAATATTCCCGCGACTTTTCGAAGTTTATATCCCGATAAAGTCCACAAAAATGCCATTAATTCCTATAGTAAATCTTGAAAACAACCACATCACATACATCTACACTTAGTCTAGCATCTACGCAAATACACGATAATACACGCGGCTACGTGCATGTTTTTGTATTGCACTAGCCCAGTCACGTTACTGTCCACACGTTTTATTACAAAAAATGTGCATGTTCTTGCATCACACGTGAACATATTTCCATTTTCATAACACTAAAAAATGCAGCTCCCTTGTGCATGTACATGTACATGTATGACTGACAAGATAGGTTTTCATATTTTTATTTTCATTGATTATATGGACCTATGTTACTTTAAAATAAAATTGCGATCACATATACATGTATTCTCTTTGCCTTTTCGCGTATATAGCTTTTTAAAATAATAAGCACAATTGGGAAAAATCAATTACGACACAATGAAATACAGAGATTAGTGACACACACAACGGTAGTTTCTGTTTGCATTCGTGTGTGTCTGTATGCTAGTGAATTAACAAAATAAATAATCGCTATCAAAGTAGAGTATTTCTAAACTGTATTCTACGAAAATCTATCACACAACACCTTACCAATATCTTGTCCAGCTCCCTTGGATAAATATACATACATACAACATAAATATGAACAGTACTGTCTGTTTCACGAAACCCTTCCCAAATTTTACGGATATATCCATTATGCAAAAAACAGTATTTTTTCAATAATATTAAATGTTATCAAAATTTAAGAAGGATCTTTCTTTTTATTTCGTGAAATTTGGTCAAATATTGATTTTATTACGAAAACATAATTTCTGCATTGGAATTTAACATGGAGAAAAGGAGGTGGAGTAGCGAGGGAGCAGTCAAAAAAAACAGACAAAAAATTGGAAATTGACTCCGAAACCTGGCTAGATAAATGTAGATTGGAAATTATTTAACTAAGAAAACAAAAGTCCGGTATTACTGAAAATAGAAAAAATTCCCCATGTTAAATCCGCTTAGACATCTTCACTCTATGGGAATTTAACATGGGGAAATGTTTTTTTCGTAATGAAATCAATATTGGACCGAATTTCACGAAATAAAAAGAAAGCACATTCTTAAATTTTCCTTTAATTTAACATTATCGAAAACAATATTGTTTTTGCATTCATTTGTTTATATATTATAGCCGTACAATTTGGGCAGCTTTCGTGAAACAAACAGTAGTATAATATTGCATAGAGTTACAGTACGAAATATGCCTTTTATTTAATTATTCCAACGAATAGCCTGCGATGTATTGCACACATACATATGCATACCATACAACCAATTATATACGTAGCGCATCACATGACTTATATGAGCACTGTCCTGGAGGGTTAGTTTCCTGATTGTATGCAAATGCAGTAGACATGTGTACTACATGTAAATCGTGTCTGCTGTGCGTATTCGTTTTGATATACATGTGATTGTATTTGTTTGATTTATATGTGTAAATGATTACATTTTCTATGATAATAATACTATGTACAGCGGGATCAGCGTGTAAGTGCACACACGAACGAACACGACAGGTTGGTTCCAACCTGTCGTGTTCGTTCGTGTGTGCACTTACACGCTGACCCCACTGTACCAGGGGCCCGTTTCACTAGACTCCGTACGACTAAAATGTTCGTAAGTGCAAATTTAGGATCGTCTGGAAATTTCGATTGATGGATTTACATTTATTGAGCATGCAGCATATGCTCAATAAATGTAAATCCATTAATTGTTTACAAGAAAACATTGTTAATGTGAACTTTACAGACTATCATACTTTTGGACTTACGAACCTTTTTGTCTTACGAAATTTAGTGAAACGGCCCCCAGTGTTAGAATGTATGCGGTCCGCTATCAGAACTGTGAGATTGTAACTATAAGTTATGGTTTATCTGAATAGTCAAATGTCCTAACATTCATTAATTTAAAACTAATCTGGACGTAGTAAAACCGCATGTATAATGGCCATTTTCTAGTTGCCATGTTAAGCGATGCTTGTTATAACTATATATATGTAGCTGTGACTGGATAAATGGAGCTTATGGGCTTTATGGCCAGTGTAGATCCAGTCAGCCTGTGAATTCGCATACTTTGATCAGGATTTGCACTGTTCACCATGCAATCAATGAAACGCCCGTCATGCTTTCAACCATCAATATGTTGTCAGGCTATACGAGTTTGTTATTTGATCAGGAAAGAAACTCCCATACTAGTAAGCCACAGTTATACAGTCACAGACACATATTTTGTCATGCAATTGTTTCACTACAGTAACACCAAACACGTTGTAATCATGGTGCCTTACCCGAAGTCGACCTCCCCGTCGCCATCCGCGTCTAGACGATTGACAATATCATCCAACTGGCTCTCCGTGAGCGGGATACCCTCGCTCTGAAAAAGGAATACGCCCGAAAGTAGGTTAATTATTCACACTCTGTGTATCACGATCAGATATATATACATTGCAACCACTTTAAACCGGGCAAAGAAACACTGATAATCCAGAAAGCCAACTTGTGCAAACACTTGAGATACAGATGAGCCGGCTCGTAACGAGCCGTCTCACCAGCATCTGAAGTATTTGTCACTCGTGTTTACATCTAAAACATACACATGTTGTCATTTATGGAATAGTTCAAGAAATAATATGAAAACATGATGTAGGATATCCAGATTGAAAGCGTTAAGTGTGATTAGTTTCAGTGTTATATATCCGTCTGATACATTACACTCGATACACATCACTGAGGCTTTCTGATTGTCAAATGCGGATAGTCTAAGGTTATACTGGAGCATTGGTTACCGTATTGTTATTTCCCGATAGCATGTACAGGAATGACATACTCCTCCTGTTTTCTCTAATGCCACCTATATACATGTATCTGAACTACACTGTATCTTCTTTAACCCTTTGAACCCGAATGTTCGCTATAGCGGTTTATACATCTCAATATCCCCTGTTGGGCTCCGTACATATCACTTACAATCATTCCTTGCTTAAATTCTTCTCTGTCGATGCTTAAACTTCTATCGCGGTCTAGTCGTTTGAGCAGGTCAATCACACGGTAACCCTGTTGGTTCATGTATTTGAACATGAGCATGATCGGATCGTGCCAGTCTATCGCATTGGGATCGGTGTATGGGCCTTCCGCCCCTTTAACTGTGGCTCCAAACACGACTCGTAGCTTCCGTGTCTTCTTAATTTCTTCCCAGCTATTGATAAAATCTTGCGTCACAACGATATCCTGCGCAAATATATGCACGTAATAGTAGACATAAAACATATACTGTTCCAAATCGAAAAACAAAGCATGGTTATCACCATTATAATGCACCTTGTGTGCTCCCTACTTTCTGCGAACAGTCAACAGTAAACAATGAAAAGTGATATTTTTTCAATACGTCAGCAGGTTGTTGTCGTCATCGATAACCGCCTCACACCAAATAAATTTGAGGAAATAATATTCCAATTTCAAATTGAAATTAAAGGGTCTTTTTCTAAGACACGATTACATGAATTCAACTCTAAAGTTTATTCAGCAATTGTATTGCTTTTCTATGTGTAGTTGCAACAGTTATTAAGAAATATCAACATTTCTGCCGTTGGTTCGTGTGAGTTTTATAAAGGAAATGCAAACAAGAGTCAACAGGATTTCGCTAGATTTACACCTAATTCAGGTGAGTACCCATCTACAATACAGTTTATTATGTATAGTGATGCACGTGCACATTATAATTCGTAACGTAATAGTCTGGTACTGGAATATTGAGTTTGCATTTGAGCATTTTAGTAAATCCTTCTGTGTTTTGGGCGGGTGGGGTAATATTTTTGGGAATTTATTGAAGGGCCACCATGAAGTCATGTTTATTAGTCATTGGTCGATTCTCTTTTCCGCTTTAAGTTTTACAGGTCAATATGGCAGCATGATTAACCGAACATGTACCGAAAATGATTTGGGAAACATTTGGATTCCCCGCCGCCGGCCATTGTTTACAAAAGCCAATAGGGTTACATACATATTGCAAGTTGCAAAACGGACATTTTATATGCTGTAATTTCAATTGACCAATCTGATGCGAGCTTTCTATTCTCGGTGCATTATAATGGCCGGATACATACTGACTGATAGCATAATGTCGTATTGAAGCGACCCAGCCAGCGAAGCATCGCTATACACAGATGTGTATTGCGTATTCATCGCTTCGAATTTATCACACATTTTGGACAACAAAACACGTCTGTCATTTTATGCACAGAACTTACCACGATCTCCGATGCATGCCTGGATGTTCACAATTGTTAATAGTTTATTATCGGCGTCTTCATACACCAGGAAACTTGTTTAGTTAGTTACAATTCACAATAGTTTATTGACATTTCCTGTGTGTGTTGAACACGGCCGCCATTTTATACTGCGTAAACCTGTTTAAGCTCGGTAATTTCCGCCAGACCTCTCCGACAAATCAACGATGCGGGACAACTTTCACGTTTCGTTAAAGTGGGAAAGTCCCGGTATCCTATTACACATTCCAACCAATCCACTGTGCGGAATCTGGGACAACTTTCACATGTTGTCCGCGGATTCCAAATATGGTCCTCATTGTCCGAATGTTGTCCTCGGAGTCTCTACGAGCCAATCAAAGGGCTGCATCTGCGGACAACGTCCGGACCGAAGGTTATAAATAGGAGTGAAATATGTCAGTTGTCGACTTTGTCCCGAGCGACGCAACTCGAGACGCAACTCGCATCTCAGAACTCCCAAGGCCCAAATATCCCCCCCCCACCCCCCCCCCCCCCACCCCCCTTAAACATTACTCACCGACGATGTTACCAATGGTCCGTTAGTCGTGAGATGTGATGATTTGAACGTCAGTCAGGCATTATTGATTATTAATATTGGCTGGAACCATAATAATGCCAATATCCCATTACCCCACCCACTTTTTCCCCATTGCTATACGATTCCCAATTTGAGCTTCATGACCCCCCTGCTGTGTGACTCACCCACCCAGCATTATTTCCACCCCCAGCTTCGTGATCCCCGCTGTGTGACTCCCCCACCCAGCATTATTTCCCACCCCAGCTTCGTGATCCCCGCTGTGTGACTCCCCCACCCAGCATTATTTCCCACCCCAGCTTCGTGATCCCCGCTGTGTGACTCCCCCACCCATTATTTCCCACCCCCAGCTTCGTGATCCCCGCTGTGTGACTCCCCCACCCAGCATTATTTCCCACCCAGCTTCGTGATCCCCGCTGTACGACTCCCCCACCCAGCATTATTTCCCACCCCCAGCTTCGTGATTCCCGCTGTGTGACTTTCCCACCCAGCATTATTCCCATCCCCAGCTTCGTGATCCCCGCTGTGCGACTCCCCCACCCAGCATTATTTCCCAACCTCAGCTTCGTGATCCCCCACCATGACTTGGGTTTGCGTTAGTGTGATTTTCCGCCAGATTTTAGCATAAATCTAGTCCGTGTTTACATGTGCTAATATCCTTTCTTGAGTCTGCTTACTCCCACAGTCGCCTGTTGTGCTTTTGTATCTTCCCATGTGTACATCTCATATTAGTCATTATCTGTCCATAATCAGATCACCCTCATCGTTGTTATCATAGTTTGTCACCACTCTTTAATTGTACACGTTGAGTAATACTGCATGTTAGAACTATTATCAAAATATCAGATGTTACTAAAATCTCGTCACTGTCGTCTTTTCATTGCCAAGTAGATATAGTCGTTAAATTTCCCTACCCCGATTCACGATGGCCCGCTACCAACCCCCTGCGTGAACAGGAAATATTATGGTTTATACCGTATTGCTGAAGACGGCTACGACATAGGGACGTTACAAATTTGGTGGCAGCGGTGGCAGATATAACATAAACCAGTAGAGCCGAAACGTACCCTTATGTTGCTTCAAGAATCACCATTGCCGTCTCTGTCCACATAGCCACTTCGGAATTTCCAATAGGGCAATACACACAAATTCACTCTTGGTAATATGCACTGCGGCGAAATGCGGAGTGCGAGCGAGTGAATGGAATCGATTTTCTGTTCGTAATCGAGGTTTCCTACCCCCTGGCCTATTCCCCACCCCCGTACCCATATTACCCCAAACCAGACAGTTGCAATATATAGTTCATAAAATTCCGTCTCTTGAATGTATTGGCGACGAGGACCCCGGGAATGTGTACATCCCCACTCGAGGTCGAATGTCTCCCATTGACCCCCACGGATCCAAAACAATTGCCCCGACCTTCTCTTCCAATAACCATGTCACTGTACCTGTCACGGCAGGTGATGAAGTTAATTGTATGGTAACCAGTGACAGTGGATACATAACCCATAGGCGCTTGAATAATACGGAGTCGTGCGAAAATGCATGCGAATGTGAACTGCGTGGGGAGATTAAGTCTCTAAGAACTGAGGTAAAACAATTAAAAACTCGACAGTAGACGTACAATTAGTTACAGCGAATCGTGTCCGTTACCCTTAGATAATCGCCAGCCCTTACATGTGCGAAGTCATATGCCTGTCAGAACACGCGATAGGTCCCTATCCCCGAGAAATTATCATCCAGCACAATCATATAGACATTATAGTAGCTCCCGCGTCCCCCAACCGCGGGAAGGTGTAAGATTATTCCATGATATACCAAATCCATGTCAATTCGTGGAAGTTAGCAATTTCGACGGAAATGGAAACTGGCATGAGTATCTTGTGCAGTTCGGTATCGCGGCATACGGAAATAACTGGGATAACGAAATGAAAGCGGTCAAGTTAGCATGCAGTTTACGAGGCGATGCACTAGCTGTACTGGGTGAACTTGATCCTGATACCAGAACTGACTACAACTCGCTGGTCACGGCTCTGACCAACAGGTTTCAGCCCGAAGCACAAATATTGAAATACAAGACTGAATTGAAACAACGTTTGAGAAAATCAGACGAACCACTACCCGAACTGGCTCACGACATTAAACGGCTTACGCGTTTATCATATCCGGCCATCCCGTATAAACACAGACGAGACCTTTCGCGTGATTGCTTTGTTGAAGCGTTGAACGATTGGGATATCGAACGCTGGATCACAGTAAAAGAGCCAACGACGATAGAAGACGCTCTGAGAATCGCTATGAAATTAGAAACTGCCGCGAAAAATAATAAAGAGCGATGCTATATGAGGCAAGTTGGGAAAGGTGAAAACTACAGCGAACATAGAGAATATATACGGTCAATAAATGCAAATAGTGACAAAAACAAGTTGCTACATGATGTGGCAGAAATTATGGCCAACATTAGACGGACGAGCGCAAAACAACCCCGGACAGTGGGGCTGAGATTAAAGGCTGTGGAACGACGCGCGTGTTACAATTGCAAGCAGCGAGGGCATCTCCGGTACGCGTGTCCTCAACGTAAAACAGCGATAGTGTGTTATAATTGCACGAAACCCTGTCATAAAACATTTCAGTTTCCCGCTTCCCCATCCATTTCCCAGTTTCCCATGTCATATAAGCTTGTTCCCGAGTTTCCCCGCCTGCCCACCCCACACACATCCCCTCGTTCCAGTGTATAAATACTCGTGCCCGAATTTCCCCGCTTCCCCACCCCATATACCCCACATCCCAGTTTTCCACTGTATCAAAACTCGTGTCCGAGTTTCCCCCATATCCCCACCACATACACCCCTCATCCAAGTTTCCCCACCCAATTATACCCCCCCCCTCCCACCCCCCCCCCCCCCCCCCCCCCCCCCCCCGGTGAGACTGTCCATGGCCAATGGTGATGTTGGTGGCAACCTAACTCTGCCCGAATTTAACGATGCTGGCATACACCATGTACACTGACCATTGCAAGTCTACTCCCTCCCCTGCCCAGTCCACCCAACCCCACAAATCAACTACAAATAATGAGTTTGAAACAAATACTAACCATCTGCGAGTGTTCGGTGCGGACACTATATCCCAGGAGACGTACGTTTCCTATACGACATGACGACGAGACGTAGGAGGAAACGGGCGATAATCGACGCGTTAGAGGATGACGACGAGACGACGAAACGACGCGTGATACCGCCCCGCACGTATATCGGGCGTAAGACGAACCACGTTGCGATGTTCACAGACGACGCAAATGCTGACGAGCGATTACCCGATGAGGACCACCCGTGGAAACGCTACAACGCGATAGCTACTAACGACGATGGCGACGAATAATTTGCCAGATATGGTCCATCGGTAGAACCAACATACGCGAGGAGAGACTTTCCGCGAAATGAGACATTAACGAACGCGTGTGATATAATTTCGCTATAATAGCCGTAGTGCAGGACGTCACTATGGAACAGGCACATTTTGCATCGGACAAATATGTGCGCTTATACCCAATATAAACTTTCGTTTTCGCGTAAATATTAAATGCCCGCGTACATGTAGAGATTTTATTCTCATTAGGAGATTCTGGAATCGTGTAATTATAAGCTAGGAAATATTGAAATAGGAACAATAGATATAGAACACACTGTATTAATTTTTATTAGGATCAGAGTGATATTACGCTGCCCCGGATATGACAGTGCCATGCCGTTGGAACTGTCATATCAATCAAATATGCTTGGCGTACACTATCATTGAGTATGGAGGTCAAGTGTATCCTGAAAATGACATAGTATGAACATTTTTCTCTTGTGTGTGTGGGATTGAATGTATGTGGTATGAATGCGCGTGGCCACGCAGAGAGTGTGAATTGCTATGTATATTTTTAGTGTGCATATTTGTAATTCAATGGAGACACTTGAACTGTGATTCTACATGATGTACATATTTTTTTTACTAGATTGATAATTAAGAGAAACAGACAGAAACAGTTATGTCATGTTGTGTGAAGTAACAGTGCAGACATGCAAATGGTAAGATGCATGTCTGATATTTGAGGACGTACATGTATACTGTGTACGAGTAAGATATATTATTACTGAAGATACCTGGAAATAAATATAATGGATATAGAGTAAGGATTGGCATCCGAGTGTTTTGCGTCGACGTTGACTCATTGATGTTCAGGTTTTCATATTCTACGAGTGTAGATACATTTTAATATAGCTTTCCATTGTTCATGTGACCAAGGGAAAGATTATATGAATTCTGAATAGCAATGCCAACACCCTCGGTAAACACTAGTACTATTGGCATATACGAGGTGTACTAGTTCACATGGTAATGTTGTTGAGTACTGAACATACGTCTGATGAGAGGTAGAAAGGAACACATAATTGAATCAAATACAATGTTCTGCAGTCTTGGGTAAAATGTACAGAAGCTGACTGCAAAGCATATGTGTGGCATGTTAGAAGTATTTGGTGATATATCTCATTTTATGTAAATAGCTATATGTTTTACAACAAATTGGTGACATTCAGGTTGTGCAGCATGTATTAAATCATCACATTTTGTTCACGAGTTCGAGGACGAACTCTGGTCGAACAGGCGGGGTAATGAAGCGACCCAGCCAGCGAAGCATCGCTATACACAGATGTGTATTGCGTATTCATCGCTTCGAATTTATCACACATTTTGGACAACAAAACACGTCTGTCATTTTATGCACAGAACTTACCACGATCTCCGATGCATGCCTGGATGTTCACAATTGTCAATAGTTTATTATCGGCGTCTTCATACACCAGGAAACTTGTTTAGTTAGATACAATTCACAATAGTTTGTTGACATTTCCTGTGTGTGTTGAACACGGCCGCCATTTTATACTGCGTAAACCTGTTTAAGCTCGGTAATTTCCGCCAGACCTCTCCGACCAATCAACAATGCGGGACAACTTTCACGTTTCGTTAAAGTGGGAAAGTCCCGGTATCCTATTACACATTCCAACCAATCCACTGTGCGGAATCTGGGACAACTTTCACATGTTGTCCGCGGATTTCAAATATGGTCCTCATTGTCCGAATGTTGTCCTCGGAGTCTCTACGAGCCAATCAAAGGGCTGCATCTGCGGACAACGTCCGGACCGAAGGATATAAATAGGAGTGAAATATGTCAGTTGTCGACTTTGTCCCGAGCGACGCAACTCGAGACGCAACTCGCATCTCAGAACTCCCAAGGCCCAAATATCCCCCCCCACCCCCCTTAAACATTACTCACCGACGATGTTACCAATGGTCCGTTAGTCGTGAGATGTGATGA
The DNA here is from genome assembly GCA_029237695.1 of Conchocele bisecta. Lineage (NCBI taxonomy): Eukaryota > Metazoa > Mollusca > Bivalvia > Lucinida > Thyasiridae > Conchocele > Conchocele bisecta. Next base: position 26,269,797 of record CM055274.1, read on the forward strand.
TTTGAACGTCAGTCAGGCATTATTGATTATTAATATTGGCTGGAACCATAATAATGCCAATATCCCATTACCCCACCCACTTTTTCCCCATTGCTATACGATTTCCAATTTGAGCTTCATGACCCCCCTGCTGTGTGACTCCCCACCCTCCCCCCCCCAGCATTATTTCCAAACCCAGCTTCGTGATCCCCGCTGTGTGACTCCCCCACCCAGCATTATTTCCCACCCCCAGCTTCGTGATCCCCACTGTGTGACTCCCCCACCCAGCATTATTTCCCACCCCAGCTTCGTGATACCCGCTGTGTGACTCCCCCACCCAGCATAATTTCCCACTCCCAGCTTCGTGATCCCCGCTGTGTGACTCCCCCACCCAGCATTATTTCCCACCCCCAGCTTCGTGATCCCCGTTGTACGACTCCCCCACCCAGCATTATTTCCCACCCCCACCCCCAGCTTCGTGATTCCCGCTGTGTGACTTTCCCACCCAGCATTATTCCCACCCCAGCTTCGTGATCCCCGCTGTGCGACTCCCCCACCCAGCATTATTTCCCAACCTCAGCTTCGTGATCCCCCACCATGACTTGGGTTTGCGTTAGTGAGATTTTCCGCCAGATTTTAGCATAAATCTAGTCCGTGTTTACATGTGCTAATATCCTTTCTTGAGTCTGCTTACTCCCACAGTCGCCTGTTGTGCTTTTGTATCTTGCCATGTGTACATCTCATATTAGTCATTATCTGTCCATAATCAGATCACCCTCATCGTTGTTATCATAGTTTGTTACCACTCTTTAATTGTACACGTTGAGTAATACTGCATGTTAGAACTATTATCAAAATATCAGATGTTATTAAAATCTCGTCACTGTCGTCTTTTCATTGCCAAGTAGATATAGTCGTTAAATTTCCCTACCCCGATTCACGATGGCCCGCTACCAACCCCCTGCGTGAACAGGAAATATTATGGTTTATACCGTATTGCTGAAGACGGATACGACATAGGGACGTTACAGTATATGATACAAACATCACGGTTACAACGGTAAAATGGTCGAACGGCACAATATACCGTTTCCCATTGACGGCAGGGTAATGACGCAAGGTAAACAGGTCCCGCATTCTTTTCAACTAAATCTATTTCATAGTTTACCATCTGCTAGCATAAAACGTTATCTGATAAATATAATACCGACAGGAATTACACGACAATTCTCGGAACTCCTACACGTTTCCTAACCTTGCCTGACAAATTTGATATAAAAATACACTAAACTGGTATTCTCTATATAATAAGAAATGGCTAGGTTCGGAAACAGTAGGAATTCCTCGGCAAGCCTTGGAATTCCTACGCGTTTCCTAACCTTGTCTGATAAACATGACAACAACAAACACTAGGCTGGAATTCTCGATGTATTTACTTACGGACAGGTCGAGAGTGTTGATGACACATTTCTCCGACTGACCAATGCACTTGAGAATGGTTAGCGCCACCTCTGGGGAAAATGGGTTTTGTCCCATCTACAAATACAACGGCAACATACAGACATACATCAAATGTCAATGCATGTAACTACACCAGTAGCCTATTTCATCAACATTGCAAAGTATACTTTACTAGCAAAGTATACTTTGAGGGAGTAATCATTTATTTTTCCTGAAATGCATTATTTCACATAGAACTAACAAATGCATATATGTCATGATTAAAAGTATGAAGAATTATTATACTGAATTTATTACATTATATAATGTAATAAATTCATTATAATAAAAATTAATATATTTATCAAAAAATTGAAAATTTCTCCCTCAAAGTATACTTTGCTACTAAAGTATACTTTGCAATGTTGATGAAATGGGCTACTGAACATCTATTCCACCGCCAGTCCAGTATAATACACTTACAGCAAGACTTGCGTACGTTCGTATTAGTGTTGCATAATGCAGTATACTCATTGTATCAATGAAATCAAAATAGATAACAAAGGGCGTTAGACGTTCCACTGCCTATAGTGGAAGAGTGTACACATATTCCTTGTTCGGAGTCGCTATTGGTTTAAAGTTTAACTACCAAAATGTGGGCGAGTCGTCACTATGTTTTTCAGGTAGCGTAATAAGACACGACTCTGAAAAAGGGTGATGGTGATTTCATCACATGTTGTTTTTTTCATAATAATATGGACAATATATTTTGTCTATGAGATATTAACTACAATATATTTGTTTACAATAATGTTGGATTTGTGGATACATGTTAGAATTATAACTTGTGTTCTCTTAGTTACACCATTTCTAAGCTATCTGGCCATGTTTGGGAGCCACTAAAAGTTTTGGTGTTTCGACCCCCACCGTAACTGACATTTTTGTGCAATACAATCAATATTTAATGGTATTTTATGAACTAGATAACAGTTGGGAATGTGAACTTTTTGTTGTTGATGACTTACGTATATTTAAATATTTTTTTAGATTTAAATTTGTTTAATAATCTAACATGCGTCGGCAGAAAGTTGTGGAACAGACAGTAGAACAAGTGCTTTCTATACAACACTATAATGAACTCACCCGTAGGATCTTGAGACCATCGTTGTCCTGTACGCCCTTCATCAGTACACCCACCGCCTTCACGCATATTCTGTTGCTGACCATGTCCAGTTCTTGTAGCGTTCGGTTTTCATGCAACGCGTGACCCAGGGCGAAACAGCCTTCTTTGGCAAAACCGTTCCACGATATGTTTAACCTTTTAAGCCCAACGTTTTTCTGAAATGGTAAAAGTAAAAATATAGCAAACTCCCCATAACAGTCATACATATGATAACATACAACTACATTTTATATACATGCATACTATGTGGATCATGTAGGGATAGTGAGATTAAATATAGGATAAGTATCAGGTAACCTGCCCTGTATTGACCGAATACGTACTGAATGATAACATACTGTTGTATCAGGCATTGACCTGATACAATCCAGGTTGCAATGAAGAGAAAATTGACGTTCCATTGGTCGGATGACGTCACGTGACGTTACCGAAAGCCGTAAGTATAATGATGAAACATAAACAAGTCCGCGTTCTGTCCATACATAACGGCGTCATTTTTTTGTCATTTTAGAGCATAAAACGTTACCTGATAAATAAAATACCAGGTTACTGTCTTCTGATATCAAGTTTATCAGGCTCGGTTCGGAAACGGTAGGAATTCATACGCGTTTCATAGCCTTGCCTGATCAACTGGATATCAAATGACAGTAGCCTGGTATTCTCTATTTATTAAATTGGGAAATTTAAATATGGATGTGACAGAAAACTGGCTCTGTTCGGGAAATGTGTTTTTTGTTTACATCTATTTACCCGCAGATTCATTAATATTTACACCTTCTATAAATTCATAATGCAACTCCCATTCGATGTATTGCGTTTACATCCCAATACAATACATTAGACCCACCTGACGTCGCGCCATGTTGTTCATTGGTTAAACTTCGTTTGACACATACATATATTCCACGAGGTTGTCAATAATTGCACGCAATTGACCGACAACGTCGCTGTTTGAAGAATTGCGACAAATTGACGTAAAACAATATTATTCTTAATTTGAACGCCATATTTGGTTATTAACATTTTTGAAACTATCGTAAAACGAACTTTAAATATAAGTAATACAACCATTGGCTGTTGCTTTTACTGGGGTGTACAGAACATTTGGTATTTTTAAAGTTTGCGCGGACTCCAAAAAGATCAAATGTATATGCACCCCAGTAATTCATTAATTGTAGACACTATTTCTAACATGTACAATACATTGCATTCAACGAGAATGATAGCTGGGTATTTCCATCAGAAGCTTACAGTGGGGTCACCTTATAAGTGCACACACGAACGAACACGACAGGTTGGTTCGAACCAACCTGTCGTGTTCGTTCGTGTGTGCACTTACACGCTGACCCCACTGTATGCAACAGTAGAGACTGCACTCACCAGGCGCATGCAATATCTGAGAGCTAGTAATATATTGTACTTGTACTTATACCTTGATTCCATTCGCAATAGCCGTCGCTCCTTTACCGCGGAGGTGATTCCAACTGAGGTCTAATTCAATGAGAGTTTCATTGGCAGCTGAAATGGCATACAATCATTATTGGACAGTGGAACTCTCTAATCCATAAAATCAAAGTGTGTTTATTTACCAACGCATGTGTTAATTTTTCCCGGATGTCTGAACATCTAGTGACACTATTCACTCGAATTCAATCAGTTTGATTGACTGTGTCTGATCTGTAACACAGATCAGGCTCAGCCAATAAAGTTGTTTAGTATCAAGTACAATATGCAAGTATCTTGTATTAATGTAAAAATTATCGTTTGGTACAATTATATTTATAAAAAGAGTGTCGATTGTCTTTTTCGTACATGAAAACGACTTGTTAGTTTAAATACCAGGCTTTCAACTATTTAAACCACAGTTTTGACATCGTTTTTGTTGTTTTTAATTAGAAAACGATGTTCCCGTTAGTTTTAAACCATTTCAAGGAAAACATCGTTTGTTTGCTAACTATAAAATAAAACGATGTAAAAACGATATGTGAACGATATTCAATCCTTCGTTTGGGAAATCAGAAACAAATCCGGGCTGTACTTACCTATAGCTTTGCCTAGCTGATACCCCGCAACCTCGGCCAGACGGTTATGTGCAACTCTTAGAACTTGAATGCGTCTATTCGTCTGAAATGAGAAGACATAGCAACATATTTGTGTCATACGCTTTGGACATCGACATCAAAAACAATCGAAATTAACATCAACAATGTTGTAACACACTAACCGATAAGCAAACTATATATATTTTATTTCCAGCATTATACTATTCGCTGTGTATAGAACGTATAATACTGACATCTTTCTATTCGATCGCATACAACCTTTTTTATTACATGTTACAAACTATAATATACGTTGCATATGTTGATATTTCAGGCGTCCTGCTGATCACATGAAGCAAGAGGATAATTCTGGGGACTATTGGTTGTAATGTGCTGTGGGATGAGCGGGATTCATTGGCCTTTCTTATTTATATGTTTCGGGTACATGCACACTGTTTCTGTCCCCAAGTTCTAGAAATAGCATGGCAGCACCTTATCGACACGATATGTCACACTTATCTAGGGTGGGTAACAAGTATGAATATCCAACATACCTCTAGTATGTTTGCTATGTGTATTGCGTCCGTATCGTCTAGCTTACAACCTGAAACATGGAAACGTGCGTAGTAATCTTCACATAGCCACGTCATCGTTCACATGTATACTTCTGGTGAATGTGGAAAAACATTGAACATGAAATTGTTGTAGTTATGTCTTCTACGTCGTGTATAACCGACCTCTCACTGGTTTGATGCAGTATTGCTGACACACAAACTAATTTAATATGGTCCGTATTAGATACGAGTCCGTTTCAAATACACGATTCAATATAATATATTATATGCTGCCCAGTGATTTACTGTGATTCTGGAGGATTTATGAAATCAATATTTCCTCCTAGACGTTGGTGAGACGTAATCAACGTCGCGTTTTGACGTCATTTAAGGCGAAGAAACAATTCATACGCTAACGTCAAAATTATCAATGTCAACGATATAAGCTGGTATAAGAGCTAATTTCACATTTTCCGAAGAGCAAGTAATATACAAAGTATTCAACACTCCGCACACGTTTCTATATCGGATTTCCAGATGTCTCGGGAAATAAATCCGGTATTTCAAAATTGCAATTGTGATGATTAAGCTCTATGTATTAGATATTCATATTACAAAGGCTATAAGTACATTATAATGTCATCGCCCCACGATCATGACACTAAAGCTCGACAAACTTTAGCGTCAACATCGTGGGACGATGCCATTATAATGCACTTATAGCCTTTGTAATATGAATGAGTGTTGAGTGTTCTAGCTTTCATTACCATGCCACTTACCTGATATATCTAGTGTGTGTAGTCGCTTCCCCCCGGTCAGTACGTTGGTCAGTGCTGTTAGGCCACGTGAGCCGATGAGGTTTTCTCCTAAGTGCTAAAAGATGGGCATACATTCATGCCAGAAATGGGGCTTATGGGTTTTGCGACCCGTGTAGATCCAGATCAGCATGTGCAACCGCACAGTCCGATCATGATCTGCACTGTTCGCCATTCCATCAATTCGACACCCGCCGTGCTCGTAACACGTAATACAGATAGTCATGGTGAGCGATGCATGATAACTATTTCTAATGCACTCTATAAATATCACGCAATCTGGTTGGATGATGGTCATACATTACAGGTATATCATTGTTGATGAATGGTCGCAAATTATTTCAATATGTATTCGTACGCCATTAGTAAACGACTGCATTATAAATTGGTTAACCGCATTGTAATTTTGAAATTTGCGGCGTATATCAGAAAATGATAGGTCGGAAAACATGTTTAATGGCTCCGCTAGCGCGTCGCCATTAAACAGATTTTCCAACCTATCATTTTCTGATATACGCCGCAAATTTCAAAATTACAATACAGTTAACTCTATAGTCACTTCACAAGCGTGCACAGCGAGCTCATTGTACATGTGTACAGTTATACAATGTCATGGAAATATTTAATTAAATCAGATAACAATAGCTAAGAGCGAAGACATACACACGTGCTGTTATTCCATGCACAGTTTGTACATCCCAAATATATGTTGCATCGCAATCGAATTGTTGTATATGGAAACCGTATAAATTATTTGTATAACAATCATGTTAACTGTTGATCACAGCATGTACATTTTGCCTCCGTAATTACAATCATCTGTATTGCTTCATATTCAGTCACAGGATGCGACTGTCACCCATATATACCTTTTCATTTATATGCTCGCTCCATACATTTTGCATAATTGATTTAATTCGTATAGACATTCACGGTGTAACGTTGTACCTACCACATACGTTCCGGTCGAATCGGAAGTGGGGATTGTAATAAACTATTCCAACGTTGCGATGTTACAATATAATTGCCATTTCATTCATTTTATAACTCTTAAAGACCACAGTACAATTCGCCGAACCATGTACTGCGGTTGCAAAATAAGGACATGCTGCACAGTGTATACATAGAGAATAGTAGGTTAGTGCCGTGAATGGGAACAAATATCTGGCAAGGCTCAGGAAACGAGATGGGCGAGGCTCTGCCGAGCACATCCCGTTTCAGTGCCGCGCCATATATTTGTTTCCCATTCACGGCACTAACTTACTATTCTATTTATCCCGTCAACACCTTCAAATGGATGTAAAATGCAAAAATTGTGTTGACTGGATATCAAAAATGTTTCACGGCAGCGTGTTTCACGGCACATACGCACTGTGTTGACGGGATAAAATCATGTATCTGATGATATCGATACGGAGTTTGTCCATGGACTAGCCAAGATATGAGCACCTGAATTTGAAACAATGTATGTTTTGCTTAGAAGAAGCTTGTGGAACAAATAGGGGTCGTTACTATGGAAGGGGATATCCGCCACTACATTGCATGCTGCTTCATGACAATGCAGTCGACCATTGTTACATGTCATCCTGCACTGCGGCTACTCGTTACTGCTTAATGACAACTCCATCGTGCATTATTACATTTCACATTGCATACCTCGATTGGCTATTTGACGTTGTTACATGTCATCCTGCATCTTGGCTATACAATACTGCTTAATGACAACTCCATCTTGCATTTAATTTATCACATTGCATATTGCATACCTCGATTGGCTATTTCACATTGTTACATGTCATATTCTTCCATGTGTCATTCTGCTTACTGCTTGCTGGGATGCGTATATGACTATATGGATTCCGCCGAATGACGCATGCAAGCACGCAGAATGGCCTATGTCAGAATATGAAATTGCCGAATGAGGGATGCCAGCATCGCAGTAGGCCGAATGAAACTTGGAAAAATGTAAAACGCCCTCTGTTGTCATAATGGGAAGGCTTCCATTATGACGCCAGGTTGCGCCCCAAAATAAGTACAGTAGATGTTTTTTCTTGTGGTCTTTTGTCACTGTGCCACCGCGGGCATAATGTATTTAAAGTGGTCGATCACCGCGGGCATAGCCTACCTGTCCCCCGCGATCACTGTTTCAGGCAGTGGGATCGCGGTGACAGCATCCTCGGTCACTGTGATCACTGTGCGGTCACTGTCGCAACCTCCCCCCTCACCCCCATCCCCCACCCCCTGCGTACGGGCCTGTCGTAACCTGTGTCGGCTATCGTATTATTTCTGAGTGATTGACAGGGACGAGTTGGTCGAAGGACGAAACGGAGGCCGGTCATTAAATTAACGAATAATGGGGACCGATACGATTTGTAATTACTTCTATTAATTAAGGTAATAATCACACTTTCAATTTACTCATCTGTTGACAATGGATACTTATGTCCGTATTTACATGTACAGTTACTAATGAAGAGTACCTACTAATTATAGTTCGTGCTAAAAAAAATAAAAATTAATTAGACCGATGGTGTTCAATCTCCCGAAATAGTCACAGGTAAGCCGCTAAATGATAAAGACGGGATTATTTCCTTTGCGGCCAGAATGGATTAAATCACCTTTATTCGCAATTCAATCAATCAACCAAGTTAAGCAAATATATATACAATTCAGGCCCGCCCCGTAGCCAGACCTGGTTTGAAGGGGGGGGGGGGTCGTTTCGAAGGCCCAATAGGCCTGAGGTATCTAGGGGGGGGGGGGGGGGTGGGGGGGGGGGGTCGTGACCTCCTCTCCGACCTCTCCGAACACCCCCCCCCCCCCCACCCCCCCCCCCCCCCACCCTTGGCTACGGTCCTGCACTTTGACAAACATTGATGGCATTGTGTCTAAGCAGTTAACACCATAACACGTGTACATATAGAACAGTGATATAGCATTATGTTCGACTTTAGCTACATCAAAGCGCGAATGCACACGTACGCATACACACGCACGCGCTCACTTAATTCATCGTTTCTCATACAAACAAAAATGTTTTATTTTCCTAAAGTACTGTACCTTCGCGTACATGCATTTATACAGGTAGATACGCAATCGCGGTGATCCCCCGTGAACGACCACGGCGAATCACCGTGATATCGTTCGGGCAGTGCATCACAGTGACCGAGGATGCTGTTTGAAACAGTGATCGCGGGGGACAGGTAGGCTATGCCCGCTGTGATCGACCACTTTAAATACATTACGTCCGCGGTGGCACAGTGACAAAAGACCACAAGAAAAAAAACATCTACTGTATTTCTTATTTTGGAGCGCCCACCTGGCGTCATAATGGAAGCGTTCCCATTATGACAACAGAGGGCGTTGCACATTTTGCCAAGTTTCATTCGGTCTACTGCTTACTGCGATGCTGGCATCCCTCATTCGGCCATTTCATATTCTGACATGGGCCATTCTGCGTGCTTGCATGCGTCATTCGGCGGAATTCATATAGTCATATACGCATCCCAGCAAGCAGTAAGCAGAATGATACATGGCAGAATATTTCATGTAACAATGTGAAATAGCCAATCGAGGTATGCAATATGCAATGTAATAATGCAAGATGGAGTTGTTATTAAGCAGTAGTGTATAGCCAAGATGCAGGATGACATGTAACAATGTCAAATAGCCAATCGAGGTATGCAATGTGAAATGTAATAATGCACGATGGAGTTGTCATTAAGCAGTAACGAGTAGCCGCAGTGCAGGATGACATGTAACAATGGTCGACTGCATTGTCATGAAGCAGCATGCAATGTAGTGGCGGATATCCCTTCCATACGTTACAAGATGTATGCTTTAATATGATATATATTAAATGCGTTTAATTCATTTATAAATCAGTCAACGAGTTTATTACATATCATATTGAATCAACATAAATGCTAAATTTTATTATCCATTAAGCAAAATGTCGGTTGAGACTGTACAGATAAACTACATGTAACATGTTTCTTTTGCAACAGGTATGTAATG
>CM055274.1:26280323-26310284 GCA_029237695.1 Conchocele bisecta
TTGCCAATATGTGTTCAGCATCTTTGATAATCTGTGCAAGATTAACGTAGGCGGTTTTTCCCAGGACACGTCAATATCCTTGGAATTAGTCAAAAGTAAATACTATTAATATGTATTTAACCCTTTGAACCCGAAATCCAGCTATAGCGGTTTATGCAAAAAGTGCAGATCCAGATGAGCCGGCTCGTAACGAGCCGTCTCATCAGGATCTGCACTTTTTGAAAGTAATTTTAATATTTCTTAGAACAAGGACACCCCCTTTTCATAAATGGACGAATCTGAAAATCATTTTGTGACCATTGGATTGGTTGGAACATTAGCATATCACAGTCCATTCCAGTTCCTTAGGGTTGAAAGGGTTAAGAAATAAAACCATGCACTGTTGAGTTTACTAGGTTGCACAATACATTTGGTTTGTTTAAAGTGCGTAGATTCCGAAGGATTCCTCGCAAGCTTTAAACAGATCAAATGTATTGTTCACTCCAGTAAACACAACAACCCATGGTTTTATTACTTATATTTACTCTGCATTTTCTGATAGTTTCAAAAACTGTAATTAACCAAATATGGCGTTCAAATTAACAATAATCTTGTTTTGCGTAATTTTGTCGCAATTCCTGGAACAGCAATGTTGCGAACTTTAACCAATAAACAACATCGCGCGACGTCACATGTGTCTCATGTATTTTATTGGGTTGTAAACGCAATACGTCGAATGGGCGTTTGCATTATGAATGTATAAAAGGTGTAACTATATGGAGTTGGGTAATAGTAGTACCTGCACACAGTGCGTTGGGCGGCTCTCCGCCGAAACCATCACGACATTCACACACGTAGCTACCGTGAGTGTCGGTACACACCGTGTTCACCCCGCACAGATCCGCCGTCTCCCCGCACTCATCGATGTCTACATAACATATAATATTATGTGGCTGTGACTGGAGAAATGGGGATTATCAGTAGCCGATTTCATCAAAATTGCAAAGTATACTTTTCTAGCAAAGTATACTTATAGGGAGAAATCATTTATTTTTCCCGAAAAGCATTATTTCATATAGAACTAACGACTGCATATATTTGATGATTAAAAGTATGCAGAATTATTATACTGAATTTATTAGATTATCACAGCCATAATGGCTGTGATAATGTAATAAATTCAGTATAATAAAAATTAATAAATTTATTCTTAAATTGAAAATTTCTCCCTCAAAGTATACTTTGCTAGAAAATATACTTTGCAATGTTGGTGAAATCGGCTACAGGACCTGCACTGTTCGCCATTCCATCAATGAAACACCTATCAAGCCTTCTGACAAGCAGACATACATGTAGATTATCATCAGCCTACAGGAGTGTTCTATTTGACCACAAGCAACATTGGTAATTAATCCCATAAGACACAGAGGCCCGTTTCACTAAGCTTCGCACGACAAAATGTTCGTAAGTGCAAAATTATGAAAGTCTGTAAATTTAACATTAACAATGTTTTCTTGTAAACAATTATTTGATTTACATTTATTGAGCATAGGCTGCGTATGTAAACGAAGAATACATGTACGCGTTTGTGCGTGTATGTATCATAACATGGGATGATATGCATTTTCATAATCTATAATTGTAACATATGAATAAGAAACAAGTAATTAAATAAAGTGTATTGAAGTGTGATGACTAAGAATATAATTTATTTGATTCCAAGGCTAATACTTGATATAAACTATGTATGCTCATGTTCCCATCCTGTATGGTATACTGGTGCGAGAAGGCAACATTCACCACTGTCGATAAATATGGAATGCCAAATCCATAAATGTATAATGCTACATGTAGCTCCAATTATTTTGAGCTAGCAACAATTATTTGAGTTTATATAGATTTGGCGTTCCAGGAACGCCAAATCTACATAAAGTCAAATGATTAATGGTATGTATGGTATTTATTTAGTGCTAGAATTAATTATTTGAGTTAATGTAAATTTGGCGTTCCATATTTAGTAGTTTTTTGTCGTTCGCTAGTGGTGTTATTTCTGGGACTGTGACTTTAACACATTTTAAGAAATTCCTCGAAACCCCTTCTCAAGTCACAGCCACCTGATTTGGCGTTCAATTGATACGTCGATGCTGCACGTACCTACACAAAGTCCCGACTCGGCTGGCGTGAAGCCGACGTCACAGCCGCACGTGTAGTTTCCCGCCGTGTTCGTACATTGGGCGCGGTCACCGCATATCCCCGGGATCGTTCGGCACTCGTCCACGTCTGATAGACAGCATGTGCATGTAAGTATATAATACGCATGCAATTTACGTCACATAATGTAACACAATCGCTATTAGTATGTACATGTTGTTCGTAGACTATGAATGTAGATGCATATGGGTCCAGCGATGCTATTTAGTCGGTAATATAGATATTGCATTAAATACGTACTTTCGTTTGAAACACGATGCAACGCAAGACGTCAATATGTCCATATTGACGTCTCGTGAGTTCATATCGGTCAGTGCCGGAACTACGCTTCACATCGCAAAATAGTTCCTTCTAAATCACAACTAATTTGTTTATTTAGTCTATATTTTGTATATATTTTGCGGAGAATATAAATTTAGAGTGATTTACGTAGGAATGAGATATAGGTTGATATCAAATTAACAACGTAATAACATCTGTATTACTTAGATATCATTGTTTTCGACATTTTTGTGGCCGATGTCAAATTTTGACCGACACCTGCTCCGTTAGAACTGGTACGCTTTTTAACCCACCCCGTGCGTCATTCAGACAGAGGACTGACGTCATACTTATGATTACGCCAATAAGTCTTGCTACGTCATTTAAATTAAAAATGGCTGCTCACAGTATTTTCAGTGCGACAGGTGGTTAGGGAAATAAACGAATACAATTGTTGTTTGTCATGTTGTTTATGATTATGGACAGATCGCACTCGTTATAGAACCAGCTCCGAATAAAAATGCATGGGTCTGGTGGACTTTGACAGTGATCTTTTTAAAAGAAGCTGTAATTTCGGTGACAAAATTAGAATTATTGTTGAAGCTTAAAACCCAATTGAAATCAGAAGTAGCGAGTATAAAAAAACAATTACAATTCGTGGTACATTTATCATGCAGCAGAAAACAATAAACAGACCACAAATATATCATATTTTTCTTATTTTCCATGAAAACACATCTTGGTATTTCATTAAAATTGTTTTCATTTCGAAGAAAACTATTCAATAATTGCTGTCTGTTGATGTGTAAACAGTGGTGTGATTTTATTTTACCCAATTAAAATTTTGAAATACCCAATTACTTCAGAAATGATGGAGTAACAATATTCAATTACTAATTCCTTATCTGGAGCGCTGTGTGAAGTATTGTTGAAGCTGATTGATTATTCATGCTGCATTGGCATTGATTCAGATTGTTACTGAGATTTAACCGTAAAGCCGCCATCTTGATTTTTTCTCTCGATGAGTTCGGAAGGAAGCAAATGGTAACTAACTGCGCATGTGTTTTACAACGTTTCCTGTCAGATACGTGCACGAGATATGTTATTACCCAGACAAATTGATATCTGACTGGGAAAGGTGATATCTGACTGGATTTCAGTGTGTATCAGTCTGTCTTGCATGTTGCTGCGGTAGGCAAACAACGGCCAGAAATAGTCATAATTTGATATCTAAGTAATAAAATGAAGTAATATTGTAACTTATTCAGTATTAAAGGTACATGCCCACGCAGCAGGTTACATTGTACTACAACTTTTCATTTTCTGTCATGCCTTATATGAGCCATTTGTCTACCCACTAACGAGTTATTTTTAATTAATGCGCGTGTTAATTGGTGTTAAATCGCATTTTATATGCCGCGACCAGAAAGGGTATTTTCCGACCTCGTGCTATTTTTACCAACACGCGTCACGTGACACGGTCAATCATATCACGTCTTTGACATGCGCAGTGAAGTATCGGAAGTTGAGAAGAAAAATCTCTGTTCGAGTTCAAATCTAAATCTCCAAGTAACTCTTTCCATTTGGTGATCTGGTCGCCAATATTAACCACTCTCTCTCTATGTACTGCCTGTCCCTCAGACATTTCGCCTTTTTTTTGGCCTACGCCGTTTCATACAATTTCCGTCCTGGACGTTTCGACATGTTGATATTCTTGTTTAGATATTGGGAAGCCTACTGGTGCGCGTAGTATACCGCGCATGCGCACCGCAAGCCGTGATATGAAAGTTGTCGTCCCCGCACATTATCAAAATAGACTGTTACCGCCGCGCGTCGCTAACAGTAAATTGATAATTAATAAATGATTATATTTGTATAGCGGGCACTCGTAATTTTTAGAACTGGTGCAATAGTGACATAATTATACACTTATTTAATTCCTATAAATAACATTTTGTGCCTACTGCGTGGGCATTTACCTTTAACGTATTACCAATAATCCGTACATACCCGTGCACACGCCTTTCGGTGTTGTTGTAGAATACCCCTCGTGACATCGGCACGTGTGTCCGCCGGCAGTGTTCGTACAATCACTGTGTGCCCCGCATATGCCCGGCGTGTCTACACACTCGTCGGTATCTATGTAGTATGTGTTTAGGTATATGTACATGTAAACTTATCAAATGAAGAAGAAATTGTCATATTGTGTGTAGTGACATTTTCTGCTATGTAGAATAATTATAATAGTATTGCATAATTAGAATTCTGGATTGTGTGCGTAAGTATAGTGAATTATTTTATGACTATCCATAAATTACCTTGTTTTACCAGTGATGTCAGCGTAACGTTGTTAAACAAAGTTTCAGAAACGGTTTAAAATGCTATACGGTATGTGCAGCCAATGAGCTTAACTTAATGCAATATACACACGTCATACATGTACATATACCCGATGTCCTATGACAGTACCATTGCATGGTCCCGTCGGTGACGTGGCGTTGTATCCGGCGTCACACTGACACGTGTATCCGCCGTCACCGTTGACGCAGGTCGCGTTGGCGCCGCATATTCCCGCCGTCTCCATACACTCGTCAACATCTGACCGGGATATACAGAATACCAGTAGCCGATTTCACCAAATTTGCAAATTATACTTTACTAGCAAAGTATACTTTGAGGGAGAAATCATTAATTGTCCACGAAATGCATTATTTCATATAGAACTAACCACTGCATATATTTGATGATTAAAAGTATGCAGAATTATTGAACTGAATGTATTACATTATCACAGCCAAAATGGCTGTGATACTGTAATCATTTCAGTATAATAAAAATTAATAAATTTATCCTAAAATTGAAAATTTCTCCCTCAAAGTATACTTTGCTAGAAAGGTATACTTTGCAATGTTGGTGAAATAGGCGACAGGCTAGTGTCGTTTGATATCAAGCTTCTCAGGCAGGGCTATGAAACACGTAGGAATTCCGGGGTTTACCGTTTCCGAGACGATCCTGATAAACTTGATATCAAAATAATCTAATAAAGACACTAGCCTGGTATTTTATTTACCAGGTAGCGTTTTATGCTCTAAAATGATGTCGTTATCTATGGACAGAACGCGGACTTGTTTCTGTTGCCCCATTACACTGCCGGTGTAACGTGAGCCCCTTAAGTCCGTGAAAACCTTCAGCCTAGCCAAGCGGCTTAAGGGGCTCACGCTGGGGGTGTGAGCCCCGTAAGTCCGTGAAAACCTTCAGCCTAGTCATAGCGGCTTAAAGGGCTCACGCTGGGGGGGGGGGGGTGGGAACCCATGGAAACCAATTTGTTGGTATATACACAATATGAATGGTAACGATGATATTGCGCAATATGCACACCGCGTACCGTAGTTCTTCTACCAAATGGCGTATATTTATATGAATGTGCCGATATGTAACCGACCGTGAGAAGTTGAAGCCTGTCTGTAAACTAATCTATAATCGGTGGCTTTGCAAACCCCTTTGTTGGTATATACCCAATGTGCCTATTAATAATGATATTATGCAATATGTTCCAATATAAGGCAAAAAAACGTGATATATATTGGACTGATTTCAATTTTCACGGCGGGTACAAAAGCACCCGGCCATGAGAAGTTTCAGCCTGTCCGTAAACTTGATATATTGAGAACACATCGGTATTTTTTCACACCCCTGTGTTGGTATATACCCAATGTGCCTATTAATAATGATATTATGCAATACGTTCTAATATAAGGGAAAAAAAACGTGAAATATTTGGGAATTATTTCAATTTTCACGGCGGGGACAAAAGCACCCGGCCATGAGAAGTTTCAGCCTGTCCGTAAACATGATATATAGAGAACACATCGGTATTTTTTCACACCCCTGTGTTGGTATATACCCAATGTGCCTACTAATAATGATATTATGCAATATGTACCAAGATAAGGCAAAAAAAACGTGAAATATATGGGATTGATTTCAATTTTCACGGCTGGGACAAAAGCACCCGGCCATGAGAAGTTTCAGCCTGTCCGTAAACTTGATATATAGAGGACACATCGGTATTTTATCACACCCCTGTGTTGGTATATACCCAATGTGCCTATTAATAATGATATTATGCAATATGTTCCAATATAAGGCAAAACAAACCGTGAAATATATGGGAATGATTTCAATTTTCACGGCAGGGACAAAAGCACCCGGCCATGAGAAGTTTCAGCCTGTCCGTAAACTTGATATATAGAGAACACATCGGTATTTTTTCACACCCCTGTGTTGGTATATACCCAATGTGCCTATTAATAATGATATTATGCAATATGTTCCAATATAAGGCAAAACAAACCGTGAAATAATGGGAATGATTTCAATTTTCACGGCAGGGACAAAAGCACCCGGCCATGAGAAGTTTCAGCCTGTCCGTAACTTGATATATAGAGAACACTCGGTATTTTTCACACCCCTGTGTTTGGTATATACAATGTGCCTATTAATAATGATATTATGCAATACGTTCCAATATAAGGGGGAAAAAAACGTGAAATATATGGGACTGATTTCAATTTTCACGACGGGGACAAAAGCCGCACCCGGCCATGAGAAGTTTCAGCCTGTCCGTAAACTTGATATATAGAGAACACATCGGTATTTTTTCACACCCCTGTGTTGGTATATACCCAATGTGCCTATTAATAATGATATTTTGCAATATGTACCAATATAAGGCAAAAAAAACGTGAAATATATGAGACTAATTTCAATTTTCACGGCGGGGACAAAAGCACCCGGCCATGAGAAGTTTCAGCCTGTCCGTAAACTTGATATATAGAGAATACATCGGTATTTTTTCACACCCCTGTGTTGGTATATACCCAATGTGCCTATAAATAATGATATTACGCAATATGTACCAATATAAGGCAAAAAACGTGAAATATATGGGACTGATTTCAATTTTCACGGCTTGGGGACAAAAGAACCGGCCATGAGAAGTTTCAGCCTGTCCGTAAACTTGATATATAGAGAACACATCGGTAGTTTTTCACAAACCCTTTGTTCGTATATACCCAATGTGCATATTAATAATGATATTTTCCAATATGTACCAATATAAGGCAAAAAAAACGTGAATATATGAGATGATTTCAATTTTCACGGCGGGGACAAAAGCTGCACCGGCCATGAGAGTTTCAGCCTGTCCGTAAACTTGATTATATGAGAACACATCGGTAGTTTTTCAACACCCCTGTGTTGGTATATACCCAATGTATCTATTAATAATGATATTATGCAAATACGTTCCAATATAAGGGGGGAAAAAAAAAACGTGAAATATTTGGGGAATTATTTCAATTTTCACGCCGGGGACAAAAGCACCCGGCCATGAGAAGTTTCACGCCAGTCCGTAAACATGATATATAGAGAACACATCGGTATTTTTTCACACCCCTGTGTTGGTATATACCCAATGTGCCAATAATAATGATTATGCAATATGTACCAATATAAGGCACGTGATATGGGACTGATTTCAATCGGCGGGGGGACAAAAAGACCCGGCATGAGAAGTTTCAGCTGTCGTAAACTTGATTATAGAGAACACATCGGATTTTTTCAACCCTGTGTTGTATATACCCCATGTGCTAGTATAAGATATTTTTGCAATATGTACATTTTAAGGCACGTGAAATATAAGATGATTTCAATTTTCGGCGGGGACAAAAGCACCCGGCCATGAGAAGTTTCAGCCTGTCCGTAAACTTGTATATAGAGAACACATCGGTAGTTTTTCACAACCCTTTGTTCGTTTTTTTTTTTTTTTTTTTTATATACCCAATGTGCCATTAATAATGATATTTTCCAATATGTACCAATATAAGGCAAAAAACGTGAAATATCTGAGATGATTTCAATTTTCACGGCGGGGACAAAAGTGCACCCGGCCAGAGAAGTTTCAGCCTGTCCGTAAACTTGATATATAGAGAACACATCGGTGTTTTTCACACCCCTGTGTTGGTATACCCAATGTACCTATGAATAATGTATTATGCAATACGTTTGAATATAAAGGGGGAAAAAAACGTGAAACATTTGGGAATTATTTCAATTTTCACGGCGGGGGACAAAGCACCGGCATGTAAGTTTCAGCCTGTCCGTAAACTTGATATATAGAGAAACACATCGGTAGTTTTTCACAACCCTTTGTTCGTATATACCCAATGTGTACAATATAAGGCAAAAAAAATGAAATATTTTTCAATTTATGTACCATATAAGGCCAAAAAAAACGTGAAATATGATGACTGATCATTCAGGGGGGGCGTGATTTAGTTTCTTTGACCCGGCCATGAGAAGTTTCAGCTGTCGGGGTAAAACTTGATATATGAGAACACATCGGTAGCACACCCCTGTGTGTCCTATTAAAAAAAAACAATGTTTTAAATCCTATTTATATGATAAATGGCATACCCGTCCATAATAAGAGAGTGGAAAAAAAAAAGATGGGATATTTCAATTTTCGGCGGGGACAAAGACCCGGCCATGAGAAGTTTCAGCTGTCCGTAAACTTGATATAGAGAACATCGGTATTTTTTCACACCCCTTTTGGTGTATATAACCCATGTGCTATTAATATGAAAAAAATATTATGCAATTGTACCATATAAGGCACGTGATATGAGATATTTTTCAAATCACCCGGCGCGGGACAGCACGGCATGAGAAGTTTCAAGCCTGTCCGTAAACTTGTATATAGGAACCTCGGTATTTTTTCACACCCCTGTGTTGGTATTACCCATGTGCTATTAATATGATATTATGCAATGTTCCTATAAAGAAAAAAAAAAAAAACGTGAAATATTTGGGGATTATTTCAATAAGGCCGGGGACAAAAAGCACCCGGCCATGAGAAGTTTCAGCCTGTCCGTAAACTTGATATAGGAAAACACATCGGTATTTTTTCACAACCCTGTGTTGGTATATACCAATTGTGCCTAGTATGATATGCAATACGTTTAACCAATATAGGGGCAAAAAAAAACGTGATTTATGAGACTATTTCAATTTTCACGGCGGGGACAAAAGCACCCGGCCATGAGAAGTTTCAGCCTGTCCGTAAACTTGATATATAGAGAACACATCGGTAGTTTTTCACAACCCTTTCTTCGTATATACCCAATGTGCTATAATAATGAATATTATCAATATGTACCAATATAAGGCAAAAAAAAACACGTGAAATATATGAGACTGATTTCAATTTTCACGGCGGGGGACAAAAGCTGCACCCGGCCATGAGAAGTTTCAGCCTGTCCGTAAACTTGATATATAGAGAACACATCGGTAGTTTTTCACACCCCTGTGTTGGTATATTTTACAAAATGGTACCTATGAATAATGATATTATGCAATACGTCGAATATAAGGGGGAATAAAAAAATCGTGAAATATTTTGAATTATTTCGAATTTCACGGCGGGGACAAAGCACCCGGCCATGATAAGTTTCAGCCTGTCCGTAAACTTGATATATAGAGAACACATCGGTAGTTTTTCACAACCCTTTGTTCGTATATACCCAATGTGCATATAATAATGATATTTTCCTATATGTACCATATAAGGCTTTTTAAAAAAAACGTGAAATATATGAGACTGATTTCAATTTTCACGGCGGGGACAAAAGCTGCACCCGGCCATGAGAAGTTTCAGCCTGTCCGTAAACTTGATATATAGAGAACACATCGGTAGTTTTTCACACCCCTGTGTTGGTATATACCCAATGTATCTATTAATAATGATATTATGCAATACGTTCCAATATAAGGGGGGAAAAAACGTGAAATATTTGGGAATTATTTCAATTTTCACGCCGGGGACAAAAGCACCCGGCCATGAGAAGTTTCAGCCTGTCCGTAAACTTGATATATAGAGAACACATCGGTATTTTTTCACACCCCTGTGTTGGTATATACCCAATGTGCCTATTAATAATGATATTATGCAATACGTTCCAATATAAGGGGGAAAAAAAACGTGAAATATTTGGGAATTATTTCAATTTTCACGGCGGGGACAAAAGCACCCGGCCATGAGAAGTTTCAGCCTGTCCGTAAACATGATATATAGAGAACACATCGGTATTTTTTCACACCCCTGTGTTGGTATATACCCAATGTGCCTACTAATAATGATATTATGCAATATGTACCAATATAAGGCAAAAAAAACCTGAAATATATGGGACTGATTTCAATTTTCACGGCGGGGACAAAAGCACCCGGCCATGAGAAGTTTCAGCCTGTCCGTAAACTTGATATATAGAGGACACATCGGTATTTTTTCACACCCCTGTGTTGGTATATACCCAATGTGCCTATTAATAATGATATTATGCAATATGTTCCAATATAAGGCAAAACAAACCGTGAAATATATGGGAATGATTTCAATTTTCACGGCAGGGACAAAAGCACCCGGCCATGAGAAGTTTCAGCCTGTCCGTAAACTTGATATTTAGAGAAAACATCGGTATTTTTTCACACCCCTATGTTGGTATATACCCAATGTGCCTATTAATAATGATATTATGCAATACGTTCCAATATAAGGGGGAAAAAAACGTGAAATATATGGGACTGATTTCAATTTTCACGACGGGGACAAAAGCCGCACCCGGCCATGAGAAGTTTCAGCCTGTCCGTAAACTTGATATATAGAGAACACATCGGTATTTTTTCACACCCCTGTGTTGGTATATACCCAATGTGCCTAGTAATAATGATATTTTGCAATATGTACCAATATAAGGCAAAAAAAACGTGAAATATATGAGACTGATTTCAATTTTCACGGCGGGGACAAAAGCACCCGGCCATGAGAAGTTTCAGCCTGTCCGTAAACTTGATATATAGAGAACACATCGGTAGTTTTTCACAACCCTTTGTTCGTATATACCCAATGTGCCTATTAATAATGATATTTTCCAATATGTACCAATATAAGGCAAAAAAACGTGAAATATATGAGACTGATTTCAATTTTCACGGCGGGGACAAAAGCTGCACCCGGCCATGAGAAGTTTCAGCCTGTCCGTAAACTTGATATATAGAGAACACATCGGTAGTTTTTCACACCCCTGTGTTGGTATATACCCAATGTACCTATGAATAATGATATTATGCAATACGTTCCAATATAAGGGGGAAAAAAACGTGAAATATTTGGGAATTATTTAAATTTTCACGGCGGGGACAAAAGCACCCGGCCATGATAAGTTTCAGCCTGTCCGTAAACTTGATATATAGAGAACACATGGGTAGTTTTTCACAACCCTTTATTGGTATATACCCAATGTGCCTATTAATAATGATATTATGCAATATGTTCCAATATAAGGCAAAAAAAACGTGAAATATATGGGACTGATTTAAATTTTCACGGCGGGGACAAAAGCACCCGGCCATGAGAAGTTTCAGCCTGTCCGTAAACTTGATATATAGAGAACACATCGGTATTTTTTCACACCCATGTATTGGTATATACCCAATGTGCCTATTAATAATGATAGTATGCAATATGTTCCAATATAAGGCAAAAGAAACGTGAAATATATGGGAATGATTTCAATTTTCACGGTGGGGACGAAAGCACCCGGCCATGAGAAGTTTCAGCCTGTCCGTAAACTCAAACAAAACAGGCAATATATGCACAAAAAGCAACCGGCCATGAGAATTTTAATCGGTAGTTTTGCAAGCCCCGTGAACTTACCTGATCATGGGCACTGTCGGGTCGTCCGATGGGAAATCTGCATGCTTACTCTCAGGTCAGATGCTGATTGATGATTATATATCACATAATATGGGAATTCACCGAATAAATAAACTTCCGGTAAGTATGAATGCCGATCGTTAAATTACCCTTCGCTGCTCCCTCCTACCACCCAAAACAAAAATGTGATCTAGGCTTCGGCGACAAGTCTGGGTATGGAAGGTTTACCAACCCGATTCCCACAACGAACGGACCTAGGCATATAAACACATTAAATATACATTAGATATACCTAATTCAATAATTCATAAGTGAACAAAAATGGCCGCATTATCTTACATATTTTAATGAAATATTTGGTGGCCATTTTTTTCCCCACTTATTGATGATTTTTTAGGTATATCTTATGCATATTTAATGTATTTATATACCTAGGTCCGTTAAGTTAAATTCTTTCGTATAGCAAAATCACATCATCAGTAAATCATACACAACGATAAATTTCACTATTTCACATCCCAGTGTGGTACGTTTTCACCCTTTTGTTTTGACCCGGGTACGTTTTGACCAGAACCCAAATGATCACATTATATAAATGGGTTTTATACGGCAAATAGTAAGAAAACAAGGGTGGCACGATTTACCCAAATCTACCAAAATCTTACCCAAATCTACCCAAATCTTCATATAATTGCTATATGTGTCAATACAAATAAGCTATACACATCATACTAACGATGTTTGTAACGTACTTACATAATGTATGCCATTAATTTGATATTATGCAATATGTACCAAGGCCCATTTTAATGTTTTGATGCAAAATGGAAATATTTGTATATGAACTAAAGGGAGAGTACCGTGATAAACTTAATACTAGGAAGCCAAGGAAGATAATCCACTTTATAATGGCTAAACATGCTAAATGGGAATGATTATTTTTAATTGAAATACAAATACAAAACTGTAGAACCTCTATAATGTTGACATACAAGGAGACAGTAGTGTGAAGGTGTCGATCGTATACTGGCCGTTTTCGCCCGCAAGGACGTGTAGCCATCTTGTACATAATCACTTGTTGAGGCTATACCTCTAGGGAAATTTGCAATCACAGTCTGATCAGGGTCTACACTGTTTTCCATATTGTACATAATAACAATGTATACCATATACAAGAAGCAAGCCGCGTGTCGCCCGCCAGGACGTGTAGCCATCTTATAACAATCACTTGTTGAGGCTATACATTCTAGGGGAAATTTGCAATCACAGTCTGATCAGGGTCTACCCGGTTACCCATGTTATGCATAACCACTTGTTGAGGCTATACCTGTAGGGGAAATATGCATTCACAATCTAATCAGGATCTACACAGTTTCCCATATTGTACATAATCGACTATATATAACGAGCTACCCCACTAAAATACACTGTGTTCTGGTCCATTCAATATAATATTGGGCTTTGTCTACATAGAGGTGTGAAAAACATTAACAAGCTATTTGACAAGATATACAAACCATACACAAATTTAAAAATATATATATTGCATGTATATTATGGTTCATTTTCATCAATGTTCTTAATACAAGATCGTTTATTATTGTTATTGTAGATGAATATTAAGAATATTTATATTATATATATATATATATATATATATATATATATATAGCAACTCCGTAAATTAAATTGCAATAACTAAACTATGCCCAGAAGTCATTTGTGCTAATAAAAACATTCATTCAATGCATTATACTTTGTTTTTAACTATTTCAAAAAGATGTTGGCATATAATTACTCGGCGAAATAAATATTGCAATACTATGGAGGTGACCGGTTACTTAGACAGTTGGACTATTATATGTGCCATATGAAATCATGATCGATGGCAACTTAAAGTTAGACAACTGAGACATAATGAATGAGTCTCGATCACATTAGTCTCCCTTTATAATAATGATACATGTATATTAATCGCTTTCCCGCGGAAATATGTGCTTTATTCTTCCATTTTTTCGGTCAAAATGTGCTTATTGTATGATATACTAATGATATATTGTTGAAAACCTATATAACATAATCAATAATCTCGGCCCATGGTCAAGTCGGCATGTGTCTGATCAAGTCGGCCCACATGTCTGGTCAAGTCGGCCCACATGTCTGGTCAAGTCGGCCCACATGTCTGGTCAAGTCGGCCCACGTGTCTGGTCAAGTCGGCCCACGATCTCAGATCAGATGTATGGTCAACTTTGATAAGTCTAACGTAATATATTCAAAAACTAAATTGCGTTTGAAAAGAAGTTGTTTTTTTTATGTAGATCTATATAAATATTTTTTTCATAAATAAATATATATTTTTTTAATTAAAATAGAATCTTTTTAAATATATATCATGTTTCTTGTTAAATCACCATTTCTAATAAACTTATATGTCATATACGAACAATATGATATGGGCCGAGATGACCACGGAAAAAATAATATTTTCTCATTTTAAATTAAATTTCATCAGGTTCTTTGCAATCTTCTTCTCAAAATATTCTTGAATCACCATTTCTAATATTTTTTTTATGTCATATACAAAAATATATAATATGGGCCGAGATGACCAAACAATGTGGGCAGAGATGACCAGTGATCTGCGCCGACTTGACCAGCGATCTGGGCCAAGATTGAAATGTGGGCCGAGATGACCATGGTCCGACTTGACCAGACAACGCAGCAGTTACGTGTTCACAACTAAATATTATTACGAAATCATTGCAATTTATGTATTTTAAATGTTATATGAGATTCATTCCGTAATGTTTTGTTGGTAGTGACGTGAACAGTGGTGTAAAAACGGTATGAATCCATATATGACCTCCGCACTTTACCGCCCACATATCGCCAAACAGGTGTCCGATAGCATCTCGATTTATCAGCAGAATAGTATGGCCACTAAAGTGCGACACGGAGCTCGAAAATACACATTCATAACATCCCCGGACGGGAAAATACCTAATTTTTACATTTGGGACCATTTTTATGCTTAGACGTACATTAATCTCATTAAATCTTGAAATATAATCGATGACTTAAACTTTACACAGCCTTGGTCCCGATTGTTATTGTTCCGTCTGCGCATGCGCGGACTGAAACCTTTACTGGGCTGAAGAATTTTCTGTTATACCGGCATTCGGTAACGTCATCCGTCCAATGGAAAGGCGGTTTTCACTTCGTTGTAACCCGGATGTTTGTATCAGGTCAATGACAATATGTTATCAGTCATTCGGTCACTCAATACAGGGCAGGTTACCTGATAAATACATGTGATGTAATTGGAGACACGTTGTGTGATTTTATATCTAAGAAGATGTCCACTGAATACTGTGTTGTTATGTTCAATGATACGTCCATATACACAGTCATGTGATAACTTTAAGGTTGCGAGTGTTGATTTACAAAGCTATTACTTACGGGAGATACATATATGCGGAACACAATATGTTTTGATTGCATGACATGAGTTTCACATGATACACTACTGTCTGCTCCACGTGTTTCTGTCTACGAACTTATGGTTATTAAACGTATTAAATCTAAAACATGTTTAAATATAAGTAGTTTTTCATCAATAACAACAAAGTCACCCTCCTAAAAATAAAAATATTTTATTGCGATTTTCATATGGGAATTTAACATAGGGGCTAAACATAGATTTTAGAAAATAATTTTATTTGTGGACCGACTTTCACAATCTAACATTTGTTTTCTTGGGTACTTCAATTCCAAGCTATTTAACTAGGTCTCGGAGTCAATTTCCATTTTCGATTTTTAGCTCCTCCCACACTCCTCTACCTCTATTTCCCATTGACCAAATTTCCCAAAATAAAAAGAAGGCTAATTCTTAAATTTTGATAAAATTTAACATTATCAAAATAAATATTGTTTTTGCATTGTCTCTATAGCCGTAAACTTGGGGCAGCTTTCGTGAAACAGACAGTAGGGTTTTTTTTTTGTATTCTGTGAGGTACCTAACGATTATGGATGAATGGCAACCTTGACGGCGACATGACACCTTGACTGTTCAAATGTGTGGTTTAACCCTTTCAACCCTAAGGAACTGGAATGGACTGTGATATGCTAATGTTTCGATGTTTTTGTTCTCAAAAATATTTAAATTACTTTCAGAAAGTGCAGATCCTGATGAGACGGCTCGTAACGAGCCGGCTCATCTGGATCTGCACTTTTTGCATAAACCGATATAGTCCTCCCCCACCTCCTTCTCCTCCTTTTCCCCTATGAATATTTTTCAAGATTCCCCCCCCCCCTCCCCAATAATTATTGGGTTCCGCCGCGTATGTATTAAACATGTTGACTGATTACATAACTTGGTTATGCAAAGATTCGTAAAGAATCAGTAAACATAGTAAATCAGTACGCATGTACATTTAACATCCCCTGTTATATAAAAAATCATCGACACATACCCGTGCAAGCCCTGGTCGGCGGTAGAACGGTGTATCCGGCATCACATACACACGTGAAGTTGCCGGCGGAGTTGGTACATGTGCCGTTGCTGCCGCAGATGTCGGCGTTGGCGGCACATTCGTCAATGTCTACAATAAGGCACCAATGAGAGAGAGAGGGAGAGAGAGAGTCATCATTATAGTCCATATCACAGAGATTCATATGATCCCGGTCATCGCCACCCTTACACCAAATTCAAATATTAAAGTGTTCAGTTGACCTCACCGGATGTTATTTGCCGTCTGTATTACATACAGATGGCAAATAACACCCGATAAGGTCAACTGTGCATGGGACTGACGGACACAACGAGGTAAGTTTGTACAAGTCTGTGAAGGAGACAAACGCATTTCATCAATAAATGCAACAACTTTGTCACTTAACCCTTTCAACCCTAAGGAACTGGAATGGACTATGATATGCTAATGTTTCGACCAATCCAATGGTCACAAAATGATTTTCAGATTCGTCCATTTATGAAAAGGGGGTTTTTTTCTTCTCAAAAATATTAAAATTACTTTACGAGCCGGCTCATCTGGATCTGCACTTTTTGCATAAACCGATGTAGCGGGATTTCGGGAACCCATCGTGAACGTATGGACCGCCCGGCTTAAACCGACCAGTAAAGCTTGGTACTTACATTATAAATGTAAATTTGTATAGTGGATGTCAATCACATTTTTATTTGTGAGTGACTGGTGAAATGGAGCTTATTGTATTTGAGACCAATGTAGCTCCTGATCAACTAGCACACTCCTGTAGCCTGGTAACGATCTATGTTGCTTGCTAGAAGAATGTTGGGAGTTTCATTGATGGAAAGACAACTAGTGCGAATGCACAGGCTGATCTGGATATACACTGGTCGCAAAACACATAAACCTCATTTCTGCAGTCACCGCCACATTAACCGGCCAAGCCAATGACATACAAGTAATGACATGTACCTGAACATTGTACTGACGGAGGCGTGCCACCGAAGCCGCTGTCACACTGACACGTGAAGCCACCATCTGTGTTTGTACACGTGGAGTTGGCACCACATATACCGGGTGTGTCGCTGCATTCGTCCGTGTCTGCAATATCACAGAATAAGCAACAGGACTACGGTGGCACAGAGGGGACATGGAAATATTGCATTGCTATTGCGTGCGCACGCAATAGTAAAACATATTTCCATGTCCCCTCTGTGCCACCGTACAGAACACATGGGTCCCGTTTCACTAAACGTGGTACCGCTAAGAAGTTCGTAAGTGCATAACTAACATGTCTGGACTCCGTGGTGGATTCAATGTCCCCTACATGACGATGGAACATTGTAGCTTTAATGTATCACATTGATGTGTACTAAATTTATAGAAATCTTCGTACCTACATTTTTATCTTGCGATGTTTATATAATTTATTAGTAAAACAGGCCCTTGCTATAAGTAACTGTAAGGTGGCTCATTTATGTGTGTAATCGTCATTCGCATGCGGTTGTACTGCTTTCTTTCTGTCTTGCTTGCTTGTGTTTCTTTACGTACTGTTATTGTCAACGTTCAGTGTGGTTATACAGTATCGCTTTACAATTTAGCAGTGACTAACGATGAGTGGAATGGTGTCTTGTTCGAGGATACAACAGAGACGAGACTCAAACTCACTTCTATCGTTATATCTATTATTTCATGATCCTCCCTGTTGTGAAATCGTATTATTATAAGTCGACCGATCAAGACATCAATATGATATGCTGAAACTAATACAAGCTCAATGTCAATGTCAACTGTGAGAACACTATTGGTGAACATGGTGAAGTGCTTAAAGATCGGACTATCATACAATGAGATATACAACATTTGGGGCATACAGTGAGGTCAGCGTGTAAGTGCACACACGAACGAACACGACTGTCGTGTTCGTTCGTGTGTGCACTTACACGCTGACCCCACTGTATGCCCCAAATGTTTGACTCAGACGATATCTGCGATGACGACCACGGGGTCGGAATTCTGACCGCTCTGTCTCGCATTCCACTAACGTGGGTGAGATACTAATGTATACATGCATATGAATCATGTACCATACCAGAACAATTGCCAGTCGGAGGAGATCCTGTGTAGCCCGTATCACACTGACACGTGAAACTGCCCTCCGAGTTTGTGCAGTTTGTATTAGCTCCACAAATCCCCGGTGTGTCCGTGCACTCGTCTATGTCTGAAAACACGCATATAAAGTTGACACACTGGCACAATATTATTATGTATTGATTGCTGTTCATGCATCGTTTTCATGGTGTACACGTTTGCATTATTCGTATATGCAAGTAGCTTATAGTACCTTTTCCGCTTTAAATGCAATGAATGCTCTAGAACGCTACATATTCACGCTCTAAAACAATAGCATATAAAAACACATTTAAACGTTGATATATGGTTGTTTAGATGAAAAACAACACACTGACATAAGTAATAATGGACATCAATAACTGACATCACATGCGTTCGGACTTTCCACCATTTTGGCAACGATGCAGTGTCATGTGCGAACAATGGGAATAACGTGAAACACAAGTAATCCAATATGGGCACATCATAACATTAACTTTATGTTGTCATTGGAGTTTATGTACTCAGAAATGGTACATTGTAAGTAGTATGCATACAGTATTACGAGTTTTCTGCCGGTTATATCAATATTATCGGCGAGGTATGAACATGCGCCGAACATGGTTTTCTAGATGGTGTAATATTTAAACCATGTACGGCATATATTGCACTCTTGTATCTAGTCGGTATACATGTATGTCGCTTGTCGCCGCATACAATATCAAGGTGTATGATCATGTGGCTACAACAACAACAACACGTGCTGAAACTTTCAGAAGCCCTCCGATTCAAAGTATGTATTATTTTATTTTGTCCTTATTACATGTATGTAGCGGATATTTTATGAAATATGGCTCATCAAACGCGTCTTGTTAAGCTGCATTTGCTGTTTTTGCGAATAATCGATTTCCGAGACTACTGACACGGACATTGATTCTTCGCAACAACGACATAAGTATGTGCCGAACTCCCGCGACCGCCAAATGCAGCTGATGATAACGCGTTGACGCCGCTGCCTATTAAATAAATTATCAAATAATACTTACTTTGGAATGAGCGCGCTTTCAACACTTTCAGCCATTGTTGTTGTTGTTGTAACCACATGATATTGCACCTTGAATATTTAACAATCACTGTACCTGAACAGTTGCCGGACGGCGATGTACTCGTGAACCCAGCGTCACAGGCGCATGTGTAGTTGCCCGGCATGTTGGTGCAGTTGGCATTGGCTCCACATACACCCGGTGTGGACGTACATTCGTCTATGTCTGTGAGTGTAAATATATGTCCTAATGTAAATCATGATGTGAAAGATATGCAAATAACTGACGGACAACTGTAGTTACGGAATTGTGGGATAATTACAATCCTGAACATGGCATACGTACATAAACAATGACACTGTTTCACAAACCGAGGGCGCACAATTTCCGTTTATTGGAGCGGACCGTTTTGTCTGTATTAATAAATTAGTGATAATAATCTTTTCTTACATTTCTGCCTGTATTTTACAGAAATATAACGGCGAATAAATGTCTATAAAGGACAGAATGTTGAGTTAATTAAAGGATACCGGTGTGGCTCATTTCGTTTGTGAAAACGTCGTGAACAATCTTTTTCATATGATTTGAGCAGTGGTCCCGAAATTAATAGTTTATGCATTGCTAGTGGTTTTGATGTGGACATGTGTTTAAATACGATAACCTGTGATTGTTGTAAATATCTGGTGATAATCAAGTGTGAACTTAGTATTAATAATTGTATACGTATGCGTTAAGAATGGCTAACATAATATGTACATGTATGATGCAATGGCTGTATCGTACGGAGCCCCACAGGGGACGTAGACTTCTTTTTTTTATTAATTCGTTCCCTTAATTTAACAATTCATTCCCTCAATTTAACAATTCGTTTCCACGTTTTAATTCCAACGAATTAACAAATTCGTTCCCTCAATTTAACAATTCGTTCCACGAAATAACAATTCGTTCCCACGTGAACGAATTGTTAATTAGTGGGAACGAATTGTTAAATTGAGTGAACGAATTGTCATTTCGTGGGAACGAATTGTTATATCGTGGAAACGAAAATTTTCCAGGTGTGAATGCCCCCGGACCCCCCTAGCGCTATCTCGACTATTTTGCAATACTTGACTATATTATCGAACGAGCATAGCTCGTTCGATAATATAGTCAAGTATTGCAAAATAGTTACGCCGCCCCCCCCTAACCAGAAATCCTGGATCCGCGCCTGTAACCAGGCGCTATTTATAGACAACCGCCTGCGTTAATCCTGCCCAGATGTTCAACCTTTCTGAACATCTATCGTCTATTCCAACTCGCACTCAACCGATTTGATTGTCTGAGCCTGAGCTGTAGCTGTAGCACAGCTCAGGTTCAGACAATCAAGCTGCCTAATTTCAATCACAATATTGAAGTAGTGTGAAATAAAAAATAATCAACAAACATTTGAAAGATTAGCGCTCGCGTTAGTGTACCGACACCAAGTAACTTAATAGGATGTTCCATGCCAATGTTTCACGCTATTTCATTAATTTTGTTCATTTAAATTGTCCCATTCTTCTAAAAGGGTAATCTGTACGACGTTTAAAATTATTAACAAACAGTGGAGATCCTGATGAGACGGCTCGTTACGAGACGGCTCGTTACGAGCCGGCTCATCTGGATCTGCACTGTTTGCAAACATTGTCTCTATAGAGGTCTGTGGTGTTGAAAGGGTTAAAGCTACCAGTTCCACATACATTTAGGTGTCCTTGAATCTGAACCTCAAACCCTAGTTTACCTGTGCAGTTGCCCGAGCCGAGCGTGTCGTTGTATCCGGCGCTACACGAGCAGCTATAACCGCCCTCCGTGTTCAGACAGTCCGTGTTGGGTCCACAGATACCCTGGGTCACACTGCACTCGTCCGTGTCTTCAGATAAACACGACGTATATGATATAATAGTGTAATTGATAACTTCATTTCAGACAAACCATGTGAATATATACGTAATTTTTGAAGCACGTTATTGAGAAAGTGAAAGTTCGTACGAACCTTTTTCTCTTACGAAACGGACCACAGACTTGCCGATGGAAGTCATTTAACATATTATTGTTCACATGATGAATGAAATACATGTAGTCGAAATGTTAGCATGAATGCGTCTATACCCGTTATACAGGGTTGACAGGGTTAACCATATAGTGTTACATGACTGCCGTTCTTTGACACCGCTCACTGCCGTGTTCAAACGTATACGGCGTTCTTTTCGACCATGGTACATGTACAGACAATGCTCATTTCGGGGCCAAACCGACACCTGCTTAATGTATGTGGCTCGTGACGGAGGATGGTGTACCTGCATCACGCGGGTGCCACGGTAAAGGTTTACCCAGGGCTGGGCATTGTGGAACCTTATACATGCAGCCTTACCTGCGCATGATCCTGACGGTGTGTTACTGTACCCAGGACCGCACTGGCAGTAGAAGGCGCCGACTGTGTTGGTACAGTTGCCGTTTTGGCCACACATGTCCGGCAGGTAGGTGCACTCATCCACGTCTGAATATAATTATGGAATGATGACTAATTCAGGTAGGTGCATTCATCCACGTCATTGTTCTGAAGGATATTCTACTAACAATATAGATGTGCCCAAATACAAGGCAGCTTTGCCGATTTTTTCTTGTTAGTGAAGCCTGGTTTTAGAAAATCGCAGTTATCGCCCCTGAGTGGGCACTTCTCCATTTGTAATAAAGCGTGTAGCAGTTTTATGAAGATCACATCGTTTTTAGTCGTTCTACATCGTCCCCATCGAAACATTTGGTAGCAGAGCGAGGTTGTTACGTAAATTCTACAATGAATAACGACGAGGAAGGCCCAGACATCGAGCTAATGCAATTGAGAAGGCAAAAAGCGAAAACAAAAACGGCCCTCACCAGAGCAAAAAAAACAGATATCAATTCTAATTAATGAGGGCACCGACAAACAGGCAATAATCGCAGCTTCCACACAATTCGACGAAAAACAAGATGATGTAATAACAGTTCTCACTGATTTGTTGGCTAAATATGAAACTGCATGATAATGAGAACTGTCAAAAAATTGTGTCTGAAATTGAAGTAATTGAAACAACTTCTGAAAAGACCTCAGAAATGATGACATCATATTTAGATGAACAAAATGAACTGTCGAGTGAATCTAGTTCACAGTCTACACGTAACCCTACTCGTACAACCATGAACATGATGAATTGAGACCCTACCGCAAATAGAACAAGCAGTCCAGAACCCGTCCCACCGGCCCATTCACATAACCCATCGGCCCATTCACATAATCCTCCAAATCTAGGTCATGACATGTGGAAGACCTTAAAGCGAGTTACAATTCCAACTTTCACTGGTGACAAACGACTACATGTCGTGGAAAGCAGCGTATATTGCATGCATACATAATGCACCGGCAACCCCTGAATACAAACTGTTGCAACTCCGTCAATATCTGGCAGGTGAGGCCCTGGCGGCAATTGAGAATCTCGGCCATAGTGCACACGCGTATGACGCTGCAATGGCCACGTTGGAACGTAAATATGGTGGCTCACGTAGGCAAATCGCTATATTCATGGAGGAAATTGAAAACTTTCGCCAAGTTCGTCACAATCATGTTGCCCAAGACATTCAGAAATTTGCAGATGTATTAACTGTTTGTGTCGTGAACTTACAGGATGCTGATATGAATGATGAATTAAAGAATGGTTCGTTCTATATGAAGGTGCAAAGCAAACTTCCAGCGAGTATTCTTTCGCAATATAATCGATGGGTGTTCGAAAATAGCAAGACGGAATCGGTATTGACCTTACTCCAGTTTGTGAACCAAGAAGCCGAATTCTGTGTCGCGGCATCTGAGACTGTGTATGGGGTGACCGCAAATAGCTCGCGATTCAAAACTGAACGTGATTCGCGCCACTTCGAAGAACCGAAATATCGACATAATAATCGTGAACACCGTACTAACTTCGCTAACACATTCACATGTAAAGTCTGCAATGGGTCACATGATGTATGGCAATGTGAACAGTACAAGTCATTGCCTATAGCGAGTCGGTGGGACAAAGCCAAAACACTAAAGTTGTGCTTCCGCTGTTTGGGAGATGGCCACAGGGGAGGTAACTGCAGGCGAAGTCGACAATGTGGACTAAACGGGTGTAATAAGACACATAATCGGCTGTTACACAACAATCATCCAATAACATTCAATGAACCAAGCATAGGCCATGGGCCACATCAGCCAAATGAATCAACATCCCCAAAGAGGTGGAGCCTGTTGTACAGATTACATCTCACACAACTCATGGTGAAACATCAGTTTACACGTAAACCATGGAAACTTCACCACATTACGCACTGTACCAGTGACTCGAAAATCTGGAAATCGTCGAATTCAAGTTAATGCCCTGCTCGATGACGGTTCTACAAAAACATATTTAAATGAGGATGTAGCTGCACAACTCGGGCTACAGGGACAAACACAAAAGGTTACCGTTAATGTTCTGAATGGGCAGAAAGAAACATTCGAAACAACGCCTGTTGAATTTGGACTTGAAAGTTTGAATAAGCAAGTGAACATAAATATAAAAGCATTCACTACAAAACGTGTTACTGGTAATCTGAAAGCCATTGACTGGAATAAACATTCTGATCAATATGACCATTTAAAGGGAATTCAATTTCCGATGATGGGCCAGAAGCCTACTGTAGACATTCTAATAGGACTGGACTATGCAGATTTGCACTTTTCATACACAGATATTAGGGGCAGAACGGGGGAACCAGTAGCCAGACTCACGCCGTTAGGCTGGACGTGTATTGGTGATCCAAATAAGGTAGACAACTCTACGGAGGAAACGCACTTCATTGCAACGTACTTTATTGAAGATCAAAAATCATTTGAGGAAATTAACACTACACTAAAAAAGTTTTGGACAGTCGAAAATTGTGGAACAGCAGATAGTCCAGTCAGTCTAGCGAAAGAGGACAAACTTGTGTTCGATCGAGCAGAAAAGTCGTTAAAATTTGAAAATGGTCACTATGAAGTGTCGATCCCATGGAAACCAGACGCGCCAAAATTAGAAAATAATTATGATATGGCTCTACAGCGGTTGAAGAACACAGAACAACGACTGTTGAAGTGTTCCGACATAACAAAGCAGTACCAGTCCACACTCGATCAGTATGTGGAAATGTGTTACATCCGCAAAATACCGGAAACAGAAAAACAACCGCAACATAAATGGTACCTTCCCCATTTTCCTGTTGTACACCCGGAAAAAACAACAACCAAAGTCAGAATAGTTTTCGATGCATCTGCCAAATATAATGAAATTTCAATGAATGACACAATTAGCCAGGGCCTAAATTGCAAAACGAGCTTTTCGACGTCCTACTACGCATGCGCAAGAATCCTGTCGCGATAGTTTGCGATATAGCTCAAATGTATTTACAAATTACCATTCCTGAACGCGACAGATGTTTTCACCGTTTCTTGTGGCGATCGCTACAACAAGATGAACCACCAGACGAATTTGAATTTAATAGGCTAGTATTTGGAGTAAATTGCTCCCCATTTCTCGCTCAATTGGTTGCACAGACACATGCCAAGCGAAACATTTAACAGTACCCCATGGCAGCCGAAACGGTGTTGAAATCAACCTATATGGACGACAGTATGGACTCAGTGAGCACTGATGAGAACGGTGTAGAACTTTATAACCAGTTGTCCCAGCTGTTTGAAAGCTCCGGCATGCATGCTCGAAAGACGAAAGTGGCTCTCAAACTCTAAAACAGTGATGGAACAAATTCCAAACAACGATCGAGCACAAGAAGTAGATCTGGACCGCAGTGAATTGCCATCGATTAAGACACTAGGTGTACTGTGGAATGCTGAAAATGATGTGTTCACATTTACGTCCAACCCACCACCCAGTGAAATGAGATTGACTAAACGCAGTTTTCTCAGCAAGATTGCCGCATTGTTTGACCCACTAGGACTACTCGCGCCCTATACAGTTCGCGCTAAAATCTTACTCCAAGAAATTTGGAGGACGGGCATAGACTGGGATCAGGAACTAGATGAAGAGTTGTCGAAAGTCGCCTTCAATTGGTTTGATGAACTAAATGACATAAATAAGGTGTTCACCGACAGATGTCTGCGATACGGGCCAGAAGAAATCGTGGTTAAGACAGAACTCCACACATTCATCGATGCATCCATGAAAGCGTATGGAGCTGTGGTGTATCTAAGCAGTACATACCAAAGTGGTGCTGTGTCAGTCCGCATGATATCTTCAAAAAGCAAAGTTGCCCCCCTTACAGCGACAAGTATTCCAAGATTGGAACTAATGGCGGCCATCTTGGGCCTTCATTTGTCTGAAACAGTGGCAAAGTCACTTGAACTTGAACTACAACAAACGGTATTCTGGTCAGACAGCATGAATGTGCTTTGGTGGATACGGGGTCAATCGCGAACGTTTAAGCCATTTGTTGCCAATAGAATCGGAGAAATTCAAACAAAAACTGAACCACAGCAGTGGCGTCATGTTCCAACAGACGAAAATCCAGCAGACATGATTAGTAGAGGGGTTACCTTGGACAAATTACAAAGTAATAACTGGTGGAATGGACCACTGTACTTACAAAACACTGAAACCGACTGGCCAGTGAATAAATTTGACAAATCAGCGGAATCTCGGACTGAATTGAAGAAGATATATGTTGACAGCGAGTCAGCACAATCAAACATTGAAATGACAGCCATGACAGTTGAGGAACGTGGGGTTGAATCGTCTGAAAATCGTGAAATAAACAATACAAACATATGGCGCCTTGATACTACAAGATTCTCCAGTTGGGTTAATTTGACAAGAGTTAGCGCGTGGGTGAATCGCTTTGTAAACAATTGCCGGGTCAAGAAACCGGAAAGAACATCAGGAGAATTATCCCCAGAGGAAATTAGAGATGTGGAAAATGAAATAATAAAAAACGCACAGAAAGACGCATTTCCCAAAGAATACAAAGATTTGAAAAATCAGAAAACATTACCGAATGACAGTAAGTTACTTGCGTTAAAACCAAAACTAGCGACGAAGATGGAATAATTCGCTCAGATGGGAGACTGAAATATGCTGAATTTTTGCCAGTGGATGTGCGTTTTCCCATTATTCTTCCGCGAAAGAATTGGATGACCCAATTAATCGTCAAACATTATCATGAAATTGGACATCACAATAATGGGACAAATCAGACATTGACACAACTGTCATCACGATACTGGATAATTAGTGCACGTGAAGAAATTCGAGACTGGGAGGGCAAGTGCATGGAATGCAGACGACGAAAAGCTAAAACGGCTACTCAAATTATGGCACCACTTCCAGACATTCGTGTTAATATGCCTTTACGCGCATTTGCACATACAGCAGTCGATTTTGCTGGTCCATTTACAACAATACAAGGAAGAGGTAAACGTCGTCAAAAGCGGTATTTGTGCCTTTTTACCTGCTTGGCCTCCAGAGCTATACACCTCGAAGTCGCATTCGGGTTAGACACTAGTTCGTTCCTAAACGCTTTCTATCGAATGGTCAGCAGGAGAGGACTCCCTGTGAAGATGAGTAGTGACAATGGTACAAATTTCGTTGGAGCTAACCGGGAACTAAAGGAGCTAGTGTCATTGTTAGACAAAGACAATATCGTCCAATCAACAGCTAATAAGGGTGTCCAGTGGCACTTTAACCCCCCATTAGCTCCTCACTTTGGCGGAGTTCATGAAATCATGATAAAGGCCGCGAAACGGGCAATATATGCCATCATCGGCAATGCCGACGTGACTGATGAAGAACTGATGACTGCATTCACAGGTGCAGAAGGACTCATTAATTCCCGTCCACTTACATACCAAACCTGAACGCTGCAGACTGTGTCCCACTAACACCCAACCATTTTCTCCACGGCCAAATTGGTTGGAAACTTTGCACCAGAAACTGTGGACACTACCATATTAACCCTGTCCGGCGATGGGGCGTCGTGTGCAAGAGTTGATGAGACACTTCTGGCAGCGCTGGTTGCGTGAATGGCTCCCCGGGCTGACTGCGAGATCAAAGTGGATTCGTGAAAAGAAGGACATCGCACCAGATGATATCGTTCTCGTTGTCTCTCCAGATACACCACGTGGTCAATGGCCTCTCGGTCGTGTCATTGAGGTTCATCGCAGTCCGGACGGCCACGTGCGAGCGGTGGTCAAACTACGCGTTGGGAAGAGTGATGTCGTCCGTCCGATCACGCGATTGTGTCCGCTCGAGCTAGATACTTATTAGTGCATTTCGCGAGTGTTTTTGGGCCATAATAATGCCCATGTTATCAATAATTGTTCATTATAAGTCTAAATATGTCAATCATATTCCTGATAACAACGTGTAAATGAGATATTGACTCAACATACAACCGACGTCGCGCACCACAGAACAGACCATCGCGCATTACTGCATTATGTGTATATACATGTACTGTATTGTATACGCATATAATGTATATCTGTCGGTTAAATTCGAAATGCGCGTAAACATTTGGTTATTGTGTTCTCAGGGGCATAATAACCCCCTTGTAACCAAATGGCAAGTTACTGATAATAATAGTTTCGTGTGTCGCCATAAAGACGAAGAAATCAAACACTGAAGTACAGACTCGAAGTCTCGAAAAGACAAGCTCACCATGTTTAACACTATTATACATTTACATTTTTCTGATCATGTTGATCTGACACTATAATCATGTTTATTACTAAACATTTAACATTCTTTTCATAATTTGTGTTATTCGAAAACTAGCAGATGATTGTTGCATATCACATGCAGATGAGAATTAAGCTCTATGACCGTCTTCTGATACTGCGTTGACCAAGATACATTACTGAAGTGTAAATGTAGCCACACTATTCGTTCTCATCGTTATTCGTCCTCATCGTTATTCGTCATTTAATAATATAGACGTGTCTTGGTCAAAGTAATAGCAGATACATGTCATATTATGTTCACATGTTTGGAACAATAATTAATATCCATCGAATTTCCAAGTTAAGTATGTGTTTTTTCGATATACATACATATATTTACCATGTTCAATAGCCTACAATGTTAAACATTTGTCTGTAGAATAGGCACTGGTTCTGTCGAGAAATATGGACCATCCGTTATTATATAAACCAGTGTTGCAAAGTGTCTTCAAATATGGGCATGTAAATATCGTTGGCTGCTTCCAATCAGGAAGTTATATATTTTCGAAATCAAGTTATCGCGCAAATAGTCATTTTATATTGTTTTTTTGATACTCTGTATCAAAGTATTGATACTACGTATCAAGAAGGGGGAGAATGTTCTGAAGGATATTCTACTAAAAATATAGATGTGCCCAAATACAAGGCAGCTTTGCCGATTTTTTCTTGTTAGCGAAGCCTGGTTTTAGAAAATCGCAGTTATCGCCCCTGAGTGGGCACTTCTCCATTTGTAATAAAGCGTGTAACATCGTTTTTAGTTTTACACATCGTTTTTAGTCGTTCTACATCGTCCCCATCGAAACATACATTGTATTTCAAGTGGGTGGTTGGTCGGGTGAACGCGACGGCGTAAATTAACGGTTGGGGTTCCTCCTTATGGGAATCACGATTTGCCTGGTTTAGCTCTCATGTAAGTTTTTATCTTTGGCTCTTTTGTTACTTGGGAGTTGAATTGGGTTATTGCCCATTATAAAAGTAGTAAGATTAGTACTGATCCTACTGCTTTTGGGAGGGGGCCAAGTCATTCTGGTGTGGCGAGGACCTGGCATCAGATCCAGTTTATTCTGATTTCAGGGCTGAATATATAGGATTTTCCCCCATGTGTACATGTACTTGAACATGTACATGTACGTGTGCAGGTAATATATTGGATTTAGTACTAAACACATTTACCCGGCCTTAACTTAAATTAACTGTTGATAGGCCGTTAAACCCCAACAAACAAACAAACAAACAAATAAATAAACAAACAAACAAACAAACGTGACCTGTTTCATAGCTGCACAGTTTCTGCGGTATAGGCAACAGGTTGCACTATAT
>CM055274.1:26310784-26339622 GCA_029237695.1 Conchocele bisecta
CAGGCTCAGACAATCAAGCTTCTTGCTTTCAAACACAATATTCAAGTATATTGTAATTATAAAGAAATTTACAAATATTGGTCAGATTAGCGCAGGCGGTGGTGTAAAGTATATACATGTACCTTCTT
This sequence comes from Conchocele bisecta, assembly GCA_029237695.1. NCBI lineage: Eukaryota > Metazoa > Mollusca > Bivalvia > Lucinida > Thyasiridae > Conchocele > Conchocele bisecta. Next base: position 26,310,913 of record CM055274.1, read on the forward strand.
TGACGGAGGTGCAATCATCATACATGTACAATAAAATTGGTGGAACTAAATTTAAAACGTTACATTATTAGATGTCATCTATGTCATGAAATATTTATGTGTCACATTTGCATATGTATTATTCAGGCAGCAAATAGCAAGTTGTTTACATGTAGTTTCCAACGTACAAAACTACATGAAAGTGTTGAATGGGGCTTATAAAAATAAAGCCAACACTTTATGTACAAAGTTATTGCTACTATAATCGCTGTAATTTGTTTTATGCCCAATTTTATTTCACGAACAACGCATGAACACTGCAATAACTGGAATAATGACACACGTGTATACATTACGTGTATACGCCCAAAGACTACGTACGTACCTATGCCGAACACTTCTGCCTCACACAGTGTGAGTGTCCCGGGGGAGGGGATCTGGATCCGGACATATCGCCCCACCAGCGGTTCACTGCAGTCCCAGCTGTACATGTGACCGTCCTCCCCCGGGCCCACAAACTGGAAGCACAGGCTGAAGTTGCTCGGGTCTACTCCAACTACAATGTCCGCGTTCGCCAGTCGATCACCTGACACGATAAGAAGACATGACTATATCACCGTCAGGCACTTTGTGGTATGAACAGCAAACTGGGTTTTGAATCATACTCAATTTAACTCGGATATAAAAATCTACAAGTAGGACGGAAGTTGTACTAGTGTACCTTGAGCCCGGCTCGCTAATTCAGTAATTGTAACCCTGCTGGTCCCTGCCTTCGCGCGCGTTACAATGACTGACCTGGAGAGCCGGGCCCCAGGCAAATAATCTACATGTACTACCGTTGGTCGAACAAATGGCGAGTATCCTTCCTTGTAGATATTTAATATCGTGTAAAATTAGGTACGATGTAAAAGGCATTAGTAGTTCAGACCACAAAGTGCATGTGGACTGTATGTGTTAATGATGGCTTAATAGCGGGAGGTACGGTGGGGTCAGTGTGTACGTGCACACACGAACGAACACGACAGGTTGGAACCAACCTGTCGTGTTCGTTCGTGTGTCACTTACACGCTGACCCCACTGTAACTGCACAACCCCATACATCAATATAGCATGGACAATAGTCCATTCAATTTTCACTGTATTGCATTGTATTTTCCACTGGTCTAGGATGAGACTTGAAACCGAGACCACGTCTCTACATGTGTAGTATGGCTTTTCAGTGGGGTCAGCGTGTAAGTGCACACACGAACGAACACGACAGGTTGGAACCAACCTGTCGTGTTCGTTCGTGTGTGCACTTACACGCTGACTCCACTGTACATGCAGCTGTTTATTCGGGACGTTATACATGTATTAACTTAATGTGGCTGTATTGGTTGACGAAGAAGATGGTATGTATGTAGTGCGAACTTGAAACATTATGATATTTAATTAATTTATGTATTGTCTATCTTCTTAGCATGTAGAAATATTTAATTTATTATTCATTAAACACTATTTATTCAAATTATGGCAAATGAGATACATATTATATACTACAATTGAGAACAGGATTAGAAAACAAGCTTTTACACTAAATACGTATGTGAATTCTTCTGGTGGTGAAGATCAGTTTTACAATATGGCTAAGGTACAATTATTAATATAGTACGTGATACATACATATCTCATTCAGCTAGCAGATGCTGTAAAGTATGTGTTTCCTTTATGGAAAAAAGCCAGTGTAGTTTGATCCCATCCTACACTATTTGCTATTTAGGTAGTAAATCGACTTTCATGCTTCTAACAAACAGGATATAAATTATTCATACCTTACTGTAGAAATGTGCTCGGAGATCAGGATATATATTGACCATATAACTCCATAACCGCCGACGTTTCTCCAGTCACGCCATATAGTATACAGTGACATACCGTGTGTGTCCCGGTTGAGGACCCTGACTTGTCCCACCTCAAACAGTCCGCCAAGGTCCACCTGCCACCACACGTCGCTGGCCAGGGCACCCTGATCTACAATCATTGTGTTGTCATTCTAAACGTCGTGAACAATAGAGCAGTTTTCAAGCTTTATCAAGATGAATTGAGTAACTATCTTCTTTACATGGGTGCATGCGTCTCGTTTGGGTATCTTACCCAAACAAAGGAGACACATGCACCCATGTAAAGACGATACTTCCCAAACGAGACGCATGAACTCATGAAGAGAAGACATAACCAAAGGACGCACATGAACAATATGTTAACGTCACGGTATATGATTTATAATGACAACCAATTTGAATGTACATTATATACGAAGAGTAACTATGCATGGTGTACATGCAGTGGGGTCAGCGTGTAAGTGCACACGCGAACGAACACGACTGGTTGGAACCAACCTGTCGTGTTCGTTCGTGTGTGCACTTACACGCTGACCCCACTGTATGTGTATATATGTACATGTCAATGGTGCTACACGGCTGCGACGGATTGGAAACTAATAACCACGACTTTGGGGCGGTAACTTGCTTTTATCCCATCTTTGATGCATTGTAGAGTTTTGTTTCTGTATTTACATAGCACATTGCGCTTTGTATGGGCATGATGATGTGATAACACGTTCGTCCGCATGTACGATCGATAATCCACTCGCTAAAGCTCACGGATTATCTCCTCGTACACGCGGGCGAATCGTATTCTAACTGTGGCGTAATATTTACTGACCAGCCAGCGTGCACGACTCGCCATTAAATGACGGGTCCAGGGTTCCGTCGACGGCATGTTCGGCTACGCCGGTAATACTGAGTTCCGTCAGCTGATCGGTGGCCTTTCCCAGGGCGATATTCACTCCCGTTCCTATACGACACACAAAGCTCGGCGGTGTACCCAGTACGGATACATTCAAGATTGACAAATTATATTTGAGACACGCCATGTGATTTGTATCTTCCGACATCTGCATAATTTCATGAAATACGTTTACAAAATTTACAATATTTTCCGTAAATGGCGTCAAACGTTGACAAAATATAATTCGCATGTACTCTGAAAACTGTTGACTTTATTTATGAAAAGTATTGTAAATGTGTCTGGAGAAATGGGGCTTATGGCATTTGTGACCAGTGTAGCGCTTGATGAAATAGACTGATAACAATCTATACTCCTTGTTAGACTTATTGTTGGTGTTCGCTGATGTAATGCTGAGCAACGCTGATCCTGATCAGACTGTGCGAATGCAAGTTCTCAAGTAACAGCCATATATTGATTGTCTAGTAACAGAAGGTCGTAACTGCTATGCTTTAGCATAGCAGTTACGACCTTCTGTTACTATACCATCGATATTCAGTTCAATTTACTTCTATGAATACCTACAGGTTGGTGTATACGCAATTATAATCCGTGATCGTCGTAATTTAAATGGTAATTTAAAGCTGTTCAGTCACTTCACTGGTATTTGTAAACTCAGCGTATTTGAGACAAGACATATGATTTTGTAAGAAGATGTGAAATTTGTATGAAAAATACTTACAGAAAAGGTTATATGTTTCCATAAATGACATCGGAAGTTTACGAAATGTTCATAGCAAATGCAGAATTCCTGGATATGATGTTTTGAAAAATCCGCATTTTCTCTTAACATTTCGTCAACTTTAGACGTCATTTACGGATTAATTATGGTGTTTTGGGTGTCCAACAGTAGTGACTGAATGTCTTCCACCCTTGTACATGTATCTTATCCAGTATAATTGGAATTTTAAATGTTTATATAGCGCGATAAATTCTGAGAATATGCCGTTTATTTCCATATATTACATTGATGGGATTTCGTAGCTAGTTATTTCCCTTTACAAATATATTGATAGACATCATGGAGCCGTTTCACTAAACTTCTTACGACTAAAAAGTTCGTAAGTGCAAAGTTATGATAGTCTGCAAATTTCACATTAACAGTGCTTTCTTGTAAACAATTATTGGATTTACATTTATTGAGCATAGGCTGCGTATGCAGCATATGCTCAATAAATGTAAATCCATCAATTGAAATTTCCAGACGATCCTAAATTTGCACTTACGAACATTTTATTCGTACGAAGTTTAGTGAAACAGGCCCACGGTCCTTTGGTTTATTTTAGCGTTTATTTCTAACTAAAAACAAAGACTGCAAACAGGGTAGACCAAAACACTATAATGGCTCATTTACACAACAAATCATGCGATATTCGGTTTTATTACAAGCAATTAGGCCATGCAATATACACGCTGGACCGGATTGCTATACCTACATTGAACGTAAGGTAACTAACCACGACCCCACCCTCGCCCCCCATTGTGTACATACCGGTCGCGTATACTTCCACCTCACACAGACTAAGAAAGCCTGGTATTGTTTTGGATAGCTTCACAAATTGGCCCGATATAGGCGGATTACAGATGAAATCGTACACCCATCCGTTCTGGCCCGGTCCGAGAAAGTCATAGCAAAGAGATAGACTGGTTATGTTTGGCCCAACGTATACCCGGATGTTCTGAAGCTTTGGACCTGTAAATTAAATAAATGAATGTATGTCTAATGAAGTAGTTGCGAGCAGTAACTCTGCAAAATTTCCGTACCTTCCGTAGCGCTGTACGGGAGTTTTGCAGAGTTACATGTACTGCCCGCAATTATGGTAATCGGCAACACAAAGTCGATATGGGCATATCATGATATTGTTTATTAAATAATACTATGAACAATAAAAACGTGTCTTCATCATGGCCCTGTGGAAAGCGGTTTAATTGAAGATATATGAGGATACTAGGACTGCAGGGTTGTTTCTATTATCAGATTTGCTATCTTGTTGCGTTCAACAAGATAGAAAATCTGATACTTATGTACCGATATCGGTGTACATTGAAACAACCCAGCAGTCCTAGTATCGTCATATATCTTCAATTAAACCGCTTTACACAGGGCCATGATGAAGACACGTTTGTTTTTTTTATAGTGTTTAAAGAAAATTCCTGGTATGCCCCTTGAATGTATCACAAATATACAAACAGCATTTAGCAAGTCGCCTCATCAGGACGTAGTGACTGTCAGTCTCGAATTTTCGCCTCACTGTCTCTCATTCTCCTGATCTCGTCTCGCGTTCTCGCAGTCTCGTTCATACACGTTGAGAATGTGAGAATGCGAAGTTCAAAAATAAACTGGCCGTAACAGGACACCGTATACCAGTCAGAATGCCGTATGACATACCGTGACCATCTCCCCTATTCATGACCCGGACTCTCTCTACGTCGTGGGTTCCCTGCATATCAACTTGCCACCAGTGGGTACCGGAGGAATCTGAAGTTGCAAAATGGAGAGTCGGTTACCAAATTTATCAGGTACATGTAACCGGCCCTGTATTGACAGAATACGTACTGTCTGATAACATATTGCTGTATCAGGCATGAGGTTACTGAATTACTTTAGTGGAATGACGTCACGGACACAAGTACTCATTCTTTTCGAAAATGCTCATTATGCAGCCTAAAATGTCACCTGGGCCCGGTTGTTCAAAACACCAGTTAGCTTAACGGACTGTTAAAGCCTTAACGGACTGTTAAATCCTTAACTGAATGGTTAAAATCTCTGTTAAAACAGAGATTTTAACCATTCAGTTAAGGATCTAACAGTCCGTTAAGCTAACGGATGTTTTGAACAACCGGGTCCTGGAAAATATAAGATCGTGTTAATGTCTTTTGATATCAAGTTTATCAGGATCCGCTCGAAAACGGTAGGAATTTATCTGCAAGCCTCGGAATTCCTACGCGTTTCCTAGCCTTGCCTGATAAACTTGATATCATACTACACTATCCTGGTATTCTCTGTGTATCAGTTAGTATTGCGTATTGACCAAATTAGTTGCGAGCATTAACTCTGCAACATTCCCGTACCGTCCGTATGCTACTGACGGTACAGATGTTTGTAGCGTTTTATGCAATGGTGTTTAACAGCCTGTCAACACCAATAAATAAAACTCTGTAACTTCTTCGTGCTGATCGTAGGCTAAGGATGTTTGGAGAAGCACAGTACATACCTAATGGAAAGCAACGGTAAGTGTTTACATCAACATACTACAAATTAAAGTAATGCCCAACAGTAACGATACCCTAATTAATGCTAGAGTTCTCAGCAGTGAAAGCAGGAGATGAAATCAAACTTAACACTTTCAACCCTAAGGAACTGGAATGGACTGTAATATGCTAATGTTCCGACCAATCCAATGGTCACAAAATTATTTTCAGATTCGTCCATTTATGAAAAGGGGGTGTTCTTCTTCTTCTAAGAAATATTAAAATTACTTTCCAAAAAGTGCAGATCCTGATGAGACGGCTCGTTTTGCATAAACCGCTATAGCGGGATTTCGCGTTCAAAGGGTTAATCGCTGGTGTACGATGAACCATAACAACCCTGGCTATAGCGTGGAACGGTTACTATATAAATAGAGAATAGTAGGTTAGTGCCGTGAGTGGGAAAACATATCTGGCAAGGCTTAGGAAACGGGATGGGCGAGGCTCTGTCGAGCACATCCCGTTTCCGTGCCGCGCCAGATGTTTTCCCATTGACGGCACTAACCTACTATTCTATTTATCCGTCAACACATACGAATGGCTTTAAAATGCAAAAATAATAACCCCAGCCACCGAACATATCCATACGCAGGTCGTATTGACAGGATATCAAAAATGTTTCACGGTACCGTGTTTCACGACACATACGCACTGTGTTGACGGGATAAAATACTTACCTGTCGAAGAGCACGTATCTTCAGTGAGCCGTGGAAACATCTTCCCGTCCACAGCCTTGTCCGCCACATGCCCCTGTGCTGTTGTACTTTGGCTAGTGGGCTTTTGGAAGGCGAGGTTCGTTGCAGTGCCTATAACCACAGGTGGGTGACTCGGATATAGGAAGCATTAAATGACCCATTAGATCAGAGAATATACATTAGCTAATGGAAGCGGCTAGACCCTTATTCCATTGGCTCCTTCAATTACTACATGTTCCACGGACTAATCTACTATACTCAATATTTAATTTAATTAAATTATTACACTCTTGCAAATTATTTGCACGGGTACTACAAATACAAATTACAAATAGTACACCGTGAGGAGAACACCCGTAATTGCGCTCCTGTTTTCTTGGAAACCACGAGCTACCATGCAAAATATTTACTTTTTATTACAATCAAAATAAATTATTTGAAAATTTGGAAAGGGTCTCGACTAATCTAGAATGTTAATGTGCTTGAACACATTCCAAACATGCATTCAAATATATCTGGCTCATAGAAACAGCTGCGTAATTTGGATTTCAAAAAGTTTACATGATGTCACATTTGACGTCACACAACGTAACGCCAAAACGCAGGAAACCACGTCATCATATAACTATTCATGCGCACATCACAATTCATTCATTATAATCTCAAAAATAGACTAAATGTGCATATATATCCGCCGTGGAAGTGTAATACATAGGATATTCCATTGTACATGCTTGAATATCCTCTATTTAATTTTATAGAATGGCCCGTGCAAATGTCAATAACGAATGTGCGTGTGTATATTCTGATCGCTAACGTTTTCTAATGATAAAAATCATGTATTTCCGCCGGCGAGGAACTTACCGACAGGGGTCACGGCTGCCCGCTTGTACCGCCCACGTGATGTAAATTCACTGTACCCGGAAACACCTTCATCTTCCGCCATGCCCATCGCCATTTGTGTACATTCCACCGGCTTATGAACAAAGGAAACCGTAATTAAAAATGTTATTCCAACTCCAGTTAATGAACATCCCATTGTCTACGATGATGTTATTTACGATTTTAAAGACACTATCGTAGCGCTGCTTTGGGATTCACAGTATGAATTGCGTTGTATCCTAGATGTGCCCGTTCTATGCAAGGATATTTAATGCCCACACGAAGATAAAATGTCCACAATGGTCTGTTTAAATTGGGCAATAAAACAATGATTTTAAAGTTAGTGTATTAGTGACTAAGCTCATTGGCACAACACTTAAATTGAATATTGTGTCATTATTGCATAAATAAAAATTAATTACGGGATAACGGTGACTGTGGCCAGAGAAATGGGACTTATCACCAATGTTACCAGTGCATACACAGCTCAGCCGGCCCATCAGCGCAGTCGGACCAGTGTCTCCATTGTTCGCCATTCAATCAGTGAAACAGTCGCTGAAACAGACATGCATCTATTACTAGTAACAAGATGTAGATATCTTCCTCATGGGTGGCTAGTCGATTAGGAATGCGACTGGCAACACATACAATAAGACCCAATCATCGAGATACATCCACAATTTAGAGTACACAAACAATAATTTACCCCTAGTCACAGGGAAACCGGTGAAATATGACCGCTTGATTAGTTGTAGCGTTGTCGTAGATTGTACGTGTATTAGTCAGCATGCATGTATGTGTTAAATGCAAACATGAAAGTGTTACTGGCGGCTTGTTTGGAATTCATCACACGTTGCTTTGCCTGTAGCATGCATACTTACACATTGGCTGATCTATTTCGAATGGGGGTGTTATATGTTTGTTATGACTCGGGGAACACACGTCACTGTACGTGTATGTAGGTGGAAGATATAGATCTAACTTTCACACATTTCCATTAAGTCAGTTTACAATATATTGATGCTCGGAGCTATAATAGATTGCCGGACATGATCGAACAACAATATAATATTAACACAGTACTAAAATCGACACTGAAATAAACTTTTGATGTTATAAACATTGAGGGGCCGTTTCACTAAACTTCTTACGACTAAAATGTTCGTAAGTGCAACATTATGATAATTTCACATTAACCACGTTTTAGTGTAAAAACTTATTGGATTTACATTTATTGAACATAGGCTGCATATGCAGCCTATGTTTAATAAATGTAAATCCATCAATTAAAATTCCAGACGATCCTAATATTGAACTTACGAACATTTTAGTCGTACGACGATGGGCATTAAGTTAATCGAACAATTAATTTCATCTCAAGAGACGAATGTGAGCTATTGTCAGGTGATATAGTTATAAAAATGCTGGAAAATGCTGGAATTATTTTTGGCTGTAATTGGAGAAATTGGGTTTATGGCAATTGTGACCAGTGTAGATCCAGATCAGCCTGTGCTTCAGCGCAGGTTGATCAGGAACTGCTCTGTATGGTAAGATTGGGCCAATTACGAACAATTCAACAATCGACAATAATCAGAATGTTACCTCAGGCTCTCTAAACAGGCTTCACTGTTTTAACTTCCCGATTGGAATATCGCGCTTTGAGTATTTTACGTTAGGAAAATATATGCCTGTTCGTCCAATCAGATATGGGGGTTTGGTCAGCTGGCCGGTCCCAGCAAATCAATCCGCCTAGTGCCTGACAGTAATTCCATGTATATTGCACTCACGCTTATAGTGGAGAAGAATTCATATAAGCTTTTTCAAGCTTGTTTTCCAATCCACACACTATTTAATGCTTGAATCATACCATGTATTGTTCCTTTACATGACTTATAACTTAATACAATATTGTTTAAACTAAGCTCGTAGAGACATGTGTAGGACAAGTAATTATCACGCACACATAAATTATGTTCACTGAAAATAGGAAATTGCCGCAGAAGAGTGTAAATAAAATGTCATATAATAAATTAAATGCATATTAAAAGTTTACACCAGAACACCAAATTTAATATCGCTGTTTGTTTTCATGTCATAGTCTTATTTATTAATCATCGCAATCAACCCATCATGCGATGATTAATAGAATAACACTGTGACATGAAAACAAACAGCGATAATTCCAGCACAAAAATATTTACACAATTCCCTAACATTTGATTGGCCCGTAGCAAGTCTCTGTCCAAAATTTATATCACAGTAAACTCCCACGCCGACTACTTTCTACAGGTGCGCTGTCAGTGCTGTCAATGTAAACAAATGGCTGCCGTCTGTCAAAATAAACACATTTCCTTGATGAATCTATTTCAAATGCTGGAATTATAAGCAATGAATGGCATTTTTGTTGAATTTATCGGGGATATAAAATTTGGAAAAGTCGCGGGAATACTGGACGAGGCCTTCCGGCCTTCGTCCAGTATTCCCGCGACTTTTCCAAGTTTAGACCCCGATAAATTCCACAAAAAGGCCATTCATTCCTATATTAAATTTGGTGTCTTGGTGTAAACTTTCGAATTGTCGGTACATTCTACTTATATGTAATGAAAATATATAGACAACAATGAAATTTGACTCCACCCAAGAACCTCGGCCCCACCAATGTATGATCCCGGGGCCACCATTATATCAAATCTGAAAGAGCATCGACTACTCGATCATTCCTGTCAAGTTTCGACAAAATCGACTGGCTGTTCATGAGAAGATGTTTGAAGAATAAGCTGTTTTCGGACAGCGGTCATCTTGGGTTATGTGACAACCTTCATTTTAACATTGTCTGAAAATGCTTCGGATAAGGACAATAACTGTGAAATCTGGCCAGCATCGGCCAATCGGTTGTGAGGAGAAGACATTTGAAATCTCTAATAAACATATGACATTTTGATTTAATATGATATATACCATGACCATATTCAGTCAAATGTGAAATATTTAACCCTTATCTACCATCCCTTCTCCTAACTCCGCCTATTTCTGAACCCGAAGAGGCCATTTTAATACGAAATAACATATATTACCGACCATTCCTGCCAAGTTTTAACAATTCAAAAAGAGCATCGAGCATCTGGCAGCTCGCGAGAAGAAGATTGGATAAGAATTAAGATTTTACCTTATTTTCAATGGCAAAAAATATGTTTTCGACAAATAAAATGCTTCAGAGTAATCGTCTCCTCGATACCTTCGATTTGATATATGACTTGACTGTATTTGGTCAAATAAGAACTTTGACTCCTACATGACTTTCAAGGCCCCGCCCATTTTTGATCATTGACTATCAATCGTTCCTACCAAATTTCGTCGAAATCCGTCTGGTAGTTCCTGAGCAGATCGTTCTACTTCTATACCGTTGCCATCTTGGAGTAGGGGGCAACCTCCATTTTATCAAATCCACAACCCAGTAACACATATACCATCCATGTGTATAGGAATGAATGGTCTTTTTGTGGAATTTATCGGGGTATAAATTTGGAAAAGTAGCGGGAATACTGGACGAAGCCCGGAAGGCCTCGTCCAGTATTCCCGCGACTTTTCAAAGTTTATATACCCGATAAATTCCACAAAAAGGCCATTAATTCCTTATAATTCCAGCATTTGAAATAAATTCATCAAGAACGTGTGTTTATTTTCCGTTTTAAGATTCTGAATTATTTTCACTGCGCCTGACGGTTACGGAAAGTAGTTCGGCATGGGAGTTTACTTGGATATAAATTTTGGACAGAAACTTGCTACAGACTAATCAAATGTTAGGGAATTGTGTAAACATTGTTGTGCTGGAATTATAAGTCAATATCGGCCCAACAGTTTGAAAGAAGAAGACGTTGGAAAAGTGTTGTAAGATAATGATATTTTGACCTGTTCGTGGCCAGCATGAATGACGTAACCATCAGATGTCGACATGAAATGCTCCAGATCGATCGTTTCGTCGAGTCATTGATTTGATATGTGACATGACCATATTCGGTCAAATGATACCCAGGGCCCCGTCAATTTTTGACACCGGGTCACCATTTTAAAGAATTTGAAAGAGCATCGATGATTGATCATGCCTGCCAAGTTTCGCCGAAATCGGTATGGCAGTTCGTGAGAAGATTTTCTTTTAAATACTTAGACCTAATGTTTTATTATGGATATCTTGGATTATACGACAACCTCACGTTTAACAAAGATGAAACGGCTTCACCCACTGACCATAACTGTGCAGGTTGACCAGCATCGGCGCTTCACGAGAAGAAGACGTTTGAACTATATAATACAATGATGAATTTCGACCTTTCGGCGTCCGTCTTCGATGACATAATCGTCCGATTTCGACGAAAAAATGCTCCAGAGAGATCGTATCCTCGATACATTCGATGTGATATGACATGACCATGGTTGGTCAAATGTGAAATTTGACCCCTACTAGATTCCCCCCCCCCCCCGGGCTCCGCCGGTTGTTGATCCCGGGATCATGAATTAGTCTGAAAGGCCATTGACTATCGATCATACCTGCCGAGGTTCGTCGAAATCGGTTCATAATAACTTATTTTATCCCGTCAACACAGTGCGTATGTACCGTGAAACACGGTGCCGTGAAACATTTTTGATATCCTGTCAATACGACCTAATCACTGCGTATGAATATGTGCGGTGTCTGGGTTATGTCTTTGCATTTTAAAGCCATTTGTAGGTGTTTACGGGATAAATAGAATAGTAGGTTAGTGCCGTGAATGGGAAAAATATCTGGCGCGGCACGGAAACGGGATGTGCTCGGCAGAGCCTCGCCCATCCCGTTTCCTAAGCCTTGCCAGATATTTTTCCCATTCACGGCACTAACCTACTATTCTATTTTTTTAAGAATTCGACCTACTTGTCTACGGTTGCCATCTTTGATTAGGCGACAACCTCCATTTTACCAAATAAGCAACACAGTAACGCATAGAACATCCCTGTGAAGTTTGATGTTCTGTCAACATCGGCCCAGCACTTGGAAGAAGACGTTGGAAAAGTGTTGTAAAATAATGTCATTTGGACCTGTTGGCGGCCTTCATGGATAACGGAGTCATCTGTAGCCTATTTCACCAACATGGCAAAGTATACTTGTCTAGCAAAGTATACTTTGAGGGAGAAATTTTCAATTCGGTATAATTCTGCATAGTATGATCAAGGACACAGGTTGACCATGAGCTGTGCTGGCTGGCTGGCTGTGGAATACTGCTGCTTTTATTAGGTTTCAAACTACATGGGTGACAATGGGTGACAATGGGTGATAATGCCATTATGGTCGATCAATACTAAAGAAGCATGTAGTGTTTTAAATAATGTTTTACACATTAACATTTTCAATTGTGTTGCTAATGTCATGAGTCACAAGTAGATATTTTAAATTCCAAGGTCGAGATACACAATGTGTCTATAAATGAAAACCCTATGTAGTATTTAGTTATTTAATACTGCTTTACAGCCTGTCAACAACAGCTAAGGTCATTTTAGGCCAGGTTAACGGTGTTGGATCACGTATTACTGAATAGATAGGGAGAACTATTAAACGCAGAACTGAATATTGAGCCCTGGCCTGTGTACTATATGCAGATATACCTTTATGTGTAATATAAACACAGTTGGTCCTGTAGTGCTAAATCGAGTACCAAGAAACCCCCGGGGTGTTCAATTCTGAAGGGTTTCGTAATTTCTGAGCATGATCAAGATAAGGCGGATACAAATTATGTGACTTTTACTGATTTAAGTCCTCTGAATATGTATTGATTATCAAAAGCGCGAGTACAAAATACTCACACAATTTGAGAATATTTATTTATTTTCAAGGAGCAAAGATGCTCTAATAAAGTCTACCATTCACATACTTGAGGGGAATTTGCTTTTTGCAGCTCAAGTAAGTGGATTTTCAACTCATTTATTCCCTATCTTATATTACTGGAAAAATAGGTGATATATTCGGTAACCGATTTACAAAAATAAACTATGTATTGAATTTGAAATATGGGTACACAAGACTCTTTAGACACAAAGCTAACGAGCCCCGCAGGGGACATGATTTTTTTTTATTAATTCGTTCACATGAAATAACAAATCGTTCCCTCAATTTAACGAAATGACAATTCGTTCCCTCAATTTAACAATTTGTTCCCTTGAATGAACAATTCGTTCCCACGATATGACAATTCGTTCCCGTGAGAACGAATTATTATTACGTGGGAACGAATTGTTAAGTGGAGGGAACGAATTGTTACTTTGTGGGAACAAATTGTTAATTCGTGGTAACGAATTGTTAAATTGAGGGAACAAATTGTTATTTCGTGGGAACGAATTAATAATAACAAAACATTCTACGTCCTGTGCGGGTCTCCGTACAAAGCTTTTCCCTCAATTTAACTCGAATTAACAATTCGTTCCAACGAATTAACAATTTGTTCCCGTGGGAACGAATTGTTATTTTGTGGGAATGAATTGTTAAATCGAGTGAACAAATTGATTTTGTGGGAACGAATTAGTAAAAAAAAGAATTCTACGTCTTCTGCGGGGCTCCATACAAAGCTTATCTGGAGCATGAAAGGAAGTTACCTCCACTGATGATGTCTGGTCTTGATTGCAAAGCAAACAATCATCTATTGGACTGCTTCTATGCATCATTTAGCGTGTAAAATCTCTAAACCGGACACCCTGGGGACCGCTCAGTCGACATACATGTATATATATATGTATGAATATTATAGCAAAAAATAACAACATATCACTATTTGTGCATGGATTTTTACATAAATTACTGTTTGTTCCACGTTTTTTTGCCGGCAAACTTTTGGCTATTAAACATATTAAATCTAAAAAATATTTAAATGGAAGTACTTTTTCACCAAAAAAAAAGTCATCACCTCCATAAACATTTTTTTTTATCAAATTCCATCAAATATTTATTTTATAGCGAAACATATGGGGGAAAAAATGGAGAAGACGTGGGGGGGGGGCGTGTCAAAAAAAACTAAACAATTTGGAAATTGGCTCAGAAACGTGGCTAGATAGCTTGGAAATGATGTAACTATAAGAAAATATTTAGTTAGAATTTGAAAATCGGTTCACAAATTCCAAAATTATTTTTTTAAAAATATCTAATGTTAGCCCCCATGTTAAATTCGATAGGAAAATATTTTTTTCGCAATAAAATCAATATTTAACCGAATTTCATTAAATAAATGTTGTTGGGGAGGGTGACTTTTTTATTATTGATGAAAAAGTACTTATATTTAAATAAGTTTTTAATGGCCAAAAGTTCGTCGGCCGCAAAACGTGGAACAGACAGTGTAGTATTATATGTTATGTTAGTTCCTGTGTCAGTTTAAATAGCTTTAAACAACAACAAACACCCAAAATTAAATCAAAGATAATTCAGACGTACGAGTACATATATACAATATTAATGATTATAGACAAATATGTGTCAAACGTTTCCATTTCACAGTCACGACGCAACAGTAATGTACCACAGTGGAATAGCGAAGGAGGTGCAAGGGGTGTGAACACCCACTCTATACAAATTGGTTAGGCATGTTTTTCTGAAGGAAATAACTATATGTGAAAAGTATAGCTTTAAAATCACTAATCAATATGTTTGAATAATGGCAGCGTTAGATCATAAAAGCATGCGTAGTTAGCATATAATACATGATATACAACTGCTGCAAAATATTTAAGGTTCCTTTGGTGAGTCTCAGAAGTCGTGTTCAAATGAACAGCGCGTGCTGTTGACTATGGCTGTAGACAATGCTGTAGACAATGCTGATTCCGGGGTGAAGCCAACACCAACATAATGCATGTCTCATGACGTTACTAGAACACACAATTACGTCACAAGACCAGTAGCCTTTTTCACTCTCAAAGTATACTTATATAGCAAAGTATACTTTGAGGGAGAAATTTTCAATTTAATTTATTATTTTTTATTATACTGAATTTATTACATTATCACAGCTATTTTGGCTATATGAAATAATGCATTTCGGGAAAAATAAAGAGTTCACCCTCAAAATATACTTTGCTAGACAAATATACTTTGAAATGTTGGTGAAATAGGCTACAGTTCCCAACATTCTCACTGAAATTTTGAAATTGATGCGGAGGATGTTGCAGCTGCATCACGCGGCGTGTACTGTGGCCCCGGAATATGTATGTGTCAATCAGCTGTTTGAATGAAGCAGATTATCAAAGTACCGAAAGTACTGTATATATGCTCAAATTACACAATATTTCCGACAGAAATGTAACAATAAGGTTTGACAATGTCCAGTCGTCGGTAAACATTTACCCACAGCTGGACATGGTCGAACCTTGCATTGAAGTGGGAGTATAATAATAACTAGAAATGGACGCTTGTCGACAAGCGCATGTGTATCCCCCTCCCCAGATACACAAGTAGTTTGAAAAAAGGGTGTTCGAGTTATGCTACGGAGACAAAATCAGTGACGGAAAAACAAAGGGAGATAACTAAAGAATTAGTGATGCAAGAGTTGTCATTCTTGCGGGACACACCTTTAGGGTCGTGGTCTATGCATGTGTGAAGTTTCATGAACATATTCCAAAGGATGTTCGAGTTATGCTCCAGACACGAAATCAGTGCACGAAACAACAAAGGGAGATAACTAAGAAATTAACGACGCAAGAGTTGTCATTCTTACGTGCGACACACCTTTGGGTCGTCTTCTATGCATGTGTGAAGTTTAATAAACTAGAAAATGTGTTCATAGAACACGTATGTGACCTTGACCCTGTGCTTGGCGGGGGCAGGACAAACGTGGATTTGGCACAGGGCGGTAGAGGACCATTAGAGCAATGCATATATGAAATATGAAGCTGATCCGTGAAAGAAAACAGAAATTATAAGATATTTACCTGAGCGTTAAAGTTGTTGAAGCACTAAGTATATGATGTTAACCCTGGGCTTGGCGGGGGCGAGACGAACGTGGATTTGGCACAGGGCGGTAGAGGACCATTAGAGCAACGCATATATGAAATATGAAGTTGATCCGTGAATGGAAAGAAAAATGATAAGATATTTACCTGAGCATTAAAGTTTTTGAAGCACCAAGTATGTGACCTTCACCCTGGGATTGGCGGGGGCAGGACGAACGTGGATTTGGCACAGGGCGGTAGAGGACCATTAGAGTATATGAAATATGAAGATGATCCATGAAAGAAAACAGAAATTATAAGATATTTACCCGAGCGTTAAAGTTTTTGAAGCACTAAGTATGTGACCTTGACCCTGGGCTTGGCGAGGGCAGGACGAACGTGGATTTGGCACAGAGCGGTAGACGACCATTAGAGCAACGCGTATATGAAATATGAAGTTGATCCGTGAATGGAAATAAAAATTATAAGATATTTACCTGAGCGTTAAAGTTTTTGAAGCACCAAGTATGTGACCTTGACCCTGGGATTGGTGGGGCAGGACGAACGTGGATTTGGCACAGGGCGGTAGAGGACCATTAGAGCAATGCGTATATGAAATATGAAGATGATCCATGATCCATGAAAGAAAACAGAAAGTATAAGATATTTACCCAAGCGTTAATGTTTTTGAAGCACTAAGTATGTGACCTTGACCCTGGGCTTGACGGGGGCAGAACGAACGTGGATTTGGCACAGGGCGGTAGAGGACCATTAGAGCAATGCGTATATGCGTGTTCGAGTTATGCTCTGGATACAAAATCAGAGCACGAAACAACAAAGGGAGATAAGTAAACAAGAATTCCGCGGAATCAGATGCCTCGCCTTGTCCCGCCTTGACCTCGAGCCTGGGCCCGAAAGCAATTTTCACTGGCCCGAACATATTATACAATTATTGACTAGTGAACCATAGAATATCAGATTATATTCTATGGCTCACTAGTCAATAATTGTTTTATTATATGATAATAGTCTGTATATAGCACTTACGACCTTATGCTACTAGACAAAATTGAAAAAGAATCTGAAAAAAAAATGAAAAAAAAAAATGGAAAAAAAGTTTAAAAATTAAAAATAATAATGCTTGCTACTGGAGCCCAGAATTTTTTGTAACAGTCCTATATTTATCTACATATATCTGCACAGGTCCACATAATGCCACAACATTTTCAACACAGTTTACGGAAATGTAATATAATCATTTACCTGTATAAATTACCTGTAAGTGGTCAGTGGTCAGTTGCACATGCTAGCACATGCACAGGTGAATAGTCTGTATATAGCACTTACGACCTTATGATACTGGACAAAAATTGAAAAATAATTTGAAAAAAAAAATGAAAAAAAAAAATGAAAAAAAAAAGTTTCAAAATGATAATGCTTGCTATTGGAGCCCAGATATTTTTTCCAGTCAAATTGAAAAATAATTTGAAAAAAGAAAATGAACAAAAAATAGAATTTTTTTTTAATAATGCTTGCTATTGGAGACCAGATTTTTTTTTAATAGTCCTATATTTATCTACATATATCTGCAGAGGTCCACATAATTCCACAATATTTTCAACACAGTACCCAATGTAGTGATTTACCTGTATAAATTACCTGGTCAACAGTGGTCAAGCACTGGACATCTGCACATGCTAGCCCATGCTAGCACATGGTTCTCCCAGTTTCTATTGTTCTCTCTACAGGTAAGGTGTACAGAGCACACGAGAAAAGGTGTACAGAGCAGACGAGAAAACAGGTATTCATGCATTATTGTCCAGTTTGTAGAGTGCGCAAAACAAAAAAGAGAGATAACTGAAAAATTAGCAACGCAAGAGTTGTCATTCGTGTGCGCGACACACCTCCGGGTCATGGTCTATGCATATGTGAAGTTTCATGAAAATATTTCAAAGGGTGGTCGAGTTATGCTCCGGACAGGAAATCAGTGAGCGAAAACAAAAAAGGGAGATAACTAAAAAATTAGCTATGAAAGAGTTGTCATTCTTGTGCACGACACACCTTCGGTTCGTGGTCTAATTGAATGTGTTAAGTTTCATAAAAATATTCCAAAGGGTGGTCGAGTTATGGTCAATCAGTGCGCGAAACAAAAAAGGGAGATAACTAAAAAATTAGCTATGCAAGAGTTGTCATTCTTGTGCGCGACACACCTTCGGGTCGTGATCTATGCATGTGTAAAGTTTCATGAAAATATTCTAAATGGTGGTGGAGTTATGCTCCGGACACGAAATCAGTGCGAGAAACAAAAAAGGGAGATAACTCAAAAATTAGCTATGCAAGAGTTGTCATTCTTGTACGCGACACACCTTCGGGTCGTGGTCTATGCATGTGTGAAGTTTCATGAAAATATTCCAAAGGGTGTTCGAGTTATGCTCCGGACAAGAAGTGTCTGCGGCGGACGCGTACGCGGACGCGGACGCGGACCGCGGACGCGGACGCGGCGCGCTGTCAAATCCATAGTATCCCCCGACGGAGTCCGGGGGATACAATAATACTCACAATCTGCTGAGACGTTACAAAAAGTACATCACAATGTTTGCAACAATAATACATTCTGATTTTTACACACTGCCCTAATATCAGATAAGTAGTCACATTTTAGAACAACTTATGTTTGTTTGAATCGCGAACAGCAGAAGCCCAGATCCGGCTGTGCAAATGCGCATGCTAATCTGGGACTATGCTGATTGCAAATTCCGTTAAGGTTCCGTTTGTTAGCTGTAAATGGCATGTCATAACTAAAAGCAGCTTACGGCAATATTACCATGGTAACTAACTTGCGAAGATTCAGAGAATGCTGCTAACCAGGACTCTGTATTCATCTGCATTGTTTGTTTGGTGGTAACAACATATACTTCTGTGGATAACAAAGATAATTATTTTTTATTTTCATTCCGAAAAATTATGATTTTTCTTGCAAACTAGTTAGCCGCGGCCCGCATCTCGCAACCGCTGAGGCTTTGATAGAATGTGAGCGTGGCTTGGTGACCTAGTTCTGGGCGTATGCGTAGTGGACCGCGTTCGTCGGTGGGATCATCTGGTGTTGTTGCTGAGACACGACGACAACACCTGGAGATAGCATGGCATATCAAAGTAGGGGTCTGATTCGTTCGTTATATGTGGCTGTGGCTGGAGAAATGGGGCTTATGGGTTTGGCGATCAGTGTAGATCCAGGTCAGCCTGTGCATTCGCACAGTCCGATCAGGATCTGCGCCGTTCGCCAATCTGTCAATGAAATAACCGTCATACTTCTAGCAAGGAATATAGGTCGTTATCAGCATACAATTACATGGGTGTGCTATTTGATCGGGAACTACACTGGTCATAAATCCCATAAGCCACATACCTCCAGTCACAGCCACATTTCAGAAATGGACATTTTATCTACAAAGTATTTCACAAATTGTATGTTTTTACAACCATTCAAGCAAATGTAAAATGATAAAGTGTATTTTTTGGCGTTATCAGTTCATCTTGGCTAGTAAGTTCAGAATCCTAACGTAGTATAACTTAGGAAATTCACACAATCATATGATACATACCATGTGAAATTGATATTTTCTGTAATAGGCATGGAATAAAGATGACGCAATTTGCATAGCAAATGTGAAGAGAATTTCGTATTTGCATATATTTGCTTTATGGTACATGTATGTAGGATTGAAAAGGTGAAACACCTGGTATTCAAAGCGTGCAGAATTCACGGGCCAAAATGGCCAATTCAGACGGTTTATGTGTAAAATACAAATTTAGTATGCTTTATATAGCAAAGTTCACCCATGTGCTGCAAATTCCAATAGTCAAAATCAAATTTCAAGGGTCGAAATCCAATTTCAAGGGTCAAAATGCCCCCAAAGGGTTGACAGGTGTGAACATGTCCTCACGAACTAATGAGTCCGCGGACGTATTCGCTATTGTTTAAACATCGTTTGGGTTAACTCAGAACCAAAATAATGACACAGCTGCATATACATGTACAGTCAAACCTGTGAATAAGACCAGGCATGGGAATAAACAAATCTGGCCTTTATTCACAGGTTCATTTAATGTCGTAATTGAATAATTTGGAAAACAAAAGCGTCACTGTTATAGACAGGTAATTGCTATTCGGAAATGCCATTTAGCACAGGTTCGGCTGTATGTCAAACATTCACCCCGAAATCACTGTGGACATATTTGTTTCCCATGTACATACATGTATTCGTGCCTTAGGTCCACGCGAATACGTCCGCAGACATATTCGTTCATGCGGACATATTCGCACATTTCCAAGAGTCATTGCGGAAAAGCCTGAAAAGAGTAATGTGCACTTACTGCTTGGCTGGCCGGCTCCTGGTACAATGACGTTGTGACTCTTTCCCTTCTGGCAGCATGCACAACAGCAACAACAACAACAACACGAGCACACGGCGACCAACAACACCAGGAATAGTATACACACAACAATGGTCACCAACCTGTAACATGGCGGTTAACGTATGTCATACGGATACCACAGGCAATTGTTATTGTTATTTATGTAACCCTTTCAACAGTACTGTATAGTGGTATTCGCAAACAGTGTACATCCAGATGAGCCGGCTTGTGACGAGCCGTCTCATCAGGATCTGCACTTTTTGCAAGTAATTTACACCTTTTTGAGAACAAAAGCACCCCCTTTTCATAAAATGGACTAGTCTGAACATCATTTTGAGACAATTGTATTGGATGCAAAATTAACATGTCAAAATCCATTCCAGTTACTTAGGGGTTGAAAGGGTTAACAGCCTATCAACAGCTAAGGTCATGTTAGGCTTACAATGATGCCAATAATGTCTTCATACACTCCCGCCTGCGATTCGCTTACCAAGAATTGCAATCCAGCGGTCCTTGAATTGCAATTCTTCCCCTCTGGAATTGCAGTCTAATTGCGGTCCAAACCCGGTCCCGTTTTTGCGGTCATTCTTTCGCGATACCGTTTGTGCGGTCATTCTTTCGCAGTCCAGTTTGTGCGGTCATTCTTTCGCGATACCGTTTGTGCGGTCATTCTTTCGCTATTTGCGGTAAAACCTTACCGTATCATCGTATAGTACAGTTTGTTTACATTATCAGTGATTATACAAACGTACTATACGAATATTATACAAACATACGATATCCGTTCGTATATACGATATATCCGTACGGATATGGTATGAATATAAAGTGGGTCATCGTGTGGTTAAAATATAACGATGCACCGGTTCATTTCGAATGTAAACATCCGGTTTTCATTTCGATCATCTGCTACAATTTTAAGTTTTTCAAAATGAATAAATTTTCAGTTTTACGATACAGAAACAATATTTAAAACTGAGGATTGTGAAGTACTGTATCACAGTACATATACATGTGTGTTCAATATACAGTAATTCATCAGTAATTCATCACTGTACTCCGCACCACCGCCGGGGACACAAAACAATGATCCCCCACGCACACCAGCCATCTACATTTGGCGTCCTAACAGTTCCGGTCTATATCCCACAGTGGGAACAATATGTATCACCACCACCACCAGTTTTTGTCTATGACTACACTACACCCCCGCCCCCCGACCACCACTTCTGTCTGTAACGCAGGATGACGTGGCCGACTGATCAAGTGCTAAACTAGTCGTGGTGCGATGACCGACTGATCAAGTGCTATACTAGTCTTGGTGCGATGGCCGACTGATCAAGTTCTAAACTAGTCGTGGTGCGATGGCCGACTGATCAAGTTCTAAACTAGTCATGGTGCGATGGCCGACTGATCGAGTGCTATACTAGTCCAGGTGCGATGGCCGACTGAGCAAGGGCTAAACTAGTCTTGGGGCGATGGCCGACTGATCAAGTTCTAAACTAGTCGTGGTGCGATGGCCGACTGATCAAGTTCTAAACTAGTCATGGTGCGATGGCCGACTGATCCAGGGCTAAAGTAGTCTTGGTGCGATGGCCGACTGATCAAGTGCTAAACTAGTCGTGGTGCGATGGCCGACTGATCAAGTTCTAAACTAGTCCTGGTGTGATGGCCGACTGAGCAAGGGCAAAACTAGGCTTGGTGCGATGGCCGACTGATCAAGTTCTAAACTAGTCCTGGTGCGATGGCCGACTGATCAAGGGCTAAACTAGTCTTGGTGCGATGGCCGACTGATCAAGTTCTAAACTAGTCGTGGTGCGATGGCCGACTGATCAAGTTCTAAACTAGTCCTGGTGCGATGGCCGACTGATCGAGTGCTATATTAGTCCTGGTGCGATGGCCGACTAATCAAGGGCTAAACTAGTCTCAGTGCGATGGCCGACTGATCAAGGGCTAAACTATTCCTGGTGCGATGGTCGACTGTTCAAGTTCTAAACTAGTCCTGGTGCGATGGCCGACTGATCAAGTTATAAACTAGTCCTGGTGCGATGGCCGACTGATCGAGTGCTATACTAGTCCTGGTGCGTTGGCCGACTGATCAAGTGCTAAAGTAGTCCTGGTGCGATGGCCGACTGATCAAGTTCCAAACTAGTCCTGATGTGATGGCCGACTGATTGAGTGCTACATGTATACTAGTCCTGGTACGATGGCCAACTGATCAAGTGCTAAAGTAGTCCTGGTGTGATGGTTGAATGATCAAGTGCTATACTCGGCATGGCCGACTGATCACGTGCTATACTGGGCATGGTGAGATGGCCAACATATCAAGTGCTATACTGGGCATGGTGTAATGTGAGACTGATAAAGCGCTATACTAGTTATGGTGCAATGGCAGACTGATCAAGTGCTCTACTAGTCCTGGTGCGATGGCCGACTGATCAAGTGCTATACTCGGCATGGCCGACTGATCACGTGCTATACTGGGTATGGTGAGATGGCCAACTAATCAAATGCTATACGTACTGGGCATTGTGCAATGGGCGACTAATTAAGCGCTATACTACACTCCCGCCTGCGATTCACTTACCAAGAATTTCAATCCAGCGGTCGTTGAATTGCAATTCATCCGCTCTGAAATTGCAGTCTAATTGCGGTCCAATCGCGGTCCCGTTGTTGCGGTCATTCTTTCGCGATACCGTTTGTGCGGTAATTCTTTCGCGGTCAAGTTTGTGCGGTCATTCTTTCGCGATACCGTTTGTGCGGTCATTCTTTCGCTATTTCCGTTAAAAACTTACCGTATCATCGTATAGTACAGTTTGTTTACTTTATACAAACGTACTATACGAATATTATACAAAAACATACGATATCCGTTCGTATATACGATATATCCATACCGATATGGTATGAATATACAGTGTGTCATCGTGCGGTTAAAATATACCGATGCACCGGTTCATTTCGCATGTAAACATCCGGTTTTCATTTCAATCATCTGCCACAATTTTAAGTTTTTCAAAATGAATAAATGTTCAGTTTTACGATACAGAAACAATTTAAAACTGAGGATTGTGAAGTACGGTATCACAGTGCATATACATGTGTGTTCAATACAGTAATTCATCAGTAATTCATCATTGTACTCCGCACCACCGCCGGGGACACAAAACAATGATCCCCCACACACACCAGCCATCTACATTTGGCATCCTAAGAGTTCCGGTCTATATCCCACAGTGGGAACAATGTGTATCACCACCACCACCAGTTTTTTCTATGACTACACTACACCCCCCCCCCCCCCCGACCACCACTTCTGTCTGTAACGCAGGATGACGTGGCCGACTAATCAAGTGCTAAACTAGTCCTGGTGCGATGGCCGACTGATAAAGTGCTATAATAGTCTTGGTGCGATGGCCGACTGATGAAGTTCTAAACTAGTATTGGTGCGATGGCCGACTAATCAAGTGCTAAACTAGTCCTGGTGCGATGGCCGACTGATAAAGTGCTATAATAGTCTTGGTGCGATGGCCGACTGATAAAGTTCTAAACTAGTATTGGTGCGATGGCCGACTGATCAAGTTCTAAACTAGTCGTGGTGCGATGGCCTACTGATCAAGTTCTAAACTAGTCATGGTGCGATGGCCGACTGATCGAGTGCTATACTAGTCCTGGTGCGATGGCCGACTGATCAAGGGCTAAACTAGTCTCGGTGCGATGGCCGACTGATCAAGTGCTAAACTATTCCTGGTGCGATGGTCGACTGATCAAGTTCTAAACTAGTCCTGGTGTGATGGCCGACTGATCAAGTGCTATACTCGGCACGGCCGACTGATCACGTGCTATACTGGGCATGGTGAGATGGCCAATTGATCAAGTGCTATGCTGGGCATGGTGCAATGGGCGACTGATCAAGCGCTATACTAGTTATGGTGCGATGGCAGACTGATCAAGTGCTCTACTAGTCCTGGTGCGATGGCCGACTGATCAAGTGCTATACTCGGCATGGCCGACTGATCACGTGCTATACTGGGCATGGTGAGATGGCCAACTGATCAAGTGCTATACTGGGCATGGTGCAATGGGCGACTAATCAAGCGCTATACTACTTATGGTGCGATGGCAGACTGATCAAGTGCTCTACTAGTCCTGGTGCGATGGCCGACTGATCAAGGGCTACACTAGTCCTGGTGCGATGGCCGACTGATCAAGGGCTAAACTAGTCCTGGTGTGATGGCCGACTGACCAAGGGCTAAACTAGTCATGGAGCGATGGCCGACTGATCTAGTTCTATACTAGTCATGGTGAAATTGCCGACTGATCAAGTGCTAAACTAGTCCTGGTGGCTGGTGCGATGGCCGACTGATCAAGTTATAAACTAGTCCTGGAGCAATGGCCGACTGATCAAGTTCTAAATTAGTCCTGGAGCGATGGCCGACTGATCAAGTTCTAAACTAGTCCTGGTGCGATGGCCGACTGATCGAGTGCTATACTTGTTCTGGTGCGATGGCCGACTGATCAAGGGCTAAACTAGTCCCGGTGCGATGGCCGACTGATCAAGTGCTATACTAGTCCTGGTGAGATGGTAAACTGATCAAGTTTTAAACTAGTCCTGGTGCGATGGCCGACTGATCAAGTGCTAAACTAGTCCTGGTGTGATGGCCGACTGATCAAGTTCTAAACTAGTCCTGGTGCGATGGCCTACTGATCAAGTGCTAAACTAGTCCTGGTGCGATGGCCGACTGATCAAGTGCTAAACTAGTCATGGTGCTATGGCCGACTGATCAAATCGCTTGCCATAATAACTTGATGGCCATGGCCTGCATGTCGTGCCCGCCGAGGCATTTGATAGTACAAACAATTTTTTTTATTGCAACAAAGCTTTAGCCCGTCGACGTAAAAACGTGCCGCACCCGCCGAGGCTTTGATAGTATACCCAAAAACTTTAACTAAAAAACTCTTTAACCAAAAACTTTATCCTGAATGCACACCAATGTGCCAACTATATCGCTCTGTCTGCAAGCGGGCCTAACAAAAACTTTAAGGGAATTTTCAAAGTAATTTGACCGTGACATTGGGCACATATAAATAATAATGAAAATGTGGGTGACAAATACACCGTATGTGAAGTTTCGAGTGAATTGGTGAAGCGGTTTCAGAGATATAGTGTTCTTAAAGGTACATGCCCACTCAGTAGGCACAAAATGTTCTTTATATCAGAGACATCATCTGAGACATTTTCGGGCAAAATAAACATTAATTCGCCATTAATACACATATTTTTTGGCATTATTATACATTTTATATCAGACGTAAATTTCCACACTGCTATCAGGGGCGATAACCGTGTTTCCTTAAAATGTTACCAAGACATGACTATTTATTTTTTGATGTGCAATGATCATACTTTATAATCTGTCGAAAACATTATTTTTTGGGGAAACACATTTAATTAGTATAAGTAATTAAAAAATATCATGCCCCATTTGCCTATGAAAATAGCCTGATATCACCGCGTGTCACTATCAGTGAAATAAACATTACTAAATGATTATATCCATATAACGGGCACTCGTAATGTTTAGAACTGGTGGAATAGTGACACACTTATACACTTATTTAATTCCTACAAATAACTGAGAATACACATAACTTTAATTGTTGTGCCTACTGCGTGGGTATGTACCTTTACTTAGCATAAGTTATTAAAAACAAGAAATGTGTCTGTCGAACGCGGATGCCACCTGCAGCATATTTGAGAAACTGTGACAAAGTGGTTAACCGAAAAGTGTGACGGACGGACAGACGGACGGACGGAAGGACGGTCCAAACACTATATGCCACCCGTTTCTTCGAAACCCGGTGGCATAAAAATATCATGCCTCGATTTGAATATGAAAATAGCTTGATACCACTGCTAGTCATTATCAGTAAAATAAATATTACTAAATGATTATATATGGATAGCGGGCACACATAATTTTTAGAACTGGTGGAATAGTGACACAATTATACACTTATTTAATTGCTATAAAGAACAGTTTGTGCCTACTGAGTGGGCATGTACCTTTAAAAACTTTAACCTTAAATCAAAAAAATTTAACCGGACGCACGAAGTGACGTACATATGGATGTACGTACGTATGTAGGCCAATGTGACAACTATATCGCACTGTCCACATGCAGGCATGTCAAAAACTTTGAGGTAAATTTCAAAGTAATTTGACCTTGATATTGGGCACAGGGGTTGCAGGGGTTGAGCATATAATGAAAATATGGATGATGATAAACACCCATGTGAAGCTTCGAGTGAATTGGCGAAGCTGTTTCTGAGATATATTGTTCTTAAAAACTTTAACCTACGGTAAATAAAAACCAGATGGCCATGGCCCGCATGTTGAGCCCACCTAGGCATTTGATGGTGTCGGAGTATATTTATTTGAAGTTTGAATTAACGTATGGAAAAGCTTTAACGCAAATTTGAGTCATTTGACCTTGATTTTGGGCATGTGGGTCGCATGCGTGGGCTATAATATGAAAATATGGATGATAATAAAGAATTATCTGAAGTTTGAAGCAAATCTGGGTAAGTGTTGTGGAGATATAAAAAAACTTTAACAAAAATTTCAAAGTCATTTGACCTTGACCTTGGGGCACAGGGGCCGCATGAGTGGGACACAGAATGAATATATGGATGATGACTAATAAGCATTTGATGTTTCATGTCAATGTGACTTAGGATATGGTATTTAAAAACATACACCGATTTCGGACGGACTGACGCACGGACGTCATAGTGATCACTAAGTCTCGCTTTCCGCAAGCAGGCTCGGCAAAAAAAATACAGATGGACGTCAATGTGCAGACTATATCGCACTGTCCGCAGGCGGTCGCGACAACAATTGTCCAACCCCTTTTTAAAGGTGCAAGCCCACTCAGTAGGCTAAAAATGCTCTTTATGGGAATTAAATAAGTGTATAATTGTCACTATTCCACTAGTTATAACATTACGAGTGCCCGCTATACAGATATAATCATTTGGTATATTTATTTTACTGATAGTGACGCGCGGTGGTATCGGTATTTTCATGTGCAAATGGGGCATGATATTTTATAATTATTTATACTATTAAATTAAATGCATCAACTGAAAAATAAATTGACAGATTATAAAGTATGATCATTGCACATCAAAAAATAAATACAGAGAATAAATAGTAATGTCCGTTAACATTTTAAGGAAACACGGTTATCGTCCCTGATATCAATGTGGAAATTTTCTTCTGATATAAAATGTATAATAATGCCAAACAATACGTGGGTAATGGTAAATTATTGTTTATCTGGCCAGAAAATGTCTCCGATGATGTCTCTGACATAAAGAACATTTTGTGCCTACTGAGTGGGCATGTACCTTTAACGCTAGCTCCGCCCTGTCCAGTGAGACCTATGCATGTGTTAAGTTTCATAAAAAATATTGCAAAGGGTGTTCGCGTTATGCTCCGGACAAATCAGTGCACGAAAAAAACAAAGGGAGATAACTAAACTAGAAAATGTGTTCATAGAACACGGATACCCCACATATCGCTTTGATAGTAAACGAGGCAAAATTCCAGTGTCCAAAAGGGAGAGATAATCTATGACACGGGGTGTTTCGAATCAAAAATCGAAATAAACTTTCCCGCATCTACTCATCATAAGGAAGCTACATATCAAATTTCAGTGC